>CP136064.1:291728644-292148935 GCA_032622095.1 Siphonodentalium dalli
TGGTGACAATATCTCATGTACGGTACCTACTACATGTAGTACAGTATATATATCGGTGCTGGCATTTTTGATTATTTAACTGATTTACTTGTACTAGTAGTTAGAATTTTGAAATCATCTTGGTGAGAAGTTATTAAAATGTCATTCAAATGGCATACATGCACATATGTACTTCTGCCATTATGAAATAAACAGGTCTCCTGCAATAAGCTGTAGAATTCTTTTTATATTGGAATCTGATGCCTTCTCATTTTCTCTTTTAAAATTATAGTGTTATATACATGTACACTTTAATGTGGTTGTGCATTACGAAGTGAGATGATTCCATGAAGTTTTAGTAAAAACAGAGAAAACCTGGAGTTTACGTATATACCGTACCAGTATACATTGTGTATGGTAGTACAATTAAGCTATAATACATGTAGTTGAATATCGCTATGATAGTTGAATTCAAGAAGAGCCAGACTTGATAATGACTTACTCTTGAGTGCCTAATAAAAGTACAGGGTGGAATAATAGTACAGGTTGGAAAATGTCGCGTAACTGAATAATAGTACAGGGCGGAATAAACGTACAGACTGGAAATATTAGTACCGTAAAATGGGGTGACTTTGCCACCAACGGAGTGACTTTGCCACGTCACTGAGAAAAAGTTAAGAATTAACAGCTCAGCACCAATAACCAGATAGCAAAATGTTTCATATGTACTAATGATTTTACAAGTTCAGATTATATCACATGTGCCACAAAAATTGATGTATACAAATTCTGAAGGTCAAGGTCACCACTCGACCTTTATAGAACATTTTGGCAAATTTTCTACATAACTCCAAATTTGTAGGGTTTCTTCGAGACCAGCAATGATACATACCTAAGGGAAAGTTCATGTTTATTGCGATTTGGTCCTGTTTCCATGAATATATTTATTTTTCCTGGTATTAGATTATTTAATTGTAATTTGGAAAAAAAAAAAAATTTCCATGTGAGAATTGAAATCGCTCGGGGTCACTTTGCCATAGTGGCAAAGTAACCCCGCATCAAATTAGAACAGAAAAATTTACAAGCCACATATATTTATATAGAATCTATCACTTAACTTCAGTTAATACTGTTATTAGTATGAAAACTTGCATCTTCATGTATAAAAATTTAGCATGGTATTTCCTAATAAGCCCTATTGCATAAAAACTGCAAAAAGCCTATAGATGGATATTTTTACCATTGAAGGCAATACCGTTTCGAACCAATAGAATACATGTATTTGTACCATTTTAGAATCATAGGTTTTATTCAGCCATGACTGTGGTGACATTAAGTTACTAAGGCATTATCAAGCTCACAAATCTTCTCATTGCTTGGTAAACCTGTTGTTATGTGGATTTCAGTCATTGGGCAGTATTTCTAATACAGGTGAGGGGGTTGATATATCTTATACCACAAAAACCATCGCGGTCACCCACCTCCACGCAAAAACATCTCTGATGTGTAATCACACCACTCCTCAAAGTTAATTCACATGTGTGTGGTGGTCACATACTACAGTATCAAACAATAGGACTATAGTAAACATACCGGTATGAATACAGGTGTAAAATAAAGTGATTCAAGTGATCATCACAGATTACTATGCATTAATCCAGATGCCCAGTGACTGTATTATACGGTATGTACTGGATTAACTGTAATTATGGTCTATCACTCATTTACAAAGTATCGGTACATTCATCACAATCTGAGCAGATACATGTATCTTGGTGAGATCATCACCATAATCCATTGTATTGGATGCAATCTGGAGAAACATGTGACTGGAAATTCTTAAGAGTATTTAGCTTAGGGCATGCTTTTTTGTGACTTTTCAGTGATAACCAAGACGCTCTTGCGGAGTGAAGTTTATGACATCGTCCCATCAGTAGCATAGTTTTCGCCATGTGACACCAAAAACAGCCTATCCTAGTAGTTGCACAATATTAGCACATGTATTATTTTGACAATTATGTGTTGTCTATATTTCATAATCAAGATTATAAAGACATTAGTGATGCAGACCAGACTGGACCACCCTAGGTGGTCCAGTGCGTGGTCCAGTCCATTGACTAGGCAGTCCTGTCCGGTCCATTCTGGTCTGGTACCCTTGTATGAAGTTGGACTGGTCCAAAGCGGTCTGGTCTACTTATATGTGAATGAATGACCCTTTTAGCAAAATCTATACATTATACTATACCAGGCCCATATAAAATGGACAACAGATACATGTGGCACTGTTATTTTCAACACACATAGAAGCATACAGAGAATCGTACCGACATGTGGCAAAGTCACCCCAACCCATGGGGTGACTTTGCCACCCAACTTTTTCAGTACATGCGCTCATTCCAAACATACATGGACTATAACCACACATGAAATATATAGCATGAAGTTACCTGAGTTAAATGACTGTAGAACTGTTTTCTGAATTTAGCATGGGTCTGAATGCTACATAGAAATATGCCAAAAAGGTGGCAAAGTCACCCCGTTTTACGGTACCATACATCCCGACAAAACGCACCATCTGACTGGTTTACTGATGCCATGTGACAGAAATAGTTTTGATGGATAGCCAGGTCTGTGAATCTACAGTGTGCTGATCACTGTCAACAATCAGAGTTCATTTATCTATGAATAACACAATTTAAGATTGGTGAATTATTTCTTTTGGTTAATTTAATAAACGTACAGGACCAAATAACGATCGTACAGGTGGGAATTTTACCTCGATTTTAATAATCGTACATGTATGTTTATTAGGCACTCGAGAGTACTCATATTAGCATCTACATGTACTAGTAACGGTACTCTCATGTGCAATAATAGTGTCAATAATATGATAGTGTCAACACTGTTATTATATTTGGAGAACACTTCCCATGATCAGATCACTAAGAGACATAGAGTGAAATTGCTGTGGTTACTATTATTAATTTTAGCTAAAAAATCCCACCATCACTATTATTAGTTTGTCTCTATTATTAGGCAACTTAGAGGATGTTGTCTGAATGAACTATCAACAAATTAAAAAGGTAATAAACAGGCCAGACACCTACAGTATGGTCGGTTCAAGTACTGCTAGTGTTGTACCAGTACTGTTTATATTCAGTACTAGGAAAATTTAATGAAAGTTATGCAACGAATGATTGTGTAGGCCTACTGATGTTAAAAGGAGTATAAATCTAAAATGACCTTGCCACTTTAACAAACACATCGCTATTGATATAATACTCAATAATGAGTTTGTTAAAGTGGTGCGCTCGTTTTAAATTAATATGGAAAAAATAGCAATTCATGTGGGTCCAATATGTGTACATATACATGTATACCGGTACACGCAGAGCTGATTGATTTACAATTATGGCTTTCATTATATCGTAGACAAGGTGCGGGATGTTTCTTTCATTTTCAGATGCTGTTAAAATTATTCATCAGGTTCACTGATTGTAGCTGGGACTAATACATGTATAACATATATTAGTCCCAGATTGTAGTGGGGTTGAGATATGGTTGCTGTTAGATATTAAAGGTACTCAATCCGAATTAACGGTCGCAAATTACTATTTCCTTGACTTCGGGGGTAAAAAATATTTGATTCGAGTCGAGGAACCCACCCACCACAGCTCAGAGTGATCAGATATCGATGTTATAAATCTATTATTTTAATTATAGTGGCCCAATAGACAGTCAACGAGAAGAATTTCATTGACCAAATTGCGGGCAAAGATGGATATTAAACTCTAAAATCAAGTGGCTTTTTGTGTCAGATATTTGACAAACCGGTAAAATTTCGTTGAACAAAATGGTGATAAATAACAGGTTTTGTGCAATTTTATACTATAGTTGATGGTGTTTTTCATTATTTTTGGGCAATTATTAGATTCTGAAACTGAAGCGTCATTTCAAAAAATGTTGTTGTTGGAATGTGATTATATGGGGACCCTCTGATCGGATTAAGTACCGGTACCTGTAAGAGATTTTATGGTATCTGGAACATTTCATATTTAGTTTCATGTAGCATGGCATTCGGAAATATTATATGTCGCCTTGAGGCAAAAATTTATATTACCATATATATGGTAGTGATCGCCTACATGTATTGACCAAAATGGACAGGATTACATTTTTCTCTTGTCGTGTCTATTTCATTCCTAACTTAGAAGTATGTCGATCTGGTAAATAATTGACTGGAGAGAATGCTTACACGTATAGCATTTATGTCTTGGCCACTAACTGTGATAATAATAGTAAGTTATCGTTGGAGACCCCCCCCACAATGGAGATCTCTAGTCGCATCCATGTAGCCAATGTGTTCTTATACCTTATAATCGGGGAGGTGGCTACATGTAGATGGTCCCCATTGGTGGGTGGTTGGGAAACTTGGGTTTGTCCACCTTGACATTTCCAAATGTACGTACCTTGAACCAGACCAAAGTCAAGTGTTCTCGAAATACTACTTTGCACCCCCCCCCCCCCCCCTCCCAGTTGAACTTTCCAAATGGTACCTCAAACATTTCCAAATGAAATGTCCAACCTGACACCCTCTAAACCTAAATTGTTCAACCGATAGCCATTCCGACCAAACTTTGGACCAAAAGTAGAAGAATATACTGCTGTTGGTCTAAAAACAACACATTCCCCCCCACTAAATACTGGTTGGAAAATCAAACAATCAATAATATATATTGTTTGTATCTCAGGATGTCTGCTGTTCACATTTCTAGCTACATGTAGCTGGGACTAATATTATATATTATATGAGTCCCAGTCTCTATATAGTAAGCTATTATATGTTTTGGGTTGGGAGGTAGGCCCACCACCCGGGGGTGATACGTGGTGGCTCGGAGTGTTTTTAGGTGGTATTTAGGGCGGGCCACACACATTCCGTCAAATCGGTCGAAATCCTTACCATTCTCGAAAATGGTCCATACCCAATTTTCACCACTCGGGGTGGTGCCACTGGGGGGGGGGGTGATGGGTGGAGGTCGGAGTGTTTCTATGTGGTATTCGGGGCGGGCCACACACCCATGCCGTCAAGTCAGCCGAAAGCGACATTTTTGAAAATAAGGAATATATAGGGAAGGGAATAAGTTTGCGGTTTTAGTAAACGCCTGATAAAAGTCGTTCTATTGGGAAATTTTACACCAAATTTTCAGAGAATATAGAGTAAACACAGTACTATCGGAATATCGCAAAGGAGTTCTGTGCATTTGGGATTGATTAACCCTCAGACTGCCGAAGCTGCCGTCAATAAATTCGTTTTTTCGCGTTCGACGAAAATGAAACTTGTCTGTTTAAAGGTCCAATTTTCGTGTCGAATGGTGATATAATCTCCAGTTGTCAAGTTCATGGATAAATTACATCACACTTAATCGGCTTATGTCCGCGGCCATAAACCTGTGTTTTTATAACAATTTATTTGAGACAAACTGTTGAGCGCATACGTTGCGCAGTCGGCGCTTATCAGTTGAAGTTAATAATCGCGAAGCCTGTGTAACAAATGTTCAAATACAACAGAAAAAAATACGTAAAATAAATAGCGTGACCAATGAGCATTCACAAAACAATATACATCAGTTTTGAAAACGAGTAAAAACGATTGTAAATGAAAACGCTCTTTATCGTGTAGCGGCGCTTTTGCGCAAGAAGGTTTTTAATGGACGCAATCATTGGATATTGTTCTAGGCAAAAAAAACAAAACAATACAAAATGTGTTCAAACTTCCTCTTTTGAAAACTGAAGTAAAACATCACGGGTGTTGTTGCAGCCAAATTCACCATTCGACACGAAATGGGACCTTTAAACAGACAAGTTTCATTTTCGTCGAACACGAAAAAGCGAATTTATTGACGACAACTTCGGCAGTCTGAGGGTTAATCAATCCCAAATGCACAGAACTCCTTTACGATATTCCGATAGTACTGTGTTTACTCTATATTCTCTGAAAATTTGGTGTAAAAATTCCCAATAGAAATACTTTTATCAGGCGTTTACTAAAACCGCAAAGTATTGAGAAATTATAGTGCAATTTTCTAAATTTTCGCATTATTTCATCGCATAAAATCATTTAAAATACGACAAGCAACTGGAAATGTTTTTGAACATTCTAGAAGGGGTACATGTCCCTGATATATGTTTAAAATTTATCGCGTAAACTATGACAGATACCAAAGTTATAATTAGTTTTATAGACCCACCCTAAATGCCCCATAGTAAATGCATGCGACCGTAAAGCACGTGGCTTTATTTGGATACTTTCTGGCCCACAATGCAACAGTCAAAATGGTTATCTGTAAAATGGTCTATAGGTAAAATAAAGTCCATCCTGATTAACGCGGCAAACTAACTTCATTTATATTATTCGATTAATACAAGCCGTTACTCTTTTCATCATTACTATCAATAAACACGAATTATGCATGCACGTAAGAAACAGGTCTGTTGTGACAAACGCATGGCCAAATAGCCTGTCTTAGAAAAGCCGACGAAATTACTAACAGATGTACATCGTTTAGGAATTTCGTCTGCTTTCCAAAGAGACATACACAGTGTACTCCGGTATCAGGCTATAGGAGGCCATGCAGTTATCTCGTACTGTGAGAAGCACACTCGATTAATTATCTTCATCCGGGCACTCTGAACCAACGGGGCCCGCTTCTTCGTTATGTCGCAATAATCAAAGTGCCCCTTTAATGAGTTCTGATGAGTTTTCGAGTGTTTTTATGTGAATCTGAGACTGATAAATTGGACTGCGAATGTCATCTGAAATATGAATCCATAACATATTCGAAATATTGTGTGCATATATATTATGAATGTGTTTCAATTGAAATTAATTGAACATTCATCTCAGCATTCAGATTTGCGATCTCAAGAACGTGAATGAATGATAACGCGATACCTTGATCTGCTGATCACACGCACGTGAATGCTGCCGTTTCGCATGCATGCAGCTAATCGGTTATTCGTTTAGTATTAACATGCTTGGAGTTTGTATATAGACCACACATGCCAGACGACACGCTACGGCGTATCAACGATTTGTCATAATCATGTTTATTTTACAGACTTTAAATTATGACTCGTTCCCACTCAAGTAGACCGTTACGCGACAATGAAACCGAATCATCTTATTGAATATACATATATATATCGTATCGCTCCAAATTATGCAATTCTGGCTTTTTTGAGAGTCATCAGATAAAATGGTAACGATTCTATGTTAACACACTAAACATCCGAACATATATGCACACACACACACACACACACACACACACAACAAAGTTACTGCTATTTATAATAAACACTTCACTGTGGAACATGTGTATACTGCCATGATTGTTATGTGCACATGTACATTGCACTATAGTTTATAACTTTTCTAATTTAGCCCTAGGACCACATATTTAGTGGGCATAATATTTACACAAGACTTCATTATGTTATCGTATAGGTTGCATATACTGTAATTGATATGTATGTTAACCGAAATGAATCTTATCTCCGTCCTGAGTTTGATTTATGGTTCTAACCAAAATTGTTATGGATGTTCAGCGTCAAGTCGCATCTGAATTTCCCTAACGCTTCGTCTATGGGCACAATTTCCAATGGCGCATCTGATTCAGACATGATATTTCATAATACTAAATTCGAGATACCACAAAATATCCGCGCAACACACAAGGGACCGGACGAATTGACTGATTAAGGGATCCATTATAATTTTATTATGATTTTATGCAGACTGGCTGTTTTTGCTTTGTTCACAGACAGAGATAATTGTTGTGATTATAGCTCCACTCGTGCAAACTTTCACGAGGCCCGATGATGAGTATAACGTGTCATTCATCATAAATGTATTTGTCTTCGGGGAGAGTACTTGTTTTGTTGGGGCGGAGTCTTAACCTCTGTCAAACCATTCAACAGAGACAAATGGACACCATAGCACATGGTGGCGGTCAGACGAGCAATTTCCAATGATAATTCTTATACAAAACATCACAGGAAAAAAGATAAATATTTATACGTGCTCTATCCGCGAACATACTAGGCTACATCCGAAGACCACATGTTCTGTCTTTTAGTCGGCTAATTCATCCACTCGGTTATAGGGATGTGACAGTGATGTGTTGGTGTAACATAACACTTCCCCAGATATATATATATATATAGCTTCATCTGAGGAAGATACGTTATTTATAAAAACCGCATGGTCTGGTTTGAATTTGTTTAAACATGGTGTTATAAGTTGGTAAGCTGACTACATGTGCTACATAGACACAATACAGAGGCCCATCGACATCCAGATAAGAAGGCACACACGTGTGCCACACATAGCACATTGTGATGATACATGTACGGATGTTTAAGGTTAAAATAGAATCGTTACAATATTATCTGATGACTCTTAAAAAGCCAGAATTGCATAATTTTGAGCAATACGATATATGCATATTCGATAAGATGATTCGGTTTCATTGTCGCGGAACGGTCTACTCGAGTGGGAACGAGTCATAAAGTCTGTAAAATAAACATGATTATAACAAATCATTGATAGGCCGTAGCATGTCGTCCGGCATTTGGGGTCTATATACAAACTCCAAGCATGTTAATACTAAACGAATATCCGATTAGGTGCATGCATGCAAACGGCAGCATTCACGTGCGTGTGATCAAGGCATCGCGCTATCATTCATTCACGTTCTTGAGATCGCAAATCTGAATGCTGAGATGGATGTTCAATTAATTTCAATTGAAACACATTCATAATATATATGCACACAATATTTCGAATATGTTATGGATTCATATTTCAGATGACATTCGCAGTCCAATTTACCAGTCTCAGATACACATAAAAACAAAAAACTAATAGGAATCGAGAAAACTATAAAAAAACTAATGAGTGTAGAATTGATCAACCATTATTCCAATAAAATTGAATGCAAAAACAAATTCTGCCCTGATTGCACACACAAATGATAAAACATATTTCGAATATATATAGTCTATAGGCCACTTACCTTAAATGCTAAAATTGCCTCACATTAATTACCCGAATGCTAATACTTACGTCCTGCTAAATCTCGTCCAATGCCTGGCTGTATATACTAAGGGAATTCAACGGTGACAGTTATAAACAAATAACACATTTAATTGAATTATTCATAAGTTAGTGCGCTGTGGTTTGTTTACACACTGACGATTTTTAAATAACAGATGATTATTGTTCTAAACGACTGTTGAACAGATTTCATATAGTGTGTGAGCAAAGTCTTAATAATTCTCCTTAGTAAATGCAGCCAAAACATACTTCAAAACTTGTTATTGAGAAAATTGACCGTTGCATATTCATTCATATCCATGTATATCCACACAACTGAAACCTATTTGTTTATTCACTGGAATCCATATCAATATTTAAATCCAATTTATTTATTAATCTAATCTAATTATAGTGAAATATTTAAATTCTTTATATAGCCATTATTGATTGTATTTTGTCATTCAGGGGTGCCGGGTAGACGGCCATTATAGGCCACGGCACTCCACACAATACACATATAAATTAACTTATATTATATTGTATTAATGTATAATGTATTGTATTGTGAACTAAAATATTATCCTATCCTATCCTCGAAAACTCATCACAACTCCTTAAGTAATACGCAAATTTACTGCACAGAAACTCGGCGTTTGGCGCATCTTCATCTGTGCCGTTCGCATCTTTCTGGACCGACAGTGGTCCCTTCATATAGCGCGGATATTGAGAACGACAAGGATTTATTAAATTCTGTCAAAGCCTATGCTTCATTGACAGATTCAACTATATACCGGCATTTGTTTTGGAAGCGTTGAAGTCCAGGAACTATACTAGTGAATGGTTGTTCTCGAAAATGTGAGTGAGCAAAAGTAAAAACACCATTGAAAAAATTTGGCAAAAAATATTTAATGGTCTTATCTGGGAAAACTGATTGCCAACTGGTGGATAAATACTCATGCTTCGTGTGGACACAACCATACGATGCTCGATATCTGTATTACGGTGAGAAACAAACATATCCCCATATCATATACGTGAAAGTGACTTTCCCATATTCTCGGTTTTGGCGATACCCTCGGTCTTGGCGATACCACGTACACGGGGGTGTTTCTGCGGCAAATGAATTGCTTATAAATAAATTGAACATATGTATCGACATACACTGACAAAAACATGTGAGATTGTAGAAAACATATGCGGAATAGTAGCAGTTATGCGCTTTAATGGCTAAAAGATCCAATCCTGTAGATATAGTGTAGAGTAAATATATACACTATTAAATGTTGTGTACGTATGCTATGGCTGTACACTTTTGTGAGATGTATTTTAGTCTCCTTTAAATTTTATTGGGTACAAATGAGGTACACAATGTGTATAATTCATTATACACAAATGAGTAGTTCATTGCGCGTTGTATGGGAGTTCTTAGTATGCACGTTCAATTACAAAAGCTCCACAATAACTGTGTGGGTGCAGCATGGTCATAGTTCTACATGTAAAATGTAGATGTTCCATGCACATTGGCGTTTTGGATTACGTTTGTAAATTATGAGACAAATGCGAAACCCGGAAATAATTGTAAAATAACGGAATAAATACATACTAGTGAACCCATTACAATGAGCATACTACAAATCATCAAGAATCAAGAAAAGGGAAATTGGTGAATTTTGTGAAAACAAATGCGAACATTTGTGACCCGCCATAACAAATCCAGTCGTAAGTCGGGATTTTTTACCCTGTGCCAATGCATTCTCTTATATATGCGAGTCGACCATATGTCGCCTCGCATATATAAGAGAATGCATTGGCTTAACAATTTTTTATCATTTTTTTTAAATAAATGTTTCTTACAATTTTTAGGACATAAAATAAAAAAAACATCCATTACCCTGCAGGGAGCCCCACACATATATAGAAGCACATAGAAGAGTGTCGTCTGCTCATGTTTGTCTGGGTGAAATTATAAAATTGTTAAAGAATACAAGAAAAAAATATTAAAATTGTAACAAATTGTTAGGCCAGTGCATTCACTTAAATGTGCGAGGCGACCTATGGTCGACTCGCATATATAAGAGAATGCATTGGCACAGGGTAAAAAAATCCCGACTTACGACTGGATTTGATATGGTGGGTCACATTTGGTAAAATATTCGGTGTATGACTTTTGATGAATGTCTATAAGTTTTGTATGGGACGATGCTCTTCTATTTATTACCTATTTAGTGATATCACTACTTACTTTTATGATAAAACAAAATATATGATATTTCAAAATCGAATATATGATATTATTAAATAGATTATGATACCACAAATGATTTTAAGATATTACTAATTCCAATTTGTGGTATCATAAATTCATTTTGTGATATCACAAAATCGAATTGTTGATATCACAAAGTGGTAAGCATTTAGTGGTATCACTAATTCGGTTATGTGATATCATAAATTCATTTTGCGGTTTTATAAAATTGAATTTGTGATATATGGACAACTATTCATTCAACATTTTGTGTGCCATTAGATAATTGTATGACATAATACAATCGAATTAATGGTATCACAAAATTCTTACTTATTTTGCGATATCTTATAGTCGATTTCACACAATAAATTTATGATATCACTAATTCCAATGTGTGATATCTTAAATGAGTTTGTGATATCACCAATAACAATAACACTCAACAAAATGTAATTTAGCCGTGCGTACTCAGCGTACTCACCCTGTCGCCCGGAGATCGTACCTGTGCATCAGGGAAACCATGTCGCCACACTTGCATTATTAGCGATGGCGGGGCAGACATTCTCATTGATTCTAAAGATTCGAATCCGTTGGCGCCATTGAGGCACAGGGGACGAATATTTAAAAAAAACTGAAGGAAGGGAATTTTCATTGTTTTTTAGTAATTTGCTCATTTGATTGTGCACTAGCAGGTGGGGAAAAGCAAGCAAGCGTGGTAAAAATTTGTACGTTATGTGGGCAGACAGACGCAAATGACGAATATCATATCATATCCGTTTGCACAATCTTGGTTGGGCCAGTCAGAAATATATACCACGATGGTTCTGGTAGGAACATGCTAGATGGAAATTGTACATAATATTAGAGTCCCACAATCCAGAAATCCAGAAAGGCTTAGGTATTGTGACTAAGATAGGACTGAGTAAGATAGAATAGTAGTGAGTCGTCGATGCGAAATAACGATGATGATAATTAATATGATGTATATGACCAGTGCTGTTATTGGTCAGTGATGGTGTTGTTGTTGTTGGTGGTGATGATGATGGCGATGACGGCGATGAAGATGATGATGATGATAATAATAATGGTGATGATGACGATGACGATGACGATGATATATACATTATTGATCATACAGCATTATTATATGTAAATAGTGTAAATATGTTTGTCAACTCTAATGCGTGTTAACTCACGATTGAGTTCATTAAAGCATAGCACACGAAATTCTGATCTAGTAGCTATAGATAATCACCCCTGGTCAAGTGGTCCTGCTAATTTGATATGATGCAGTTGAGTCCTACTGTATTTATATGATGTTAGTGCAAACTCATGCTGTTAACAAAATGTACCGTTATATTCTGTTAATTTATCTTTATCGCGGTGTTCTGATAATCTGAACATATACAAGAAAGGTCATTATACGTATCAAACATTCAAAAACATATTTATTGCGAAATATTTTTAATACTGTTTGTGTTAGTTGTTGAAAATCGACTATAATCAAGATGGTTATTCACGTCGTTTTAGACGCCAGGTATTTCTATATTTTTCAAAAATATATATATTCGCGGTGTTCTGATAATCTGAACATATCCAGGGAAAGCCGCTATACGTATCAGACATTAAGAATCGTACTTATTTCGAAATATGTTTAATACTGGTATTATTAGTTGTTGGAAATCGACTATAATCAAGATGGGTATTCACGTCGTTTTAGAAACACCAGCGCAGGTATTATTATTTTATTCAAAAATAAATATGTTCCTAAATGTTTCATACACACTCATACGATACATATTTGAGTCTGCTAACGCCCAAGTGGGTATGACAAGTTAACATTTTGGTTCAGATGGTAACAATGTGTGAACGCGTTCGCGACTGGAATGTCGAAAAATCGAATGTACATGTAACTCGTCGATTAAGGTCATCATGTGGCCTCATTCTTAGCTTCGCTCCACGTGCCAAGAAACATTTTGAGTTAACTTTGTTATTGACAATTACACTCTGCAAAGCATAGCTGAAGAATTGAAATATTTCAAGCAAACCAGGGCTGTTACAATCGAATCAAACAACTGACCCTCGTTTTCTTCGGAGCCGATAATTTCTAGGGCTTCAATTAATTTTTTTTTGCGAGACAAATTGTCAGGTATTTATTGTATTTATCGAACTATGTTCAGTACAGAAAGGTGAAAATGTGAAAAATTACTACGACTAAGATCAGGAATCGAGTTAGCTAATAGTTATTCGTTGTGTACACGTACGTACGCGCCACTAGAACTGTCAACTTATATCGACTTCCAAATGTTACAGTGAAGTAAGTATTTATCATACACGTAGGCCTCCATACTAACGTTTAACAGCCCACTGATGTGGATATATCATTATATCGTTTCCTTCAATTTTTATGTATATTAACCAATCATGATCCAGTGTGTATTTAGAACTCTCCTACATATTGGTCCCAAATTCATTGGAGGGTGCTACCCTTGAATTACTTCACTGTACCGCTTTGTTTGCGGAATAACTGCAACTCCCTACATTTCTTTTGAAAAAGAATCATTTTCCACCACAATTCATGTCTGGAGTTGCATCCCTGGAGTAGCGATGGAAGACTGTACAAGATATGTCCCATGAGATAACTCCTGCTGGTGTGAGGTCATTCAGTCCATATCTGATTAACTGACACGCATGCGCATAACTTTATCAGCACATGGGAAACTAAATATGACATTTCAGTCAGGTCTGCAAGTATAACTCAAGATATCGAGGTGTGGCTGTATATTAATTAGTTGAACTCAGATATGCTCTCTTTACGGTCTTTGCGCATTTTCTTAAATGTGTCCAAGTTTTAGTGCTATTAGCCTTCAAATGGCCACACCCTCCCCTGGAAATCACACACTTATGTGATATGTACAACAATGGCTATAACATTTAAAATTGACATAATTATGTGCCATTAACATGCGTTTTCCATCGATTTTTTTCACCATCATGTGGCTTTTTCAGCATTGAAAAATGCTGAAAATACCTTGAAACATTGGCGTGTGTGATATCAGCGGCAAAAATACCACACAATGCATAATATATTCAGTGGGCTACATGACCAGACTGAAAATACTTCAAAACAATTTAAAGGGACTCACATGAAGGCATATATGTGACCGCCATATCAAATCCAGTCGTAAGTCGGGATTATTTTACCCTGTGCCAATGCATTCTCTTATGTATACGAGTCGACCATATGTCGCCTCGCATATATAAGAGAATGCATTGGCCTAACAATTTTTTACAATTTTTATAATTTGTTCTTGTATTCTTTAACAATGTTATAGTTTCACCCATACAGAGCCCCAGACAAACATGAGCAGACGACACTCTTCTATATGCTTTTATTTATGTGTGGGGCTTTGTTAGGCCATTGCATTCTCTTATATATGCGAGGCGACCTATGGTCGACTCGCTTATATAAGAGAATGCATTGGTACAGGGTAAAAAAATCCCGACTTACGACTGGATTTGATATGAAATAATGTAGTTTGTGCAACCTTTCTAAAAAAGTAAAATGTTTATCGTCGCATATGACAGTTCACAGTTAAATTTCGTGTTGTCAAAAGTAGAGTCAGGATCGCAGTAAAAAAAATATTGATATGTTACACCTCACACTGAATATTTCAAACTTGAAAGCACAACAGTGTCCATAGGCCTTTTTTTGTTCTGGTTGTTGACATTAAAGCAGGAATGATCTCCATTTTATATATATAAATTAAGACAAAACATCCATTAGACCAATCAGGTTTCAGTGTGTATTTAGTACTCTCCTGCATCAAAATCCATGTGAGGGCGCTACCATTGAATTACTTCACTGTAAACCAAAGCACCATTTGTTTCCCTACTATTCCAGAGCTGATATGCGATCAACGCCACTACAGCATTGGCGGGAGGTGCATGGTATATAACTCAGGACTAGTCACGTGCTATGGCGCACGTGATGCATGCAGAGCAATGGGAGGCAGGCTGACAGTCATTGATTCACAGACGACATATGATGCAATCGTGGAAATCATACGGGAGAAGGAGGGCGAGTCAACGCATGCATGATCAATAGACTTACCCGGTAATGGTAGGGACCCAGATATAGTTGATATGGCATCAAAATTATTATATTGACTCACTGAGAAGCTAGAGTACTTACATTTGTATCCGATTTGGTGCATGCATTTGTCAGTTTTGTGGGGTTACAGTTAAAGCAATTGTAGAGATTACCTTCTAAACGACACTTCCTGGTTTTAAAAATAATCCATCTTCTACCGATGTTAAATATCGATGTTTTATATCGATGTGAATCAATAAAGCAACGAGTGTACTAGATCACAATATTACTCAATGTTTTTTTATTCAACTACAGTCTAGTTCCTGAAATCATGATTGTCTGCGAGAAAATAACTCAAACATTTTTCATTGCATATTTTAGTTCTTTGCTGAACTATTTTGTTCGAGGAAAGATCACCATAAAACAGCATAATGCATGAATATATTAATCATTACTGGGTGTTTACGTCTGCCAGATTATTTTAAACGTGGTTGGATATTATTTATGTTGGTCTGTGTTGTTTTTGGTCCTTCACAAAATAGCTCTGCAAATAACCACCAAGAAACTAAAATATGCAATGACAAATGTTTGATTTAATTTATTGCAGAGAGTAATGATTGAAGTCCATATTGAACAGATGTTGTTACAATATTATATCATACATTGGTTATAGATGAAAAAATTCACCCTTCATTTGATAGGTTGAAATTGAGATTGTTTAAACATTCACGAATGGGCGCTTCCTAAAATAGTTTGCATATGCATGGACTACTACGTGTATATTATTAGTACAGAGTTACTACACGTTCCAGTCAGTGAACCGAAGTACACGTATAAACATGGACTACTTTATGCATATATTTACTATGGTTGACAACACATGGAAGTCAGTAGACTCAATTATAAACATTGATTATTGGATTTATATATGTATTATTATAGACTACACAAGGAAGTCAATGTACCCAATCATATACATGGACTGCTGTACGTATTTATTACATGATCCTACCTTTATTCCATTCAATAAACCCATTCTATAAATTGTGATATGAAACGTTCGTTTCACGACAGGAAAAAGTGTCAGGTGACCTTTGACTTCCGGCTTGTCGTCTGTTTGTGCTACGTCTCAAAATACAATGGCTTCCAATAATTTCCCAACACACTCTAATGAATTGCAAGTTTGAACAGTTATTACATTAAATATTCGCCATTATATACGTCAAAGAGTCTTTATTTATCTGGGACTATTTCTTTACGCGGACAGTGCATAGTTACACGAAATGTTGTTATCGCATGCCTAATAGAAGCCGATGTTAGTTTCACAGCCAATTTGGTGATCTTTATTTGTTTCATCGAGGTTTTGGATCATGTAATAAATAGAATACACAACTTGTCCCCATCTTATAACGGTATTTACATAACTCGTCCAGTAAATCAGGACTGGACCTCGCGAAAGGCTCGATCAAGACCTAATTTGCTGGTCTCGTTTTGTAAATTGCGCTATCAAATGGTGACTCGTTGTAGATATTCTATGTATTTAATATTGTAGACTACACATTGAAGTCAGTGGACCAATCATATACATGGACTACTGTGTGTATATATTTACTATGGTAAACTACACATGGAAGTCAGTGGACCCAAATCATACACATTGACTGCTATATGTATATATTTACCATGGTAGACTACTCATGGAAGTAAATATACCCAATCATATACATGGAATGCTATATGTATATGTTTACTATGGTAGACAACACATGAAAGTCAAATCATATACGTGGATTAATATATGTATATATTTACTATTGTAGACTATACATGGAAGTCAGTGAGCCCAATCATATACATGCTATATGCATATATTTACCATGACAGACTACTCATGGAAGTCAGTGGGCCCAATCATATACATGGAATAATATATGTATGTTTACTATACATGTAGTAGACTACTCATGAAAGTCAATAGACCCAATCATATACATGGAATAATATATGTATGTTTACTATGGTAGACTACTCATGAAAGTCAATAGACCCAATCATATACATGGAATAATATATGTATGTTTACTATGTAGACTACACATGAAAGTCAAATCATATACGTAGATTACAAAATGTATATATTTACTATGGTAGACTATACATGGAAATTTATGGACCCAATCATATCACATGTCCAGATGTGATTAACTATATTCCCATGAGTTCGGAATAATTGGTCACCTCGGTGGCATCTTAAAGGCACGGGTGGCGCTTGTGGTGGGTATTGCAGTTTTTAAAAATCACATTTGTTAAAAGTGCCATAAATAGCATGAATATTAATGTATATAATACACACATGTTGTCCTCGCGAGTTTCTAAGCAATGTGATGAAATCATTGGATATAATGGGATAAGCAATCAAGTGATTTGTTGGCCGATCTTTTCTGCACACAATTTTAACTGATGATGTATATTGTTTAAAGCTATGCAGTATGTACGTATATTGAACATCGTACGTAAATGCATCCATCTTGTGACAGAAAAGAACCGTTATTGTATAGCATGTCATTTTAAATCATAATCTCTTTTTCGCGCCAAGAAGTGAAGTTTGTTATATTCCCATGTTCTTTTATTCTTGGCTAAAATGGCAATTGTTCCCATTTTCTCTAGAAAGTTTACGAACGATAACAAGACGTTAATCCAAAATGCGTTAGTTAATTGATGTGCCTGTTCCTTCAACTATCCATAATCATATGTTAGGGATATGGGGTCTTTTCATAAGGTAACAGCTGTGATGGCCATTCATTTAGCACTCTTTGTTATAATATAAGTCGCCTCACCCAGGCTATTTTCATTGACAGCATACAATTATTGACATCAACCATCACCCAGGCTATTTCATTGACAGCATACACTTATTGACATCAACCATTTTCAATCTTGTTGCACCGTTTTCTTAATCTTGGCATACAATCGTGGTGACACGAATAAGTGCGTTAATTGTGGAAGTATAAGTTATTCGACCGATGGGGGGTCAGTAGTCTGTGTTATTATGCCCAATTAGTCTTGTCACAACAGCAAGTTTTGTATCATAATTTATTTTTCAGTTGATCGAGGTATGTTTTAAAGCGAATCCATAAAAGATCGAATGATATATCGAAGGAGAGACCAAGATATGAGCATATGTCATCCCTCTATACGCCCATTATAAAAACCTATTAACGACGCCTGACAGTTTCTAGGGTTGATTGTCAAACCTGAGCAATTTGCAAATAATTGTAATATAGTGTATACCTCCCTGATACGTTCTTCTCTGTAGTATAAGATAAGAGCGGTGTCGTTTGAATACTGTGTGTTGTTGTATTAAAAATGTCCGCGGTTGAGATGTACATTATAACAACAGCATTTATATGATTAGCAAGGCAGTATAACAGACGATAATTTCAACATCAGGAATCTCTCACTATGACATTCTCCGACGCGATCAGCTGGCGATGTTTATCTCTTCTTCATTCAAGGTCTGGTTCGTTTAATGGTCTCAAGCAATGCTGATTTCCTTGTAATTCCGTCTCGTCCATGTACGTTCCCACTGTCGAAACTAAAATATCTTCTGGCGATGAATCAGACACGGGGAAAAAATTGTCACTGCCAGACTCACAAACCGTCACAATGTTGTTCTCCGCTTTAATGAGAAAACACTGTCGGAATTCCAAATTCCAAATCTCGTTCGGAAATCCACACAGACTGTTGCGCTTATCATGTTGTGATATTTTCAGTGCGTTTGGTAGTTCGTTAAGTTGTCTGGCCTTCTGTGCTATTTGCAGTTTCGTTCGTTGGTACTGGATATGTTTCTTCCCCGATGATAGCGTTCATTTCCCTGTGTTGTTGTGTTTGTAGATGCATATAAAGTATTGTAAAATATTCGTGCTACATTCCTTATGTACCAAAGCTTATCAATATTTTCCCCGTGGAGCCGGTAAAATCGATATAGATTTAGAAATACAATTGTATTAGTATTTCTTATGACGGTGATTGGATAATCCCCTTTGTTCTGATGTGTCCTTCTGGTGAAGCAACACTTTTACAATTGTATTGTTCATTTATTGGCTTATTGTTGTGATAAACCACAGTTTAGAGAGGTTAACAAACTTAGCAATTAACTGCTTTCCGATCGATTTAAAAAGTCGCACAAACCGCGATTTTGTAACAATAAGACTCATGCCAATTTAAAGAGAATTTGGCAAATAATATTTTCATTTTTTCAAACAATTTGGCAAAAGAAAATTTCGGCCCATCCAGCCCATCCTGGACCCTGCATACTATTTTTCTTTTCGGTTTTCCAGGTCAGAATGAAATCATCGCATGCGTCTGGATAGATGGCAGTGACGAAGTTGTGGAGGGAAACTGGGTTATTTGGGATGGGAGTGTTCTCGAATGGACGAGCTGGGGATCGGAGTGTCCCGACAACTATGCGGACAATGATCATTGTATTGTGTTAGGAAAAGGTATGGACTTCCTGATGAATGATGCACCATGTTTGTGGAAGAGACCATACATATGTGAGCTGATCAGGCGACATTAAATGGACGTGCATCATTTTAAGGTCAACATTATGGATACATACCATCGGAAAGAGGGACAAGATACGTCGATAAATACATGAAATATCGATAAATAGGATACAGCTATTCTGCAAAAAAAATAACTTAAATGGTAATGTCAGTGGTTACAATACTAAAACTTAACCAAGGTGAATCAGACATGTTAGTTTTCAATGGATATAAGGAAGAATAGCCAATTTACTTCATCAACCACATAGTGTAAGCGATTGCAGTGAACGCTGGTGCAATATATTTACAATATTTACAATTTTCCATTTTTTGGCGGCCATTTTGGCGGCCATTTTGATCCAAAGTAACAATTTTGGTTCCAATGACTTGGAATATTCACGGGTAATGGTATGTCTCACTTACATAACACAGTTCTGCTCATTCCTTGTTGAAATGTGACTAGAATCCCAATTGTGATTTTTTTTGTGAAAATTTTATACCGCTTCATGTAAAGTCAATTTTTGAGGGATCGGAAGGGCCTAGGACCCAAATAATTTCTTATTTCATTGCCCCAGTGATCAGTTAATATAAACAATACAAAATAAAGTAACAATTCTCAATCAGTTCTAAACAGCAGAAACTGATATAGAAGATATTAGTGAAAAAGTGTCACATTTTCCACTTCCGGTGGCCATTTTGGCGGCCATTTTAAATATATGAAATTTATTCCTACAAATAAATAAGGAGTACTCAATTATCAATAGAATGGCATATCGCACGACGTAATACCTCATAAACTTCCTGATTGATTGCGAATTGAAATTTACCTGGTTAGATATTCAACGTTGGCGGCCATCTTGGATTCAAAGACCGATAACTCTATAAAGCCCCCATCGCCAGATGGCAAACAGCCGCCAAATTGAAGGACTGATATAGTTCTACAAAGATATCATAACCACCAAAAATCCGCATAGGGGGGGAGGGGGGTCTACATGCAGCTCAAGCTCTAGTAGTGTTGCTCATATTGACGGACAAGCTGCGACCATGTTATTTTTAATGTTTTAGGTATGGTAATGAAGAAAAATCATGATAGCAAGAACAAATTTGTAGCCTTCTTTGTTTTTTTTTCGATATTTTGGGCATTTTTCTACATTTTAAGCCCAAAATTTTTATTTTTTGTTCAATGTGTAAATATTTCATTTTAGTATGATTTTGGTGATTAAGTTGAATAGTAATTGTGTTAATAATGTTAAATAACTAATTGTGCTAAAAAAATTGAAGAATTTCAATGTGTTTTTTTTTTTTTTTTACCATTTCTTTTACTTTTTTACGCAAAATTGCAACCATTTCATCTTAGTATGATATTTTAAGGTTAAATTCACCATAATTATTTTAATATTGTTAAATAATTTACAACTTGGCTTCTACAATGTTTTTAAATGGATTTAAGAAGGTTTCTACTTGTTTTCAAAGTTGAGGGGTGGTCTAATTCAAATCCAATTAAACATTGTACTGTTCAAAATTAGATAAATTCCTTAATGCGTATGGTAGATATACGTAACTAGTTTTCAAAACGTATACATATGCCTTTCTATCCTGTGCGTTATGCACGCGAGTCGGATTTTACAAATTAAATTATGATGAAAAACCCTGAATTTTGGGTGTGGTCACATTTGTGGTAATAATATTCCGATTAGAGAGTGGATGGACATGGGCCATGCGACACTGTGCAGTATATATGTATATAACAAGCATGACATGAGACATTAGTATCTTTCTACTAAACTGTGCTTCCAGAGTTATCAGGAATCGAGTATCGGTGTTATTTCTTACCCCAAAAAAATTGTCAATTTTAAAATGGGGTATGTGTGTCAAAGGACCACTGGGAGATAATAGGATGTCCAATGACTCCTATATTTCTATCGTATCACAGTAAAGCTTTTCTTGTAAAATTGACGCGGTTTACACGATCAAAGTTCGATTTTCTTTACAATTATATGTTACAAGCAATTAATTATATAGAGTTACGCTTCTTGAAACTCGAGTCAGCATAACAAAAAAATCTGGCTGCTGATTGGTTGATTATCATTGAGGGAAATATCCCTAATCGGGAACAGAAATCATAGCCTACGTAAATATGGCGATTGTGTATGTTTAGATGTCCAGGAAGAGTCTGGTGGTGTCCAGAAGTTACGGAAGTGGTCTGGATATGTTTATGCTGCTGATTTTTGTGCAGTAAATGGGGTAGTTGTGGAAATGCAACATTATCGTTTGAAAAAAATACCGAAAAGGGCACGTTTGTTGTAACACACTTGTGCAGCGGATGACGTTCTAAGGGAAAATTGACCACTTGAAGTTCAAATAGGCTTAACCCATAGCCGGTGGGACTTTTAGTTAACACTGTCGCCTATGGAAAATAATTAGGTGTTAGTAACCTATAGATACGAAGCTTAGGTACATTAATTAGTATTCATATATTACTATATTTAAATCATATTTATGCATACAGTCGGCGTCGAAACAAAAACATGAATATCCCGATTATTCGTGACATTCAAGTTAAAAGTTCAATAATAGAAAATTATACTGTGACCGGTTCATTCAACATGAAGTTAATCAAGGTGTATCTTTATTAATAACAGTATACGGTACTATCAAAATCAGAAGAAACATGTGGCCCTGGGTACTTATCTCCCAGCGCTGTGGCAAAAAATAAATTGACAATGCATTCTTAAACCCAAACCTGTGGCGGTTTTTCATCCAATGCACCGAAGCTTCATACCATGTACCAAAGCTTAGTGACGTGTCAGAACTCCAGGAATATACCACCATAGGACATCATATGGTACATTGAATGGTCACCAGAAACCCGGATATTAATAATTTCAGATCATAATTAGCATCGCATTATATATTAACCCATCGAGGAATATGTCATAATGAGACACTATATTACACCTACTATATAACTGCTCCCTCCCTGACACAGGGCTACATATAAGAAGTTTATCGATGTCTACTTAATGAGAGTATACAGTTCCGTCAAAATCTGACCTCGCATCGGTAGCCCCAAATCTGTGGCGATTTTTCATCCAATTTACCGAAGGTCACCATAAACTTCGATATCAGTCATTTCAGACCGTAACTATCGTGGAATTATATATTAACCCATGGTGTAATTATGTCAAAATGACACACTATATTACATCAACCCTATATGTTAAACTGCTTCCTCCCTGACACAGTGATACATACAAGAAGTTTATCCATGTCTACTTAATGAGAGCATATACTTCTGTCGAAATCTGGCGAAAAATGTGACCTTGCATCATTAACCCCAAATCTGTGGCGGTTTTTCATCCTATGTACCGAAGCTTCGTGACATGTACCGAAGCTTGGTGACGTGTCAGAACTTCTAAAATATACCCCATCGGGACATCAAATGGTATCAAACGTTGAATGGTCACCATAAATCTCGATATTAGTCATTTCAGACCATAATTAGCATAGCATTATATATTAACCCATCGAGAAATATGTCATAATGACACACTATATTACACCCACCCCTATATAACTGCGTCCTCCCTGACACAGACTGCATATAAAAAGTTTATCCATGTCTACTTAATGAGAGTATACAGTTCTGTGAAAATCGGGCGAACAATTTGGTCTATAAATCCCGTAGTGTGACACATTTAATATAGACCAAAACAATAAACACCTTTCAACCCAAAGATAGTTACATTTTAATTGAAAAAAAGGTCCAAACATGAAAAGTTAATTTTTGCCGATATTTAAGTCAAGTTTTTGAGAGAAAATTAGTCCAATATTTTTGGTGATGTCAGTGGTGACAATAGTAACAATAAACCATGGTACATCAGACATGTTAGTATTCAATGTATAGAAGGCAGAATAGCCAATTTTGTACATCATCCACAACTTTTAAACGATTGCAGGACACGCTGGGGCAATATTTACCATTTTCCATATTTTGGCAGCTATTTTGAGCCAAAGTAAGAATTTTGGTTCCAGTGAGTTGGAATATTCATAGGTATAATCATATGCATCAATTACATTACAAAGTTCTGTTCATTTCTTGTTAAAATATGCCTATAATCCCAATTGTGATTTTTTTGTGAAATTTTATACCGCGTTCTGTAAATTCAAATTTTGAGGGAACGGAAGGGGCTAGGACCCCCAAAAAGTGCATATTTAATTGCCCCTATGATCAGTTATTATACAAAATAAAGTCGCATTACTGAACCAGTTCCAAACAGCATGAATCGATCTAGAAAATATTTGTAAAAAAAGTCATATTTTCAACTTCCGGCGGCCATTTTGGTGGCCATCTTGGATGGTGAGTTTCAATTTGGCCCCAAAAAAGTGACATTATGTCTTAGCTTCACGAAAATATATACATTTGTATACATTTTACAAGATTTTCACCGCTATAATTTGCATAAAACAGACTTAGGATCTGGTCTGAAAAACGGCGGCCATGATGGACGCCATTTTGTCTGGAGTCTATACGGTCACTTTTTTTTCTTGTTAACATTGCTTAAAAGTTGAAGGACATAATAAGGAACAAAATGAGTGGGGAGAAGTTAAGTCCCATGGGGTGCAAGGGTACCCATATTAGCTCCCGGACTACTAGTAGTACTATGACGTCGTCGGAAAATTCTTTCATTTTCGGTCGTCGGGTAGGTCAATAAAAACACGTTTTTCGCCAATAAGCCTTTTTGCTGGGTCGCGATTTTCAAGATGGCCGATGGTTCTATATGGTCCGATTCCTAGCTTTTTATCCAACCCACCGGTAAAAGCCGGTAAAAGGTCAAAGTTGAGAAGTAGCATCCATTTGTTTACATTCGACAGCTGAGTGGGAGAATTTTTTATCAACATTTTATGGCTTAATTTCATTTATTCTGAGTGCAACTACGTGTTTAAGAATTGTTTTGTGGCCATGTCATCTATAGAGTTAGGATCTGGTGACGATGCAGACATTCAGACGCCCTTGTTTTGTCAACGAACTTCCCACAAGTAAAGTTACTGATAAATAGCGAGTTCTTGCGTTAAAAAAATAACTCAAAAACATACGTGATACATCCAATCCATCTACTGTGCGAAACCTACGTATTGTATGTATCCAGGGTGAGTGTTTAATTAGTTTTATGAAGTTCTCGCACCAGCGATTCGGTAACGACCTGTTGCTATTTTATTTTGGGAATTCCCAGACTGGAGCCGTATGCTAAAAATAGATGCTACTTGTTAACTTTGACCTCCGGAGACCAAATGGCGGATTCACCGCGACTAAGTGAAGTCACTTATTAAGCTACAAATTCACCACTGCTATCATGGATTTTCGTAATCTACATATATTTTACTACAAAATTAGACCGGATAGCACTTGTCCGTCAAAATGAGCAACATTTGTTATTTCTTGGGGTCGATCTCCTGGACTAAAGATTTTTGTTGGCAATTGCTTCTTTGTGTTATTTTGTCTTCTGGCAAAAAAGCTTGTTAAAAGCCAAGCCTGAGTATAGAGTGCCCAGATTTTTTCAGAGTTATGTGTCTTAGTTTGTTCTCTAGTTGAATTTTTCTGATTTATTAAAGTGTCATTGTTAAAGCTAGACTGGTATGCGGCTTAATGTTATCTTAATATTTTAATAATATATTCATCAAGTTTGAAAACAAGTTATGTCTGACTTTCCCAGACAAGAGTTTTGGTTCCAACAAATAACAACTACCAATAATTGTTGTCCAAACTCTTAACTCCTATGCAGGAGAACAAGTCTGGATATAGTATGTCTAACATTTGCAGAATGAGGTCCCCAGATGGTGAATTTAGTGATGCTATCCCACAGCAGGCTAGCATCACCAAATTCACCCTCTCGGAACCTCGTTCTGCTTAGGCCTCAACTGCTATGGGAGACCTAGGATCAGATTGAAGTTCCCCAGTTTAAGTTGGTATGTCACCCATTAATCACCTCGATGTTATCTTCTGCAAATTAGGATAGAAACTGAACAGAAGGGAAAAAGTAGCTAAAAACAATGTTAATTTGACACTATAGATACTTCCCAGACGATGAGGTCCCCAGATGGAGAATTTGGTGATGCAAGCCCATCTTGTGGGGTAGCATCACTAAATTCATCCTCTGGGGACCACATTCTGCGATTGTCAGACACACTATTTCCAGACTTGATGGATGTTGGTATTTAATTTTATGGTTTCTGTTATTAATTCTTTTTAGTGAACTATCATGTCACACTTGTACTTAGACTTGCTATTTGGTTAGTGCTATTGGTTGTAACTTGTTTTCTTCGAAGCCATGTCTCACATTTTCACTGCTGGTAGATTTGTATTTATTGTATGCAATTGGTTTGGTTCAGAGACACTGAGTGACAAACTCTACATCATCTTAATTACACATCGTCTGCAGTCATTTTCACTGTCGAGATATAATATAAATTTTAATTTTGTTTTCATCACAAATGAGCCACCATGAACAGGTTTTAATTATTGTTTATAAAATGTGATAAATATGTCGGGTACCAGGGTCAGTGTCTCAAGAGAAACTGTTATTTACCTAATAGGACCGTAGGCATTTATTTTTTATTACTTGGATTACGGATCCCTACCCCAAAAAAAGTCGTTTGTTACGAAAAATAAAATTTTAGTTAATGTTTTTTTTTATTTCTGCCAATGGGAATATTAATCCAGAAAAAAAATTTGAAAAAAGTATAAGTTTGCATAAAATACACAACATCGATTGAACAGCGAAGCCTCTTGGCAATCATTATCGTATTGAATGTTAATGAAAACATGACAGACTTTGATATTAGCGATATTTTTTCATCTGTCAGTATCTTGCTTTAATCCTTTACCCAACAGAACGGCCCTGTGCCAATGCATACTCTTATATATGCGAGTCGACCATAGGTCGCCTCGCATATATAAGAGAATGCATTGGCTTAACATATTAAAAATGATAAAATTGTTAAAGAATGTAAGAAAAAATGGTAAAAAGTGTTAAAAAATAGAATTTTTTTAGGCCAATGCATTCTCTTATATATGCGAGGCGACCTATGTTCGACTCGCATATATAATAGAATGCATTGGCACAGGCCATAACTGTAATCATCACAATGTGGTCAATGAACCGGTTCCAATGATATCCATATCTGTGTTATAGGTGCCGTTTTTATCTGTTTTAGTAAACTGCTAAATCATGATAGTTGCGCTCGTCCTGCATTGTTATTTCAGCATGTTATGGGTTAACATGAATGATTGTGTCACCTGCACACTGATTAGCACTCACCTGTTACTGGCGAGAAAATTAGCGCAGTCCGGGGGTCATTCAGTAATTAGCTTTTGAAATAGACAGACGCACAATATTGATTTACCCGTTTGAGATTCTATGGTTAAATGAAATGCGAATTTCATTTTTAAGGATTATCTTTTATATGTGGTTTATTATATTGGCTGTGCTGTGATAATTATGTTGAAGTTTATACTTTTTAAAATACACTTTATCGACCCAATTACTTTGTTGTTGGACTCTACGAAATCTTAGATCCAGCGGTATAACATCTGTATGGTGTTATTGAGACAGATCGAAGATATTTTAGGCTGTTGAAGCTTTATTTGGGCGTTTTTGGCCGGTTTGTTGGGTAAAGGGTTAAAGACGCATCCAAATAAAAAAATATATTTGCCCATACAAGTGGACAATGGCAATTATACAGCAGTTATTTTATTTCTCCCGACCCTATGTTATGGCAATTTAAATTTAAAATAACAATTTTATTTGTATTATTTTCCCCTCCCACCTCCCCCTACCTTTTAGCCAAAACAATCTGTAAACCAAGTAATACAGAATAAAATGCCTCACAATCATGAAAGTTTATTATTGATTCAATATTCTAAATCATTTCTGATTATGTCATAGTCACAATTTTATTATCTCCAAACTTTTGAACACCAATACATGTATTTTGTCACACGATCTTTCACTGGCACATCTGGTATGACATGATCAAACATGTCCACTGAAGATTAAAATAATCCATTATGTTGTGACATTATACCCTAAAAAATTGCTCACGCCACCCATCAGTGTCAGACAGACTCACAATCACTGACGATCCCTTAAGACATTTACTAAAGGAATAGTTGTAAACTGAAACATGCCTCATTTGATTTGTTGATATGGCCAAACAAAAAAACCTCTTTGTTTCCAATACCCAAAAGCAAAAATAAGTACTTACTGCAGAGTGAATGAATTCAAGGGACAACATGTTTTTATCCAACGCTTGGCCTCAGTTTCAATACACATGGATGTAGCATATTCCATGGCACCGTAACTACGCTATTATATTGCTTACAGCTGAAAGGTTTTTTTTTTTAATTTGCACACACAAAAAAAATCCCTGTCTAGAAAATTTTCCCAATGTTATTGGAAACAGACAAGTTTTTTGTTTTGGCCTATGCATACACAAGAACGTAGACCATGAGTTATCTGCTGGTCTGGCTCAGTTTCCATCTGTTGTTCATCCGTATTTCCTGGAAACTCCTTCACTTACCGAACATATTCTTCGTACAATATGTACAAATCGTGAGTTATTACTATTGAGGAGACTCGCACGGAAGTCAATACTTACCTAGACATACACAGAACGACACAAGTTTTAATGTATGTTGATAAGGACCAAGTGCCATATCAACAAACCCATTAACACGCGTGTCATTCTGTATTTATTACACACCACCGATCCTAGAATCCATTAATTCAAAAATAAAGACTTGCCAGGTTTATTCAGAGCTTGTTTTGTCATGTGTGGGTATGCTTTTATTTTTGTAGTTCCAATTTCATAGTCGAGGCATCAATGGAATACATATCACCCACATGGATTTGAAAATGCAACACTGTTTATTTACAGTCATTCATCCGGAACTTGTTCACTGGTAAACAAACGAGAATGATTATGCCAACGAGAGTCATTTTGTTTAATTTATACAAACCAATGGTGTGAAATGGTTGTGAAATACCTCCTTTGAGCAATTTATTCGCTATGAGCCGCAACATACTTGTAGTGAGTCAAATCAAATTTAAATGTACAGATAGCTATATTTAATATTTATGTATGAGAGATCTGGATATATTTTGTAAAAGATTATTAATATATGTGTGTTATATATTTGAGTATTATAGAATTTATGTGTTTAAGTTTGGATATAACTTTTCACACATTGGTGATGTATACCATGCTGGTCCAATATATAACAACCCAATAGAGTTTATCTGCTGGTCCAATATATAACAACCCAATAGTTTATCTGCTGGTCCAATATATAACAACCCTATAGAGTCTTACACATGCTGGTCCAATATATAACAACCCAATAGAGTTTATCTGCTGGTCCAATATATAACAAAACCCGATAGAGTCCATTACACAATGTATGCCAGTTAGTTAGACATTTCAGGATTTTTGCTCAAGTTAACCCTTTCATTATGGGAGCTGTGCTGGTGCAGCATTAAAGATCTTGTGCCAGTTCATTCTCTTATATATGCGAGTTTGCCCATAGGTCGCCTCGCATATATAAGAAAATGCATTGGCCTAACAATTTTTTTCATATCTAATGTATTTTAACCCTTTCATGACTGAAACTGTGCTGGTTCAGCATTATAGATCATGTGCCAGTGCATTCTCTTATGTACTCTGAGTCTCCCACAGGGAGCGTCTCATGTATAAGAGAATGCACTGGCTTACAGGGTCAATGTAAAATTTGTTAGGCCAATGGATTCTCTTATATATGGGAGACTCGCATATATAAGGGAATGCATTGGCACAAGGTTTCTGCAAAAGTTCAGGAAGCTCCAGTCACAGAAGGGCTAATGATTTATTGTTTGCCTACACAAACCTTGAAATAGTGTGTGTGTCATTTGCAGAATGAGGTCCCCAGAGGGTGAATTTGGTGATGCTAGCCCGCTATGCGGGGTAGCATCACTACATTCACCCTCTGGGGACCTCATTCTGCAAATGACAGACACCCTATTTAAAGGCTTGTGCCTACATGTAGATCGGCATTCGACTAAAATTTCTAGACCGAACTTGTTTCTTCGGAGTCAAATAATAGAATGCATACACAAAGGAATTTCATGGGAAAAATATTGATCACTCATTAACGAAACCCACCAATGATACCGTCGATAAGGATAACACAATCTACTAATACTAGCTGTATTTAATTAAAGTGGCGTGTTCAAATAGAGCTGTATTTAATTAAAGTGAAGTGTTATAAATAGCCATATTATGACTCAAACCAAAGGTTTTCCTGCTCTATTTGTGAATTATGTAATTTGTAAACAAATTGTACAATTGTTGCTCAAATCACAGGTCCCCAGAACAAAAATTGACCCCACCCCAATGGTACTTAATCCTATAGGATTCTATTATACCTCATCTACTTTGTAAATCCATAAATTGAATTTGCTCTAGTTCTCAAGCTTTGTCATCACATGGCCTAATTGCTGAAACAACATTAACCCTTTCAGTGCCAAGTCCGATTTTTGTATCAACCCATATTTCCTTGATCATTTTTCAAATTTTTTGATTATAATAATGTGATACATTGATTGAAAGAGCTCTTAGAACTCTTTCCCATCAATGTATCACATTATTATAATCAATAAATTTGAAAAATGATCAAGGAAATATGGGTTGATACAAAAATCGGTCTTGGCACTGAAAGGGTTAAACCACAATCAATCATCTTAAGCCTCTTCTCATTTGGCTATTTAATCATATTCACAGCTTAGATTCTCACTGTTTCACTGCATTAGTTTGTTTCCCTCGTTTTCAGTGTTATACTCGGGGGGATAACGGTGTTGTGATTTGCAATTTGTTTGCAGTACAGTAGACTATTGCTTTTATTGTCACAAAATTTGTTGTCTTTCTTGTTTTGTTTTTGTCATTTTCAAAATCACAACAGAGCCATCAATGTGTGTCATGTACTGTAAATACAATGTAACTGTTGATTTATCAATCAACCCCCCACATTATAATATGGAAAATTCCACCATAATGAAGCAGTACTAAATATCAAACAGTCACCAAATTCTGTTTTCATGTTTACTCCAGCCTTGAAATAGGGTGTCTGTCATTTGCAGAATGAGGTCCCCAGAGGGTGATTTTAGTGATGCTACCCCACATAGCGGGCTAGCATCACCAAATTCACCCTCTGGGGGACCTCATTCTGCTTACAGCTCAGCAGAATGAGGTTCCCAGAGGGTGAATTTGGTAATGCTAGCCTGCTATGCTGGGTAGCATCACTAAATTCACCCTCTGGGGACCTCATTCTGCAAATGACAGACACACTATTTCAAGGCTTGTTTATACTCCTACATTTGCAGGTTTATATTTTTTCATATTTCGCACTTCTTTCTTACATTTTCTCTATATTTTGCACTTTCTTGTCACAAACTTTGTTCATTGAGCAAAAATTTGAATATTAAAGGTGCACAGTCCCCGTATCTCATATTCCAACAACAACAGTTCTTCAACAGACGCTTTATAGTTATCAGAATCTATTAATTACCAAAAAATAATGCTAACGACTGTGAACTCTAGCATAAAGTTTTCCAAAATGTGTTATATACCAACATTTTGTTCAATGCAATTTTGTGTCGAGAGTATGTCGGTTGGCTCATCAAACATGTTCTAGGCCGCCAAATATTCCAGGTGTTGAAAAATAATATATTAAAAAAATTTATATCTTAGGCCAAACAAAAAAAGAGTTTTGGTTCTCGGGCAATCTTTTTTTCAAATCAATGAGGGAGGGAGTGTTTTAGTTTTATTTTTTATTTTTTTCTGCACATAGTAAGCATGGAAAAAGATACCTTCCTCTGTCTAGTAATAACCAGAAATGTAGAGGGAACTGTTATGCATATAAACTCATTGTACAACCAGTGTATGACTGGGATTACCTAACATGTTATAATGCCCCTGACATTTATAACTACTGTTATTGTTGTCTAAAAACTGATACCTCCCATGTGATCCTGAATTTAATCCTGTGCCTTTCAATTGTATGGAATTAGTGTCAGTTAGTTCACAATGACTAATTGTAAGAAGAGCATGAGGATCAGCTAATCATTTTCTTAATTGTAGTCATCTGCTTCATGCTGTAAGACTGCAAGTCTGCAAGTCACTTTTTAACACATTACATTTTAGAGCTCAATGCACACTAATATTCAACACATATATACTATGGATATGTCTATAAAAAAAAAATTATAACAAAAAAACAAACAAAATTCAAATTTATTTTTCGTATGTTTTTTGTCATAACATCAGGCATTGCAATAAAAAGGCCTAAAGCGGCCCTTTTTTATTCAATGCGGCGGGACCTGAGAACCAAAACCATTTTTGTTTTGGCCTTATAACTGAGCTTTGACACAGGGTTTTTGCAAAATTTCAGGAAGCTCCAGTCATGAAAGTGTAAAAAATTATTTCCCATTTTGTATATCACAAGGGTCTTAACCCTTTACCCAACAAACCGGCCAAAATCGGCCAAATAAAGCTTCAACAGCCTAAAATATCTTCGGTCTGTCTCAATAGAACCATACAAATATGGATATCATTGGAACCGGCTCCTTGACCACATTGTGATAGTTACAGTTATGCCCTGTGCCAATGCATTCTCTTATATATGCGAGTCGATCATAGGCCGCCTCGCATATATAAGAGAATGCATTGGCCTAACAAATATCTTTTTTTAACACTTTTTACCATTTTTTCTTACATTCTTTAACAATTTTATAATTTTTAATGTGTTAAGCCAATGCATTCACTTATATATGCGAGGCGACCTATGGTCGACTCGCATATACAAGAGAATGCATTGGCACAGGGCCGTTCTGTTGGGTAAAGGGTTAAATTATTAAGTGGCCTTGATTGTAGGTTCTTGCAACCCTACAGTCCTTTGATTTTGATGTGCACAATTGCTCTTGCGCGCCTGACAATTAAATGTATCGTGCAAAAAGTTATGTGCCCCATGATCTTGGTTTAGTAATAATTTTACTCAATGATTTAATAAAATGCAAAACAGTAATGGTTGGGATAACAACGATCGTCGTATAAGTCAGTGCATCAAAGGTTATACACCGGAGTGTTTTTAACCCATAATGGTGTGTGTACTGTTCAATGCGTGTGTGCCGCAGGCAATAAAAGAGATCATCAATACAATCAAAGAGATAACATTGTCAAAACAATAAAATATTTATGTCATCGCTCAATACTGGTAGTCACATGGTAATAGTTCCTAGTTACAATGGAACAGACACCAGTCCTACTGCTTACGAAACAGGAAAGAGTACACGGTACGATTACCAATTTGCCATCGGCCAGGGAATATATTCCCTTGAGTCAGCGGTGTAATAAATGATCCCAGAATTTGGCCAGGAAGGAACTTTTTGTTGAAGTAAACCAACAATAAAAAAAAAACATTTTGTTTGAAGATCTCTTTTATAAAAATAGCACAAAGCAATGTTGTTTGAGTGTATTAAACTTTTATATCCATGTTTACATGCACATGAATCGGTTATAACTTATATTTCCTGTAAAGTGCACCAAAGCAAAAGTGTGCGCCTGGATCCAAAATCAGGCGCACAAGGCGACTCGGGCGAGATTGTCGCCTTACTGTCGCTGACTTCGCCCTATTGTCGCTCTAAGGCGAAATCGAAGTCGCCTTCAATTTAAAGGGGAAATTTGTTTTTTGTTTTTCTTAAAAAAAATTCTAGTTTTTTTCCCGGACATGTCGGTGTCCGTATATAGATGAATTGTGGCGGCCATCCCAAAAAGAAACAGACGATGCAGAGACAAAGACCCAAGTGTTTAAAATAAAAAATAAAATATGACCTATTGTTTTGTGTTGTTATTCAGTCGCCATTGTTCCCTTTGCGGTAATGAATGTTAATCACGAATGTTTTGACACACTGAAAACACGATGAGATGTTCGCATCTGTGTTGTTACTGACCATCGTGAGTGTCACAAATAAATGTTTTAATTAACTTAAAAGACCGCCTTCCCGCTTTTCAGATATAAAACAATTACGACATTATCAGAGTATGTACCAGGCGCTTCGGAAGTTCGTTTCGGTAACGCATCTGACTTTTTGAAGAGACCGCGTCAGACTTATTGAAGAGACCACTTCCGTAAATAAATGTAAAGTTTAGGTTGGCGATTATCGCAATACGATAGGGGAACACTTTTACGTTCGTACTCGTATTTCACCAATTTTTGTACCTGGCTTGCCTGTCCTGAGTTTCACGGCAAAATGGCCAATTTGATTCTATTTGTCGTTATATACATATTTATCACCCCATTTATTATTAATTTTCATAAAAATAAAATAAAAGAAGCTGAAGATGACATGTTTAAAATGTTTGAAGCATGAATTTGGCGATAATAATTTGTGTGAGTAGACCCGCAGCATAGTGTGACTAAGAGTAGGGTCATATTTATAGTCACAGCAAATTGTTTTGGAATCACAAATTGAATTATGAGCAGAGCCTGGTTGAAGTGTTATGTTGTGGCGAATCATACTCGTCTTCGAGCTATACTGATGCCATGTTATCATGTATGCATGGTACTATTAACGGTTTGTATATTGAAAGGGTGAAACTGCTCGTAACTCTCATTATACCATTTCACACCAGGTTCTGTTCATAAATCATAAATTTCTTGGTCAAATGTCAAATTACATGCTCTCGAGATAAAAAGAATATCATAAATAGGCTGTATCATAGTGTATGTCCATTAATTTTCAGCAAAACATCCACCCTGTATTAACTATGATCCTTATTTGGGTGTGTACTATGTTTATTTAATTTTAATCTTTAATTTAATTTTAATCACCTGCAAGATGTGCCCTCAGATCATCTCAGGACCAAATATATGGAACTCATAATGGAAGTGTACAAGTTTCTGTCAAAACCTGGCCAAATCACTTGTCTGATTATGACTCTGCATGTGGATTGTGGAAAGCATGAACAGAATCCACACGGCCCGCACCATTATTTAGATCTGTACTTTTATTCAATTTGGGGAATTATTCCAACCTGTGGTATTATTTGGTACCATACTATTACTGGTGTCTGTCCATGATCCATCAGTCAGATGTTTGTCCAATAGTCGATTTTCACCATTTAATTAGTTCCAACGATGGCCAGGCACGTGGCTACGGTGGCTAGCCAATTTCCATTGAGGGCTATCTACCATCTTTCCATCTTCACAACCCCCCATTCATGTTGAAGCAGATTCACTGTTTATTCCAGGAATTAGTAAATTAATTCTTTTTCTCAGTGGGGGGGGGGGGTCAGACACAGGGTCGAAAATATATGTTTTTCCTTTACCTGACCACTTATCAATAAGATTCAGGTGGCATTCAATGTATTCTGTGTGGCAGTGATTCGGTGTCAGATTGCTTGATTGCTTAGATGCATGTGGGTGACCAATGTCACTGTCAGATCATCCTATTAATTAAAAAGAAAATGTGTCTTTTGTAACTACCGTACTGTCTATTGCCTGCTGTGAAAGGCTCGGATGGGCGGGTGAGCACCGTGGGGCTGCGGGTCAGTAAAGCCATAACATGCTGAACGGCAGGAGGTAATAAAGGTATTCATTCATAACATAAATGAATACCGGCTGTTATACATTGTTTGAGAAACACGCCAATCGAATGGTAATTTAAATCCTGTAGTAAATTAAATCTTTAGTTTAGATGCCAAAAGATAATCCAGTGTGTTCACGAATGTTGTATACATAGTGCATTTACCATTAATCGGAGGTTGAAAAAGTCTATCATTCCCAGACAACTGTGGTATATTGTTGTAATTATGGACACCACTTTGTCAGATGTGAATATATAATGGAAATTCATTTCCCGACAATCGCTATATGCCAGCTAATTATCGATATCACCTAGATTCTTTATCGGAAAATTACTAGCCGGGAACTATTTGCGGCCACATAATTCATGGTTCGGAAGCTACAGTTAAATCACGTGTTGTTATATAGGGTAAGTATCTCTTAGAAGCTACAGTTAAATCACGTGTTGTTATATAGGGTAAGTATCTCTTAGAAATGCTCTCGATACCAAATTTCATTGAACAAAATGTTGATACATAACACGTTTTAGAAAATTGTATACTATATAGAGTTGACAGTGGTTGGCATTATTTTTTGGTAATTAATCGATTCTGATAACTAAAGCGTCTTTTGAACAAATGGTGTTATCAGTAACCAGTTCACGATTTTTCGATGGTTTACCCCACGTTCTAACCACGATCTACGCATATGCTTTGCGCATCAGCACTGAATAAAGATAAACCTGGGTTCAATAGCAGTAATTGGTCCTATGCATTTTGAGATCGGTGTTATACGGGTCGGCCCCAGAGTGCCCAGACCCCCTGGGGTTTGATGATAATGGGGTAGGTGTTCGTGACCCGGGCTTAATGGTCCGAACCATCAAAGTTTCAGAGTGACGCCAACTCAAGATTTTCATAACATTGTCTACATGTGCAAAGAGTATGTGACTGTGGATTAAACACATGTTAACTATCACAACCAAAACAATATCAAATTTACCAAAAAATAGATGATACAAAACACGTTTTTCAGTGCTTTATCGAGATTCAACACTTTTGTTGGAAAATCTTCCATATAGGTTTGATGCGCCATTTTCGGGGTCATATCCTAAGAGTTTTTTCTCATCCAAAAGTTGTTTTAGTAAAATGAAATTCTAATCCTTCAAATAATTTGGTATCTTCCCCCCCCCCCAATCTTAGCAAAGTGTTGGTTCATCAGTGAATTTAACAGAATACAACTTCAGTCTACTTTATTATTGTTCAGGTATTTTCTTGCAGCAGGATTCCAGATGGCTCGACTAATGTATTTTATCTCCTGGACATATCATTCTGTCTAGCAATAAGTCATGTTTCCCATTCAATATATTGATACTTAAAGGGACCTATTATGTTTGAGGTGTAATTATAATCCAAGTATTTGTTCTCATTTGTCACATTCTACGAAATAGGCTGATCTTTAAAATATAAATTATGCTCCTTTACTGACTATACGATTGAATATAAAACATGAATATCTAATTTGGCCTTCTGGACATATAAGTATTTGAACATATATTTCTGATGTCTAATTTGGCTTTAAAGACATATTACTTGCTTATTTCATTACATCAAACTGATATTTTATGACTCCACCACTACACTCATTTGAAGAATTCATAACTAGACTATTAGTGTCAAAATATTCAACAACATCGGCTGTTCTATTTCGTAAAAAATTACGTCTGAACTTTGCAGAAAAGTAAACAAACCATCCTTCATTCGTCCCATGTAAACAAACCGTCCTTCATTCGTCCCAAACAAATACGGATAAATAAACAAGAATGATTTCATCAACGAGAGTCACTTTGTTTAATTTATATGACAGAATTGTGTTTGATTTTTTTATACAATATCTATTTAACCCTTTGAGTGCCACGGGCCGATCTCATCGGCCCTAATTTACGTTCTGTAAAATCGGCCCTAAAAAAAAAAAAAAAAAAAAAAAAATGTGCTTAAGCATGCTATAGGGCATGTTATAACTAAAAACTATCACCAAGTATTCATAGTAATAATGTTGATGCCCATGAAAAACGTAAGATTCCCTGGCACTAAACCTACAAAATAAGCCTGTTAATGAATATAAGAAAACATTATTAAAATTGTAAAAAATAATAACAAATGATGAAAAATTGTTAGGCCAATGCATTCTCTTATATATGCGAGGCGACCTATGGTCGACTCGCATATATAAGAGAATGCATTGGCACAGGGTATATGGGTTGATACAAAAAATCGGACCTGGCACTAAAATGGTTAACTACATTGTCCAAAAGAATTTTTTTTTTGCTAGGTAAAAATAATACAGGTGTACAGATTTGATTGCTTGCCTTGAGAAGTGAAAATAAAGGTGCATATAATTAGTTCCTAGCACACTAAACATAGAACCGAATACAATTATCGAGGGAGCATACAAATAATACACTATCAATCCCACATTTCATGTGAATCGGGTTTGTTATGTTATTGAAAATTTGTAAGAACACATAAAACTTCAATGGTGTAGACCAATAATGACGGGGAATTAGTTTTGCTTTGTGGTTAATGTTGTTTTTTTCTACTTCCAGTTTCCTGATCCAAAAAATATTCAGATCAATCTGACCGGGTTTCTGAATCCTAAAAACTCGCGCATTTTCATAAAAGAGTTATGGGACTTGCTCTCAAGTGCTCAGGACAATATCGGTGGAATTCCAGCCAAATTAGTTGAGCAGAAAAAAGAGGAAATCAAAAAGAGACAGGTAGGATAGCTTCCGACAATGATTTCTGTTCTAGGGTGGCGATTCTGGGCATTCTAGAGAATTTGAAACCCCAGCCTAGGGGTCCAGAACAGGGAGACTTGAAGTCTCCCTCCAGGAAATTTAGGGAGACTTCAGGAAATTTAGGGAGACTTCAGGGAGAAGTGGGGAAACTACCAAAAATTGACAATTTTCAAATATCGCTTTATTTTATAACATCTGACAATAAAAAATTTAAAAAGATAAAATAAGAAATAAAACTAAAAAAAATTGACTTTATCTGAAATTAGCCTAATTAATTGTTATTATACATTTAAAAATTTTGGAAATGTTTTGTGTAGCTATCATTTAAGCAAGACAATTATCAAGTTACAGTAGTAGTTAATTTTTTAACTAAATGAAAGTAGTATTATTTCCTAGACTGCAGCTTGGAAGATACGTTTGTACAGTCTGAATCATGATGCATGTAACTTTGTAAGTTTAATTTGGTCACGGCTGTAATGTGGGTGTCCGCTAAAATAATCAATAAGGACTAACTAACAAAGGAGTTGCAAAAGCTTTTATTAATTAATGGCCTCCTTAATTAATGCCAACATCACTGGTATAATCCGATTAAAGCAATAAACTTTAGGTTGGCGATTATCGCAATACGATAGGGTAACACTGTGTGCGTAACGTAACTATCGCAAGTATAACGTACTCTGAAAACTACTTATCGCCAAATTCATGCTTCAAACATTTTAAACATGTCATCTTCAGCTTCTGTTATTTTATTTTTATGAAAATTAATAATAAATGGGGTGATAAATATGTGTATAACGACAAATAGAATCAAATTGGCCATTTTGCCGTGAAACTCAGGACAGGCAAGCCAGGTACAAAAATTGGTGAAATATGAGTACGAACGTAAAAGTGTTCCCCTATCGTATCGCGATAATCGCCAACCTCCCTGACCGGCCTGAGACCGGAACCGGTTGTACACTTCCGGCGTCGTCCTGTTGTGAAGTTGGTTGGCGCAACGTGTCATTTATGATTGATTAATTCATCCGTGCTTAATTGATTGATTGGGCTGTCTGTCGGAATCACCAGGGTATAATTATATTATTTTCACCTGCACGTTTTTTGCAGGAGTCATTATTTCCCACCCCCCCCCTTTTTTTTGCAGTGACAGTTGTGCACTGCGAAGATTTGATTGGGTGTTTAGTCTGTTGACAGTCATAATGTGACCTCAATGAATGATATCGGCGATCTGATTTCACCAGTTTCGGTATTGAAGAATTCGCGGCAGGAAAGCAACAGAAACGATGAAACATGCAACAACGACTTCGAGCCACTGCAGATGCTGCGATTAAAATCGTAAATGGGGAAAATCGCAGGTGGAGCATCCAATGCGCATGCCCACGACAATGTCGCAGCCAAATCGTAGCGATCAAGCAATGTTTGATTTTTTACCAGGAAAATCATGGCGTGACCTTGGCAACGCGCGTGATCGTAGCTGTCACATGACCATGGTCGTACTGCACTGGTCATGCTGTAAATACCACGAAAAGAAAAAATTCAAAAATGGCGCAAAGTTCACAAATTTCTTGGACAGGGAGTGTACATGTAGGTTTATACCACATATCAGCCATCTGCTATGTAGACAAGGAAGAGAGGGCATGCCGCAATTGTTGAAATTCAAATTGGGGCAGCTGTGGAGTTGCCGGATACAAAAATGTCATTTATTCATTTTTTCAAGTTCTTTATTAACCACCTGGTATATCTTATTCATATCTTTGTTAGAATAAAATGCATTTGTGTCATCAGCAAATGCAAATATTATTAGTTTTAGTTCATTGCTAAGGCCAAAAATAAAATTGTATGTTTCCGATAACGGAGCGAAAAAATTAGGAGCGAAAAAATTAGGATAGGTAGGTAGGGAAATTTTTATTTTTTTATTTTATTTTGATATTTTCTATCCAGCTTCAGAAATATTGAACTGTCTTGACCGAAATGACATAAAATGCTAACTCGGGTTGAGGGGAAAGTATTACTTGATCAACACGGTGGAAATATACATTAAGATTGATAAAAGATCAAACTTACTTCATGCTTATAAAGTATGTTTTTTATTATTAACATTCCATATTTTCATAAATTTGGCTATAAACTTGGTACGAAATTCATGTCGCTAACTCTTTATAAGAATTTTACACATTATACCGCCATTATACCGTACTTGTATTGTGACGACTACATCCCATTGTCTGGAGGTAGTCATGAGTACACCCAACCTAGCATGCCTGGTTTTTGGAAACAGTAGCTATACATGTACACCTACTAGTAACAAGTGGTGATAACCTCTATACATATACATGTATATATATACAGATAAACACCCACCATGTCTGTTGATAGTGTTCCTATGTTCCATAAGACCCAAACAAGGCATAAAGCAGGCATGAGATCCACTCTCAGGAAATTAAAATTGAAAAATGCATTCCCATCAGTCAACAACCCATCACACACCTGGGGGGCGTTTGAGACAGCAGTCACTTCATGGTCACTTTTCACAGGGATATGTTAGAAACCATGTGTTTTATCAATATTTATGTGCATTTATAGTGGTAAAAAAAAAATATATATATATATATATATATCAATAAAAAGATTAGGGTCGGCAGGTTATTTTTAGGGTCGGTCGATGTACGGAAACATAGCACCTTTTTTGTTTGGCCTAATGTGTGTCAGTGTGAATGCGCGTGAGAGCAAGTATGAATGATAGTGTCACCTGCACTCTGATTTGCACTCACCTGTTACTGGCGGGAAAATTAGCGCGGTCTGGGGGTCAGTCATTAATTAGTTTTCGAAATGGTCAGACGTAGTATTCTGGATGGTATCTGGAGAAGTCGGTTCCACGCGAAGTCGGCCCCATACGAAGACGGCCCCCACGCGAAGTCAGCTCCAGAGAATTGTAATAACAAAATGAACTTCACTTATGGACAGTCACTGACAGCGGCTCAGTTATAAAAACAATGATGGTTGCCGACATACAATGAAAGAAACCGCTAAGTACTGTTGATTGCTGCTTAGCGAACAAAGCCACTATTCTCACTTCGGATTTATAGACGACTAGTATATAAGGTTAGCCCAGCTATCCGATTTTCATACATTCCTCAATTCAGCACAATGCCTGTTGACTGCGTTTACTGCAAATCTCTTGTCAGAGAACGACAAGAGTCCATAGAATGCGACAGATGTTCTCTCTGGACTCATCGAATATGTAACACAGGTAAGTGATTTAAAATTTTAATTTTGATAAAACTTTCCATTTATTCTCAAACATATGAACATTAATTTTTCAATATTTTCTCAAGTATATGAGAATATACTTAAATCTTGTATATGTAATAATTTCACCTCTATAATATATGTAAAAATAATGTCAATCTGTGATATACATGTATGAGCTTCATGGGAGTACTAGTATGTCATATAATTTTGTTGGTTTCCTTTATTAGCTCAACTTACTTTGTAAGTTTGAGGTATTACCATGGGTTGGCGTCCGTCGTCTGTGTGTCCGTCAACAATTTCCTTTGGCGCGGGCTACAGGTCGTATCTTTGGTCTGATCTTTCTGAAATTTGTCATGAATGTTGACATGTACATGTAGATGGGAACGAGTCATTTTGGGGTTGTTCGGCCAAAAAACATGGCTGCTGATCATTATGAAACTTGTCATGAATGTTGATATTGACATGTACATCTTGTCTTACTTAGACATTTCAATTAGCGCCTTTCCTAATTCCTCCATTTACTGTCAACCATTTAATTATTCCCCTACCTAAGTTGAGCTACAGTGTCATTGACACTTTCATATTATTTTATTATTATATTTTTATATATATTATATATTATTTTTTTTTATATTTCACAGGTATTTCTCAACAATACCGTGAAGCAGCCAAATCCGTCGATGATGTCATTTGCATTCATATGCATCATTATGCATCACCGACAGGGACAGCGATAGCGACGACGACATTGTTTGAATTTGTTAATTGAATTTGTTATTGTTATATATTCTGAAATTGATTACCGCATTTCAATTGAAGAAATTAATCAAGGATTGAAAAGCTTAAAAAGCAATAAGGCAGTGGGGCTTGACTCTCTGTCGAACGAAATGTTAAAGTCGGGCTCACAATACTTAATCAAATGCTACAACAAACTGTTTAACTTGGGTTTCTCACACAGTGTGTATCCACCAGAATGGACCAAAGCCTATATCATTCCAATTTATAAGCAAGGCGATCGCTCAGACCCTAACAATTACAGGGGCACTACCATAAACTCATGTCTAGGGAAACTATTCAACAAAATCCTCAATGATAGACTGAACAAATACTTAGAACAAAATCACATTCTGTCAGATAACCAAGCAGGTTTCAGGAAATTTTTTATAACAACAGACCATATGTTTATTCTTAAGTGCTTAATAGACCGTTATACCTGTAACAAAGATAATAGACTTTACTGCTGTTTTGTTGATCTAAGGAAAGCTTTTGATACTGTTAGTCACCCAGGCATCCTCACAAAATTTATTAATCATAACATTGGTGGCAAGTTTTATGACATAATACAGAGTATGTACTCAGCTAATGAGATCTCAGTTAAAATCAGTAACAGGATACTAGTAGGTCAATATTTTGGCTCCGACCTCGGAGTGAAACAAGGAAACAAGGAGATACATTGAGCCCAACCCTCTTTAATCTCTTTGTAAATGATCTCCCGGGTCAATTCTCCTCTTGTACAGATAAAGCTAAATTGGCTGAAAAAGAGGTTGACTGCCTACTTTATGCCGACGACTTGATCCTATTCTCCACAACAACATTAGGACTACAAAAGCGTTTACTCCTTCTCGAAAAATATTGCAATGGTTGGTGTTTGACTGTCAACACTTGTAAAACAAAAGTACTTATGTTCAACAACAGTGGACAACGCATGCAAGGCACATTCTATTACTCCAACCAAGAAATAGAATGTGTTCAAAGTTACAAATATTTGGGTCTAATTTTCCAAGCCAGTGGACGCTTCATGCAGGGTAAAACAGACCTTTACAACAAATCCCTAAAAGCCTCTTTTAAGCTGAGTAAAATTATATCGGGTACTGCTCCAAATATTAATACAATGCTTCATATCTACAATCACACAATAAAGCCAATTTTGTTATATGATGCTGAGATTTGGGGAACATACATTTCAGAATTGGGAGACCCACCTGATAACTCAGGGAAAGAAATCCTTTCAACAACTTATACAGGGATAATATAGCTGACAAATCACATCTCCGGTTTTGTAAATATCTTCTTGGTGTTAACAAGAAAAGCTCTAATATTGGAGAGATTTCAAAACTGGGACAGTTTCCAATGTATTTTACAATAATTGAGACATTAATTAGTTACTTACACAGGTTGCACCAGTGTCCATCAAATCTACTATCTGAAGCTTTTAAGTGTACCAAGATTGATCACAAAAATAACATCAGAACCTGGTATTCAACCATTATATCTATACTTGACAAACTTGGACTCTCAGAAAATATAGTTGCAGTTAACTCTCTGACAGTGGTTAAAACTATTGTCGTAACAAGCTGCGACATATTTTTTTGAATGAATGGAAGTCAATAAGAAATTCATATATCACGAGTAATGAAGGCAAACTGGATACGTATTTCTCATTTAAAAAGACATTCAAATGGGAATCATATCTATCACTACCTAATAATGATATGAGAAAAGCCATCTGCCAACTGAGAATAAGTTCTCATAATCTCAAGATAGAAACAGCATGGCATATTATTAAAAGTAAAAAACCAGCGAGGCTTTTGAGGACATGCACTAGGTGCAACCTAGGCAAAATAGAGAATGAGCATCATTTTATTATAGAATGCCCTCTTTATGATAAACCGAGGCAATTTCTTTTCAGTAAAATTACCAAATATTGTAAAAACTTTTTAAAACTTGGTGATGATTCAAAATTTTATTGGCTAATGACAATTGAGAATCTAGATCTGCTGATTGAAATGGGCCGGTTTGTCAAAGAAGGCTTTGAAAAGTACCAGGCATTTAACCCCTAACTTCCGAAGCACACTGAGAGGTCTATATGTAAATGGCTATATTATTGATCTCATTCATGTGATATTTAAATTGTTTTATCCCAGCCCTTGCAGTTGGTTAATAATGCTGGCTTAGCACTTGTCTGATTGGGCATATGTCTTATCTGAAGTATTGATTCACTGTAATTCCAAACAAATATTATAATTAATCAATTTCAGCTTCATTTAAATAACTCTGACCATAATTATGCCAGCTCTATTAAAGCTTTCCTCTTCCCATCACAAGCAAGTATTCATAATTACATGTAAGTAGACATTTGCCCTCTCAAGACAACTGCTTTGTATCCATTCTGTTATCCGTCCTAAAACTGCCTTATTATCATTTCTTATAATATCATAGAATAATATTATGCATGTTATTTTTGAATTTGCTTTCATCTGTGTGTAGTTTGATTATATATGCACTACGTGTTACCCCTTTATGGTAATAAATTCTATTCTATTCTATTGTCATTATCAGTTCCATATTTCATATCATAAAATAAATATGATTTTAAACAATAGTTCTGTTATAAATGGGGCCGACTTCGCGCGGGAACGTCTTCGTATATGGGGCCGATGTAATTCGCGCGGGGCCGACTTCTCCTGTATTCTTTTTTGGATTACCAATTTTAGATATATATAATGAAAATGCAGATTTCATTTTATGGAGTATCTTTAATGGTTTGTAATACTGACTGCTGATTATGTTGATGCCTTTATGATTTTAAATACACTTTATTAACCCTTTAATTTGTGTGTTGTCCGGGCTATTCAAAAACAAAATTTCAAGTCGATAGCTCCACCCGTTTCCGAGATCTGGTCTGCGCATGCGTGAAGCTGGCGTCGCACGGGTTCATGATACCTGTCCCTCAAAGACTGACCCGATGAAAAATTCCCCTGTTCCGAGGACAAATATGACACAACAACCCATTCTGCCTTTTTAATCGAGATAATTGCATTCCGCGTTTCGTTTTGCATCCGTATTTTACGCGTGGGTAGCCGTTTAGCAGCTTCGATTGTAATAAAGAGCGTAGATCCTTAACACCTCCGAATATGGTCAATATAAAGATCGTTGGTGCCTTAACCCCCGAAGTGGCGTTTGCGGTGATTTTGATGATTGGGAGTGGAGAAGGGGTGCTCAGAGCTTGTCCAAAATGCGACGTCGACGATTCCCGTGGTATTTTACCTTTGGATAGGAAGTTTGGTCTCGATCGGTCAACCCGTTTTCGATTCTATAAAGGACATATACAGACAGAGGTCTTCAAAATATATATGAGACTAGCCGATGAGCCCGACGTTGTCCGGGTTATTCAAAAACCAAATTTCAAGTCGATAGCTCTACCCGTTTCCGAGATCTGGTCTGCGCATGCGCGAAGCTGGCGTCGCACGGGCTCGTCGACCCGATAAAATTCGTATCCGGGGCAAGATACATTCACATACCAAATTTCAAGTCGATAGCTCCACCCGTTTACAAGATCAGGTCTGCGCATGCGCGAAGCTGGCGTCGCACGGGCTCGGCGACCCGATAAAATTCGTATCCGGGGCAAGATACATTCACATACCAAATTTCAAGTCGATAGCTCCACCCGTTTCTATATATTAGATGTTCCCGTATATCTCTCTGCAGATGAATGGTAAACAAACGCTCTTTATAGCGATGCGTCAAAAACAAACGCTCATTAAATTATCACTTGATTAACCACCGCAGTGCCGTTTTTTGTGACTGAGATTGGAGAACGGGTGCTCTGAGCTTCTCCAAAACGCGACGCTGACGGTGTCAGTGGGATTTTACCTTTGGATAGGAAGTTTGGTCTCGATCGGTCAACCCGTTTTCGATTCTATAAAGGACAGACAGACAAACAGAGGTCTTCAAAATTTATATGAGATATCAACGTTAAATCCAGTCGTACAACACACTTGGCGCCCGATATGGGACTAATATAAAGTGTGGTACAGCGGCGATTCCAGAGAACGAGATGGTGCCTGATTTTCTTCGCATAAAATCACCGGGGGATTAACACCATCGCGGGATGAATCGATCATCTGGTCTCTTGTGTGTTGCTGTTCGTGTTACTCACACAGTTGCAAGCTGTGCGTGTGATACGGTGTGAACTACAGACAGTTGGGATTCCCAGATACTCGTTTCTTTAAACAAAGACTAAAGATCACAGAATGTTCGGATTATTCTGAGGAATCGTGGTAACGATGTGTTTAAGGGATTTGGAATCAGAGACCATTGAGGTAGGGCGAAATTTTCATACACCCCCTCCCATTGACTGAGAAGCCCGGATCTTATTTCTCTGACACCGGTGGCGATTGACGTCACATCTATAAATAACTAGGGTTCCCCTGATTTGAAGATATCGGCGGGAAAATAATGTCAATGTCAGCACAATCTGTGCCACTTGAAAAGCAACTATTTTAATATTCAAGTTTTACACTTTGTATTACTAACAGTGCATTGGTGAGACGGATTGAGATATTCATTATTATAGCCGTTTTCGCGTTAAAACTGTTGCGTAGGCCTACCGGGTAGTCTAACATTCGCGTTCGGGACCGTCAAAACGTGGGAACTTTGATCCATAAACTGTCAGATTTGTCCGTCGTTGGAAACTGTTGACTTTCATTTCCTTGACAATATTTCTGTCAGTTTATAGGGGGTGTGACTAAACACGAAGCCATACCAAGCCGTAGGAAATAAGAAGCAAAATTGAAGTTTATTCTACATTATTATGTATATGTGATGTTTATATGACCAAATACAACTATTTTAATGATATGTGATGGACGAATGTCTAATTAAATCGCCAAGAACACAGCGCGATGGACACAAAGCTGCGGCTTGGTGTTTGGACATTTTGCGTTGTGGCTTGGTTCATATATAATAAAGCTCCCATCAGCTTATATCTATATTATTATGTATATGTGATGTTTATATGACACATATATAACTATTTTAATGATATTTGATGGACGAAAGTCTAATTAAATCGCCTAGAACACAGCGCGACGGACACCAAGCTGCGGTTTGGACATTTTGCGTTGTGGCTTGGTTCATATATATATATATATAATAGAGCTCCCACCAGCTTATATCTATATTATTATGTATATGTAATGTTTATATTAGCAAATAAAAATATTTTAATGATATTTGATGGACGAAAGTCTAATTAAACCGCACAGAACACAGCGCGACGGACACAAAGCTGCGGCTTGCATGTGGTGTTTGGACAATTTGCGTTGTGGCTTGGTTCAAATAATATAAAACTCCCATCAGCTTTTATCTATTTTATTATGTATGTGTAATGTTTATATTACCAAATAGTTAACTTTGACAAAACAGAAGCAGTCTGGATTGGGACAAAAAGGGGTTGTGGTTAGTGATGAGCCGATAATCGGGTACGACAATCGGAATCGGCCGATTGTGGCACCTAATGCGCATAAGTTTGTCCATTAATAAATGGACAATCCTTACCTAAAACGGTCGTTAATAAATGGACAATCGTTCAACGCGTGGCACGTGAGTTTGGGATTGTCCACTAAACCACGACATAAATGGATAATCCTGCATGTCAACCTGCACCTAATACGCACACGTTTGAATATCGAAAGATAGTTTATCGCTGTTTACGATGAGAAGGCGATTGATATACAATCGGGATCACACGTGACACGCGTTGTTGTGATTATATTTCAAAAATGAGTATCTTTATATAATCCCAATCGCCGCAATATTGGTATGTTTTTTAGCGTCTCTTCGAGGAAATTCATGGTTCTCTGATCATACTCAGTGTGATAAGTGTTAATGTCGCTGAACAGAACATGTTAAACTATTGGTAATAGCCATTATTGGAGCTGATTGCGTGGAATATTTGCACGGAAAATATCAAAAATGGATTTCGAGTTGGTAGATTGATATTATTCACGTCCAAATCCTAATTTTGGATGCGTCTTGAAAACTAATATGTGGGCGTGGTTGTGTATAAACAGTAAACTTTTATATTGAATATCGATTCAAGTATTTTATTAGATTTCCCGACAATATTACTCATTGGTGCATGTACTAGTATGCGATTAGGCAATTATATAAATGTACCGACCAATATAACTGATTTATATAATAAGTTAATAGTGTTCATTGTGTGCAGGTTCACTATAACAGCCCAATCAGCTGATCGATCAGTCAAATGGTCTGCCAAATCTAATTTCTAAATTCTGGATGTACTGATTCTATATGGGAGGGCTTTGTAATTCACATTTATACCTTATGTGAGCTAAAGCTGAAGCATAAATAGTTACATGTAGTGAAGCAAAAGTATAACTTAATGAATAGGAATAATTAATTATTCAGTGGGAATATTTATTCTGAAACGCGAATCATTTAAAGTGACGTGAAACACTCGGCTACGGTAATCAGATAGAATGAGGTATATTCTTGTTCAAAGTTGTTATTTTTTACAAATATTATATCCAAATTTACAAGACATATCATCATTCTTATACGTTTCACTTCCAGTAAGAAACTGCGTTGTTGATCGGTCCGAGAATCGCGCAACATATACTTGTATGTTTACGTCTCGAACCATCAACATATATAATAAGGGAAACCAAGACAACTGTTTCATCGTCTCTGCCTGGCCTGCTCTTTTCATGACGTCATTTTAAACACGTTGAATGTTATGGCGAGAGCGATATGAGATTTTGACATTTTCTGGTGATCATTCTTTCGAATAAATGTTAATTTCTAAGACAAAGAATGACCAGGACTGTCGGCAGAACATATATGTTATTGTGGTGGATTGACGGTAACATGGTGCAACATTGACAGCTTGGAGCATATGTTCAACCCCGTCGCTTTGTGACTCGGTTGAACATAATTAAACTCCAAGCCATCATTATCACACCATGCATGTTTATACCGTCAATCCACCACAATAACTTATATTAATTAAATGCAACCAATATCGATGGCAAAATGGGTTTTGTTTAATGCCAATAGATGCAGGGTTGTTGTTTTATGGCCAACAGCTGCGTCCCAAATCGAGTATTAAATATATATTTAAAATTTGCTTGCCATTCTCAGCAATGTTAACAGAATGTTACATTCCTCCAGTTGACACACCGCCTGAACACTAACTTATCAGTTTCACGCAATATATATATATATATATATATTACTATACCGGTATGTCTTTAAGCTGAAGCACTATTCATTTTCTGAAAATTAAGAGATCAGGGATCGGGTAGTCTATATACATGTAGCCTCGTATAAATGGCCCTGCAAATTGATTAAATGCCATACGGAATAATTTGTCTGATTCAAATTGAAATTGGCTGCCTTGATTCAAATTTTGATTTATATTTACATTTTAAAAACATAATTAGGTTTTCTTATTTAGGAATAAATTGTTAAGCATCCTCGAATAGTTTTGTTACCTTGGATAAAATACCTTACTCAAATTTATCCCGCCCTATACCGAACTCGAACGTGTTCGCCTAATGTTCGAGAAGTGTTCTGAGAAATGTCTGAGAACACTACTGAGAACACTATGGGCACTTCTGACCCATTGCGCTATTAAGTACTTATTATGTGTTAGAACATTAGTGCTAGTGTTCCTAGAGTAGCCTAATGTTCGGTAAGTGTTCCCACAGGCCGAATTATGCAAATTAGCTTAGCGAGGGAACACTACTTTAGATGTTCCTAAGAGCCTCTGAACACTTATATAGATGTTCCTACTAATGTTCCTAGGGTCTCTGAACACTTATATAGATGTTCCTACTAATGTTCCCAGAGTCTCCGATCACTTATATAGGTGTTCCTACTTATGTTCCTAGGGTCTCTGAATGCTTATATTGGTGTTCCCACTAATGTTCCTAGAGTATCAGAACGCTTATATAGGTGTTCCCACTAATGTTCCTAGGGTCTCTGAACGCTTATATAGGTACCAAAAACCTGAACAATCCTATAGCTTTTCAAATGCAACTATTAATATAATCGCTTACTTACAACCAATTGGTGGCATTTTATCCATGTTTCAAGAAATTGATTCCAGAATGAAATTCATCTCGCATTTATTATAAATCAGGATAGGATATTTACACCGTATACACATCACACACTTTCAATTGTCATTGATATAGCATCATGACGGCCACATTCACTGTTTCTTTTCCTTTTCTTTAATATTCTTTAATATTTCCTGAGGTGTTTTCTTTTGGGGATCTTTATTTCTTTTCCTGAGGTGATTTCTTTTGGTAATCTTTATTCTTGGACTCTTCACTGAAAGAATAAGTATTTTTATCACTATAAATTCAAATAAATTAGCTACATGTAGGCCCAATAATGTACGTGTCAACACTTTTTTTTAACTTTAGATATAGATATTTTATTTTCCAATGTTTCATGTTCATGAATTGCAAACATATTAAAATATTATATATAATTTCAGTAACAGAGTTAATCGAGAAATGGCAAAATTGTGTCTAGAGTGAAATTTTATCACTGAAAACTTATTCTATGATCAATGTAATTAAGAGTTAGAACATAAATCTCTTTCTGAAGACTTAGACAATAAAAACTAATTTTCCTGCAGTTCAAAGAATAATTTGACAGTGCTTTATATGTTGATGGCATGGTTATCTCCAGGTATTACACATCAGTTAATTAGAAGAATGAGGTCATTCAGCTGCAATATATATAAAAACTGAACCACATATGTGCATTATAATTGATGGTTTATGGCACTCTTGCGATTATGACAAGATACACATGTACAACTCGACGCTGCATAGTATTCTTACACCATCGCTATAGTACATGATGAACTGATGACTATAGTAACACAAGTGCAGTTCAGTTATTTAATATCACATGAAACATGGTAATCTGTTAATAAAGCAGTCTTACCCTCGTCCGGCATTCTGACATTTGAGCATTTTCAGCATAACTTTTTGTTTACTTCAGTATTCATAGGTTGAATCCACTCCATTTTATGCAGTAAGCCAAGAGATATTCTGTGGGGAAAGAAAAAGAATACTTATAAAATCTAAGCAGTTAAAGTTACTAAATTTGCATAAAGTTTTATCTTAACGAAATGGTCTAGCAGTCTGAGAATCGAAAACTCAATATAGCAACGATATACATGTATACTGCATTAAAGTTAAAATCAAAGCTCAATATGCAACAACAATTTACAAAATTATATAACATCACATTTCGGCTTGTTTACTAAAAAAATTGTCTTAAAGACAATTAAGACATATATACACTAGATAGACCACTTTAATACCGAAGAAAGTAATTATATTAAGTTGCATATATAAGAAAATAAGAAAATAATTATTGCACGCCCTCTAAATTGCACAATAATAATTTTGTATTCAAAATGGGTCTTAAATTTCCTATGAGATTGATACTAGTATAACAAATCCCATTTATACAAATATCATATTTTGATAATTAATGAGGCTATAGCAACATATTAATTAAAGAGTTTATGAAAGTACTTACCAGGTGCTGTGAATTCTCTGAGACTTTGTAAATCATCAAGAAAAACTGAGAATAATCTATATTTTCACATTTTAAAATGTGTTAGGTATTGAAAACCTAATTCTTCCATGGTATCTAGCTAGTAAGACTAAAAGCTTCTTAGAATATAATCAAGTCATAACAAGATTGGCATGCACCACACACCTGTTAAGAAGTATCAGAGTCTAAGGTCAGTCCATTGTGAGGTGCTAAATTTAGAACAACTTTAAATGCCTCCAGGGCCCAGGGGAATTGTCAGGTTCAATGATAGATGTTTATATATAGTCATTATCTGGCTATAAATTATGTTGGGAGGGCCACCTGGTCTAATTGGTTTGTAATTTGAGAGCTAGCTAGTACATTGAGACAAATTCAGGTGCATAATTTTATTACTAACAGCAGCATAAACTTAATTCAGCAACCACTGGGCAAATAAAGTGTAATTAATACTTGCAGTCTTTGAATAACCAATGATGTTTCCCCAGCATGACATATTTGTTTTGATCTTGCCCACCTGATACCAGGGTGAGACAACTTATTTAGTGGTATCAACCTTCATGGTACCATGTGGAGCACACATATTAATAGCATATGCCTGCAACAATATTGTCTTACTTTGCTCCTTCCTTTATGACAGCTTATTCCCCATCTGCAAATTATCACTTAATAAATCTTTATTTTACATGCAGAGATTTAACTCAGATTTTAGTCTTATTTAAAACCATTAATTAAAAAAAACACCACATATGACACTTTGTTAAAATCATTTGAATTAAATAGAAATATAATGTATCTAAGTTCACAGCAATTTAATAGTCTGGTTTAGGAATCAGTGAATCACCCCCACAACTTTATCCTAAATATTGTAAAAAAATATATCATTTGCATGACATATAAACTGGGTGTACCGGTGTCCCCCTGAAAGTAAATTTTAAGCTTTACTTTTTTTTTGTGCTACCAATTAATTGTTGTGTCAGTCATTGAACTACTTCTATATAGTATATATATTAAGTAAACCTATTCTGAGAATATCTGAAGTAAACTAAATGTATGTTATACAATATTTCTTCAATATCTGAAAACAAAGTAATTATTTAAACAACATTGCCATGTGTTGGAGCATGGAATTCTGAGCATTTTGGTTGGTTGTATGAGTAACTTTCTATGAAACACATTGCAAATAGCAATTTATTTCACATTTTCCATGTAACTTCCTCAAAATTGGACTTAGAAATTGCGAAGTACAAAAAAATTATTTTAAATATCATAAGATTTACTGGGAACCCTATTAAGTGTTCAGTAGTGTTCCATAAATATATTAGTGAAAATCTGTTAATTTCACCAATCTGCAGAGAATTCAAAGTTCATATTAGAACACTAAGATAGAGCTTAGCGTTCTGAGGGAAGCATGTTTAATTGATAGAATACGACCTTGATGTTCCTTGATGTTCCTTGATGTTCCTTAATGTTCAGATTCACCTAGTCTTAATGTTCCAGGAGTCTGATCACTAAGGTTTTGTGGTGGAACATCTACCGAACAATACTAGAACATCAAATAGGTGTTCGCGTTTGGTAAGGGGCAGTATTATTTTTCACTCACCCATCAGTGCATGAATTACTGAGAGTGTAAAATAGTAAGATCGACTCAAAAGATTATAGCATATTCAAAAGAAAAAGGGGAGTGTGTTAATTAAGAGTATGTAGGGTATAAAATGGCATTATTCAGCCAGCAGCTTATCGATTGTCAATATATAATAGTTCAATGCCATAATCAACAATGCCCATAACCATTGGAATATATGATAATTATAAAATACTAGCTGATATATTTATGTGCCCGACTTCATCCGGGCTATTTAGGGAAAAAACTATTTTTCCAATCGGTCCAGAAACATGCCTATATGAGCAATGTCAAAGACATATTCACATGTGAAATTGGATGGAACCGCCCAGTTTATTTTTTGCTCAGTTTTAAAATTGCACACTTTGCGCGCACCCTGATGTGTTAATTCAAACTGCAAATTTAAAACTGAGCAAAAAAAAATGCTGCACAAATTTAAATACAAGGTATTATTTACTATCATCTGCAATAGTATCTGGGCCTCAAAGATTTATTTCGTGACTATATATATATATATATATATATATATATAGCTATATATAGCTATATATATATATATATATCTGGCCCTCAAATATATATAGCACCACCCTTCCTATCTGGTTCCCCAAGCTACAACAATTGATTAACAATTCCAACATGACCCCCTACATGTATGTTTGGACCATTGCCAAAATGATGGCCATTTCAGTTCAAAATTTCAAAATACTGGTTGCAAAATCAGACTGAGTATGATTTCAAACTATATTATTTTTTGTTGTTTTGTCATGCATAAATTTCAAATGGAGAAATTTTGACCATTTCTCCTCTACCCATGGTTTTGTCCAAGCTTGAGACTTTGTTCTAACCATTTCATTTCAGCTTCAGGGGAGTGTGTAAAGCTAGGAAATATGATTTATGCTTAAGCAAAATTTCATCATAACTGAGAATGAATGATGCTTAAGCGTAATTCTATTGAGGTTTAACAGTAAACATTGGAAAATGTCAAAGCAATGAAAAGTAGTCTGAAGAACATTATTGAGACTAAAATATTTGAACTTGCATGATTAGTGATGTGTGTTGACAAATCACTGCGAGAGCTTTGGGGTGCATAATCGGTTAAGGGCACAACTGTAAGCCCTCCAGTGCTGGCAATAAGACAAAACAAAATTGTTGTTGCAGAACTATCAATAATGAATTGGGTGAACTTGAAGGTGATTGTGGTAAATTATGATATAGTAAGGTTAGCTCTATGTGACATCACAATACACTTGACCAGTTTATATAAGTACTTGGCCACAATTCTACAACTAACTTTACTCTGTAGCGTATCAAGGGAGCAACATGTAACAATGTCTCAGTTTACAATTTTATTAATAAATATACATGTGGCACTGCTGACAATAAAGTTATCAAAATATACATGCATAAATTGTGCTTAAAGATGGTCTATCTCTTTCTGGCTACCAATTTCTACGAGAAACATCTCAAGAAACAAATATTTCACATAGAAGTGTTTTTTGTTCATAACATTTTCAATAAACAATGTAGTAGTGTTTTAAAAATAGCCACATGAACTCCCAATTCATAAAAAATAATAATTAATACAAAGTTAATTTCCTAGTGACAGCACTTCCAGTTGACTGGTTTCCTGGAATCATTAGATATTAATATTTTATACTACCAAATATATAGAAAAGTTCATGGAAGAGATACACCATCTGACAATATTTCACAAATTCTTGAAAATTCTTCACAATAAACATTAAGAGAAAACAAATAATTATTTAATACTTTTCAGAGGTTGAAATACTATTTTGACCTCTTATGGGGGGGGAGGTAGTGAAACAATTGCAGGAAGGTACAGTAATGCCCTAAGTAATCGACTCCTTAAACACAGCAGAATTTTGGGTAACTTTTCAGGATTTAGTCGGAAATATGGCTCTCGCAGAGAGAAATCCGTTGATCACTGCTTCTAAAAAAATCTTTGTTCAGACAAGCCCTCCACAATGAAAACAAGCAGTCGCAGACGGCGGTATCCCCCACCGAAATGTGCAGTTGGTGAAGTGCATTCTCAATAATGTTTGCTTTCTCCGCCGAAATGTGCAGTTGGAGAAGTGCATTCTCAACAAGAGGTGGGATTTTGTCAAAAAGCCTGGTTTGCGAACTCATTTTAGGACTGACATTTGTGGAAATTATCCATGAGACGTCGTCCATTTGCACTAAAAATAATAAACAAAGTCCAATAACTCTGCTAAAAATATCTTGCCGGACCTGGTTTGCGAACTCGTTCTAGATACTGGTCATGTGAACCCATATACAAAAAATCTTTGAAATCCGTTAACATTTGTGGAAATGAGCCCGGTGACGTTGTCCATTTGCATACAAAAGTCCAATAACTTGCTGAAAATATCCGGCCGGACCTGATTTGCAACTCGCTCTAGATACTGGTCATGTGAACTCATATATCAAAAACCTTTGAAATCCGTTGACATTTGAGGAAATGAGGCGAGTGACATCGTCTATTTGCTATTTGGTAAATTCAACAAAAATAATAAGCAAAGTCCAATAACTCTGGTAAAAATATCCGGCCGGACCTGGCTTGCGAACTCATTCTAGGTAATGGTCATGTGAACTCATATACCCAATATCTTTGAATTCCGTTGAGATTTGTGGAAATGAGCCCTGTGACGTCTTCTGCTATTTGGTTAACTAGGAGGTTGCCCGTCACAATTTCACAAAATGACGGGTATATACATGTAAATGTTCTTTGTTATTTTCTAGTGTCCGCGTTCATGGACAAATGGAATGGTCATGCTTCTCATTTTTGTTATACTGGATGCGCGTTGGAACACTTTATTTCACTAAAAACTGTATTTCTACACACCCAGTCCATGAACGAAACAAAATCAGCATATTATTTAAATCTCATATATATTTTGAAGACCTCTGTTTATTTGTTTGTCTGTATGTATGTCATTTATACAAATCTACGATTCTCGACCGATCGGGACGAAACTTGGTACGTGTGTGTAGTTTGACCAGGCGGTCGTCGTTGTCGTATTGGCGAGCCTGTGCGGCGCCCGCTTCGCGCATGCGCAGACGAGATCTCGGAAACGAGTAGAGCTATCGACTTGAAATTTGCTATGTGAATGTATCTTGCCCCGGATACGAATTTTATCGGGTCGCCGAGCCCGTGCGACGCCAGCTTCGCGCATGCGCAGACCTGATCTTGGAAACTGGTGGAGCTATCGACTTGAAATTTGCTATGTGAATGTATCTTGCCCCGGATACGAATTTTATCGGGTCGCCGAGCCCGTGCGACGCCAGCTTCGCGTATGCGCAGTCCAGATCTTGGAAACGGGTGGAGCTATCGACTTGAAATTTGCTATGTGAATGTATCTTGCCCCGGATACGAATTTTATCGGATCGCCGAGCCCGTGCGACGCCAGCTTCGCGCATGCGCAGACGATATCTCGGAAACGGGTGGAGCTATCGACTTGAAATTTGCTATGTGAATGTATCTTGCCCCGGATACAAATTTTATCGGGTCGCCGAGCCCGTGCGACGCCAGCTTCGCGCATGCGCAGACCAGATCTCAGAAACGGGTGGAGCTATCGACTTGAAATTTGGTTTTTCAATAGCCCGGACAACGTCGGGCTCATCGGCTAGTCTAGTATATATTTTGAGACTTCCGTATATGTGTATGTGTATATTTGTCCTCTATAGACTCGAAAACGGCTGCACCGATTGGGCTCAAACTTCCCATTTAAGGGTGAAAACCCACGGGAATAGTCGTCGCGGCGTTTTGGAGAAGCTCAGAGCACCCCTTCTCCACTCTCAGTCACAAAAACGGCACTGCGGGGTTAATAGCGTTGATAGTTAAAGAGCGTTCGTATCCGCAGTGTCGTTGATAAAGATCTTCCATATTTGGGTTCGTTAACGCTCTTTATTCCCTTCGGCTTTCGCGTACGGCGTTTGTTTAAGTTATCGCTCGAAATGGAACTCCCTTCTGTGTGATTCTTATGTACTTAGGGCCTCCTAGGAACAGGGGACATTTTCATCGGGTCAGTTTTACCGCCCGATGTGATCTTCACCTTGAAACGGTTACCCACAAATGATATATATGTGTGTGTCCTTATAGACTCGAACCGACTGAGCTCAAACTTGCAACCTACGGTCTGAAAATCAGACGCACACACGCAATTGATTCTATCTATTTGCAATTATCCGCATTCTTAAATGAAAATTCGTCCTTTCCGGAAATAAAAACTGCCATTCGTGAATAGCATTCTGAAAATCAGACGCAATTGGATCAGGCGCAATTGATTCTATATATGATTTGCAATTATCCGCATTCTGACATGAAAATTTCTATTGATTCTGCCATGAAAATTCATCCTTTCCGGAAATAAAAACTCAGATGCAATTGATTCTATCTATGATTTGCAATTATCCGCATTCTGACATGAAAATTTCTATTGATTCTGCCATTCGTGAATAGCAAGACAGCCAAATGAGGTTAGTCGCAATAACGCTCTTTAATTTGTCCATAATTGGCTTTTTTATCCGAATAACGCACTTTGTTGCTTTGGGTTTTCGCCTACGGCCATTTGCAAGCTTTCCAGAAATTATCTGTTAAAAACATTGTGGCCCTGAAAGACATGATCAAAAGGACGGTCTCGGAAAAAATTGCAGATGAAGATGGATAACTCTAAAATCAAGTGGTAATATAGCCAATTTTTTTAATAATTGAGTGATAATACGGCCATATTTTCTTGAACAAAATGTTGATAAATAAGAAGTTTTGGGAAATTGGATAGCATAGTTGACAGTGGTAAGCATTATTTTGTTGATTCTGATAACTAAATCGCATTTTGAAGAAACGTTGTAGGGATCTGCGAATCGGGGATTTTGCATCGAATCGAATCTCAATATCGAATCTCCTTCCTGATATCGACATCCAATCGAATCAGCTAGTGATTGTCATTGTTCAGCAGTGTTTATTTCGGTGTCTCTAGACAAAAAAAAACCCTGTAAAATGCAACAGATACTCTTAACAACAACGTTAATCTCCTTAAACATCCGCTGGAACTTGTGTTTATTTTTAGGAAAATCATGACATTGGTAAGTCACTCTCAGCCTCATGGAGGGTATGGGATACGTTTCATTGAATATCAATCTAGCTATGTCATGGCGAACATGATACAAGAAGTGACCGTAAGACACTTAAAGCCAGTCCAATCAACGTATCACAAACCCCATGGCTCGGAAGTAACTTGTCTACATTATGTATTAAAGATAATCTAGATTTGATAAACTCGCACATGGGTACACCGGTCAGCTATATAATTGTTGTAGTTGTAGTCCATACCAATAATAGTTATCTGTTAAACTTTTCACCACACGATATATCAAACAAATACATCACATATTCACAGTGGTTGTTTTCGGGGTGGGGGTCCCGATTGATCACCGTCACGGGTTGGGAATGAAGCACTTATTTTGCATATTGCATGTCTATTCTGAACGGCATGAATTCAAAATTAACTACGTTGGCAACCGTGTGCTTCAAGTTTGTGTGACTTCAAGTAGTTTGGCATGTGTCATCTAGATGCAAAAAATGAGACTACACCAAAGTAACACCGATTCGCAAATATCAGAATCAGCGGACCGATTCGGTGTCGATCTCGAATCGGGTGCCCGATACCGACATCGAATCGAATCTCTCGAATCTCGATATTGGCAGGTCCATACGTTGTTGTTGTTGTTGTTGTTGTATCTTTGATGATATGGGGACAATCTGATCGGATGGAGTACAATTAAAACATTGACTGATCAACAAAACATCTGACAAAATATGGCGTATAAGTTTTTGTGATCAGTCTTCCATGTGCTGTACATGTATTTACCCAATACTGTTAAAGAAATGTTGTTTTATCTTGATGATATGAGGACCATCTGACTGGATTGAGTATCTTTGAAGAAGAAGCTAAATATAATAATATAGATTTATTTAGCATGGATCCTGGAGTAGTTTAATGAGACTTTGAAAAGTGTTCTTGAGCATCCCCCATTAATTTTTTGATAAATTTTTTTTCGTTTTTATTACCGTATGTATTTTACTGACATGTTCATCCATATTGACCAAAAGTAAGCAATACACAAGCCATGACATTCCAGTTACATGGGTCTGGGTCAACACAGTGTATTGAGCAGTGAGAGGCCAATTGATCATGATTGTAGATGTTTAATCAAACACTTGGGATAGCAAATAGCTATGAATGGGAATCATAATATAGAGTGTTGATGTTTTATTAGAGTATACTGAGAATTAAGTAGTAAAGAAGTACATGTTTAGACATTTATGTACATAATAACACAAATTATCACATTATTGCCAATAACACATTACTAACTTGTTTTATACAATACCAAAAGCTTAATTTCACTCACATTACATGCAATTATTTTCCGTGTGAGAACTGGAGACAAGAAGTACCATATTTTCTGTTTCTAACTGTCGTTAATGTTCGGCCATCTTTCAACCTTGTTGATTTTCTTCTTGTTTATTAATACATGCATATAACTAAAAATAAGAATATTAAATTTATTATTAAAAATATATGTGTCTGTCAGGGGGTGTGGGGGGCAGAACAAAATTCCAGTATACAAGGTTGAAATATTTGATTTTTAAATTATTGTAACCAACCACCCTGGGAAAGAAGTGTCACTTTAGCAGTGTCACTTTAACATTGGAATTGACAGAAAGTGGGATTTGTAAATAAATTTGATAAATGTGCCAGGAACACTTTGTCCGTTTGTGACTAAATGTTGTCAATAACGGTCATCGGGGTCAAACATAGGTCAACTGAAATGCGGAAACGTTCACACCATTAACTTCTAACTGATTGTGTTCAGTCTCTTCCATCGCTTTAAGCGTTTGAATTTGGAGGTAAATGTTAGTGTATTTGTTCACTTACGGACTAATAAATCTGTCCGATATTCGGAGTACAGAGGTAATAATTAGTGCCAATGTACTTGGGTAAATTTGGGATCGAACAATTACCTAAATCTAAGCCACATTAATATTATCTTTAATATTATTAGACCTAAATCTTAGGACACTTTCATAAATAATCAGTAGTAAACCATAATATAATAGGGTCTTTATTGATGAAATTACTGTCAATTTTCATATGAATATAGCCCTCAGCAGCCCCAAATTTTCAAAAGTTTCCCCGGGGGAGGCCCCCGGATCCCCACCTACGAGAGGGGCATGCCCCCTCTCGTGCACTCCTGTCTGTCCTAAGCGGACGGCCATTACAATTTTTTCCCCTAAGTGCGCGAAAAACTTTCATCAATTTTTTGATAATTTTTTTTCCTTTTTATTACTGTATGTATTTTACTGACATGTTCATCCATATTGACCAAAAGTAAGCAATACACAAGCCATGACATTCCAGTTATATGGGTCTGGGTCAACACAGTGTATTGAGCAGTGAGAGGCCAATTGATCATGATTGTAGATGTTTAATCAAACACTTGGGATAGCAAATAGCCATGAATGGGAATCATAATATACCAGGTTATACCAGTATACACACGTGTTGCTTTATTGTCATGGGCGAGGGATATGAGTATATAGCGAGTGGCTATATGGCCATGGATGAGGTGCACATGCATACATGGAGTGACTATAGTGACATGGATGGGGGTGTATTAGTGTATCTTGAGTGGCTATTCGGCTATGGTGTGACAAATAGGGATACAGGGAGTGATATGGTCAATGTTGAGGCGAATATCTATACAAGGATTGACCATGATCATGTATGAATGTTTTGAATAGGTACACACGGTGTGACTATATGGCCATAGGTAAGATGAAGGAGTATACCAGGTGACATGGGTGAGGGTATGGGTATGAAGAGAGTGGCAAAATGGCCATTGGTGAGGTGCATATGTATACCGGAATGACGTTATGGCCATTGTTGTGGTGTTAATGTAGATATTGATTGTCTATTTGACCATGCGTTTGGGGAATAGGTATACAGGGGGTGACCTTGTGGCCAATGGTGAGATGAACGGGTATACAAGGAGTGACTATATGGTTATGGGTCATGTTTAGGAGTATACCCGGTGTGCCTGCATTGTGACACATGGCTGTATGGTCATCCGTGGTCATGGGTCAGGTGTACATGTATACAGTGGGTCACTATATTGTTATGTCTGTGGTGTTTATGTATATATGTAATGACTGTGTGCTAATGACTGGCTATCGCTTTCCACGCTTAACGCCCCCCATCTACATAAACATCATCAAGATGGAGAACTCTCTGACATGACCTCTTTATTGATTAAAATACCCAAGTTTTGTATATAAGATGGTGTATGTACATCCAACCGAAAGCCAATGACTGGCGGTAGCGTATACCCAAGATACACATGTACAACCCACCCATTACCCAAGTCACTCCATATGTACATAAACACCACACAAATGACAACATAGTAACCCACTTTATACGTACACCTGATCATGCAGCCATACTTGGTTATACCCGTACATACCACAAATGACGATACAGCCACGAGTCACCATGCATGAACACCAGGTATACACCTACACCCGACGCATGACCAAAAAGTCACTCTATGTATACATATTCACTACATTCACGATCATACAGTCACTCATTGTATACATATTCACCTCACCATGGACCATACAGCCACTACATGTATACCTATTCGCCATACACATGACCATAGAGTCAATCCAGGTATACATATGCACAATACCAATGGTGAACCCTTCCAGATATACCAATACCCGCACATACGACCACTCATAAGTTCTATACTTGCCACTCATAAGTTATATACACGCCATCCATGATCATACATCTACTCCCCATACACTACCAATGATAACACATCCACAACATATATAAATATATGTCCCACCGTCACCAATAGGGGACTCCCTATATACCCACACATCATTAATGACCATACAATAACTCCCTGTTTACCTATTATCCTCATCTTGGTCATAGAGTAACTCCATGGCTGCCATCTTGGCTTCAACTCTGTATCCAGTTGACAAATTTGTATCATAGTGGGCCTGAATACCCACATATCATGATGGTTCATCTCAGTTCCGTCTCAAAGTTCTGCCCATTTCTTTTCAATAATATGGCCAGAATCACAAAAGAGATTCCTTGCAAAATTCCATACTGCAACTTTAAAATGAATTTGTCATGCCCCATACGGAACTGGAACAAATATAATAGAACGTATTCGTCAGTTAATTAACTAATACGTAAAATAACCAAGTGAGTCACAATTTGCTATCTTTTTTGGATAACACAGATAATAATGTTCGGGATATGTTAACTTTTAACTTTTTACAAATTTGGTTGCCATTTTGGAAGCCATCTTGAGCATTTTAGTCTTTAAACACCACAGTGTGACACACTTAAGATAGACCAAAACAATAAACACATTTGATACCAAAGATAGTTGCATTTTACTTGAACAAATGGTCGAACCCTGAAAAGTTAATTTTTGCTAATATTTTTGTCAAGTTTGTGACAGAAAAATCCCATATTTCTGGTGATGTCAGTGGTGACAATAGTAAAAATGATTCATGGTGCATTAGACATGTTAGTATGCAATGTATAGAATACAGATCAGCCAATTGTATACATCAACCACAACTTCTAAGCGATTGCAGGACACCCTGGGGCAATATTTACCATTTTCCATATTTTGGCGGCCATTTTCGCAGCCATTTTGAGCCAAGGTAAGATTTTTGGTTCCAGAGAGTTGAAATATTCATTGCTAATGATATGCCTCACTTACATTACAAAGTTCTTTTCATTTCTTGTTGAAATATGACTAGAATCCCAATTGTGATTTTTTGTAAAATGTTGTACCGCGTTCTGTAAAATCGAATTTTTGAGGGATCAGAAGGGGTTAGGACCCCAATAGTTGCACATTTAATTTCTCCAATGATCAGTTAATATACAAAACACTAAATAAAGTCGTATTACTCAACCAGTTCCAAACAGCATGAATTGATCTAGAAGATATTTGAGAAAAAATGTCATATTTTCAACTTCCGGCGGCCATTTTGGCGGCCATCATAGATAGTGAGTTTCAATTTTGGCCCAAAAAAGTGTCATTATGTCTTAGCTTCACGAAAATATATACATTTCTCAACATTTTACAAGATTTTCCCGCGTTAATTTGCATAAAACTGATCAAGGTCTGGTCTGAAAAACGGCGGCCATGATGTCATCGTCCCGTCGATAAAAACACCACTTTTACCATCAGAAAACAAGTTCAAACTTCTATTTTACTATTTAGTATATATTAGACTAACATTTTCTGCAAAAATCCGTCACCCAAACATGAAAATGTGAACGAAATGGGAGTTTTTCTGTTAAGATTTTCGAAGATTTTCGTTCGGCGGAATGGAGATTTTTCAAGAATGGAGGTGTCATCGTCCCGTCGATAAAAACACTACTTTTATCAACAGAAAACAAGTTCAATCTTCTATTTTACTATTTAGTATATATTACACTCGCATTTTCTGCAAAAATCCGTCACCCAAACATGAAAATGTGAACATAATGCTAGTTTTTCTGTTAAGATTTTCGACGATTTTCGTTCCGCGGAATGCAGATTTTTCAAGAATGCCGATGTCATCGTCCCGTCGATAAAAACACAACTTTTACCATCAGAAAACAAGTTCAAACTTCTATTTTACTATTTAGTATATATTAGACTAACATTTTCTGCAAAAATCCGTCACCCAGACATGAAAATGTGAACATAATGCTAGTTTTTCTGTTAAGATTTTCGAAGATTTTCGTTCGGCGGAATGCAGATTTTTCAAGAATGCGGATGTCATCGTCCCGTCGATAAAAACACTACTTTTACCATCAGAAAACAAATTCAAACTTCTATTTTACTATTTAGTATATATTAGACTAGCATTTTCTGCAAAAATCCGTCACCCAAACATGAAAATGTGAACATAATGCTAGTTTTTCTGTTAAAATTTTCGAAGATTTTCGTTCGGCGGAATGCAGATTTTTCAAGAATGCGGATGTCATCGTCCCGTCGATAAAAACACTACTTTTATCAGCAGAAAACAAGTTCAAACTTCTATTTTACTATTTAGTATATATTAGACTAGCATTTTCTGCAAATATCCGTCACCCAAACATGAAAATGTGAACATAATGCTAGTTTTTCTGTTAAGATTTTCGAAGATTTTCGTTCGGCGGAATGCAGATTTTTCAAGAATGCGGATGTCATCGTCCCGTCGATAAAAACACTACTTTTACCATCAGAAAACAAGTTCAAACTTCTATTTTACTATTTAGTATATATTAGACTAACATTGTCTGCAAAAATCCGTTACCCAAACATGAAAATGTGAACGAAATGTGAGTTTTTCTGTTAAGATTTTCGACGATTTTCGTTCGGCGGAATGGAGATTTTTCAAGAATGGAGGTGTCATCGTCCCGTGGATAAAAACACAACTTTTACCATCAGAAAACAAGTTCAAACTTCTATTTTACTATTTAGTATATATTAGACTAACATTTTCTGCAAAAATCCGTCACCCAAACATGAAAATGTGAACGAAATTCGAGTTTTTCTGTTAAGATTTTCGACGATTTTCGTTCGGCGGAATGGAGATTTTTCAAGAATGGAGGTGTCATCGTCCCGTCGATAAAAACACTACTTTTATCAGCAGAAAACAAGTGCAAACTTCTATTTTACTATTTAGTATATATTAGACAAACATTTTCTGCAATAATCCGTCACCCAAACATGAAAATGTAAACGAAATATGACTTTTAGTCTTTAGATTATCGTCCCAGAAGTGATAATTTTCCCTAATTTCGACGCTTCGTTATTCGAACGCCCACCGTTCAGCATACGCTCAATTTTATCGGGAAAACATCACATTCGTATAGAGTAGATACCAATAAACAAGTTGAGACCATGTTTGTGCCTCTAAACTCTTTCATTTCCGAATAAAATGACTTTTAAATATTCGTTCCGTCCCGTCCCGTCTTTTAGACAAATCGTTCCGTCCCGTCCCGGAAAATCGTCCCGTCCCGTCTTTTAGTAGATCCCATTATATGATGATGTACACACATTACATATCATGGGACTCATGTACGCCGATACGTAACTTTATTGTTCGTCAACGTGTAGACATTTTGATTTATGTATGTCAAAATTGATACAAAATCAAAATGTATGCATACGCAGCATAACAAATCTATCTATATAGTACACACAGCGTAAAACAGGTATAAACTGTAGAAACCGAAAGTGCATGTCACGTGACATTTAATTGCGCAGCTGACTCCATTGTGTGTTCAATTAAATTGAGCATATTATAACATGTGTATCAGTTGTCAGGACGCAGGAATACAAACTGTACAAGCATTAATAGTCAAATATTAAAAAGAATTAAAGAAATTTATTTATTAATTTCACTATCTCTAATTAATATTTTCAAAGTCTTTCACCCAACACAACTTTCCATTAATGATTAACTTTAAATAGGCGAAGACAATGTCATTCCATGCATCCAGTCAGCCTCGTGTGATGTCACGTATAGGTCACCACCAATGATTATTTGATAACCATGCCGAAATCGACAATGAAATCGTGCCTGCGAAATTGACATGAACATGGTGTAACTTGCAACTAGTTCAGTCGGGTCATTTCCTTTGATGTGATGTCTTTGAATTGGGATAAAAAAAAATGCCGTTTGATGAATTGTTATCAAAAACGGGCCGTGGATATGTCGTCATGCACGTGGCTACAACAAACTTTCAAACTATTTGTTGTGGAATAGCCTAGAATACATGGGTAAGTTAATGCATTGCATCGTCGATTCGTCGATACAATACATTACAATAAATACACCGATGCCCCGTACCACCACCTCTGCAGGACATGTGCCTGTATTCGATCACAAGTCCGTCCATACCTACATGTACTTATATACGGTACTTACCCAAACGTATACTTATGTATACTGTGTACTGGCATATTACTACGGCTGTTGCTTGCTTCTAATTCTAAGTATTATAACACATATAACATATTCTGGTATAATTATTACAATAATCGGAATCGGCACCTGAATCGGCCGATTGTGGTCTCAAATAATCGGCAATCGGCGCAAGGCTCTATTTGACAATCGGCTCATCACTAGTTGTGGTGAAGAAAATGTTACTGACAAAAGAATATATCCTCGAATCACAAAAATACATTTAAAATTCTTGGCATTGAGATAGATCTGTACAGTGAAAAGTACATACAAAATAACTATAAGAATAAATTAATGAAAATTGAAAAACTACTAAATGACTGGTCTTTTATAAACCTCAGTCTTTACGGTAAGACTACAGTGGTTAAAACGTTAGCCTTGCCAATGCTAACTCACTGTCTTACAGTTCTAGTACTATACCATCACCTTCGATTGATATGCAAAACCAAATTCAAACATTATTCTTAAAATTCTTTGGTCATGTAAACCAGACAAAATAAAGAGAAATATTATTATTAATAAATTAGAAGCAGGTGGCCTTAAATTCCCTCATTTGGAATCTTTTAATAAGGCATTGAAAATGACATGGATAAAACAAATGTTGAACCCAAATATTGAAACTAGTTGGAAATCGATACTTATTGATGAGTTAGAACAATTTGTGGGTGAAAAATTTGGAAATTAAACAAAGAAGGGATGAACTTAATTGGTAAAATATTGAACACTTTCTGGAAAGATGTACTTAAATCATGGTCCTGCTTGCAAACTACAATTATCACCACAACCCCAGAAGATATCCAAAATGAACCGCTCTTTTACAACAAGAATATTAGAATAAACCGAAATATGATCTTTTACAAGACTTCGATAGAAAAGGGCATTTACTTTTTAAATGATTTAATTGATGATGAAACCTCTGGCATAATGAAATATGAGGAATTTTGTAGCAAATATGATTTGCAAACTCCCTTCACCACCTACATTGTATACAGGCCTGATTACAGCCTTACCAAAGGCATGAAAAGACTGTTTATCGACATCAATCCACCTTAACAGTGTGACATCTGAATATAAAATCAAATTAAAAAACTAAGAAAGCCTGCAGAGAATGAATGAAATTGTCCTGTCACTCCAAATAACTCAGAAAAAATTGGAGGACCTCCTTTGGAAAATACTTTCAGCTGAGCAGTGGAAATTAATATACAATAACACGGCCAGAATAACAAATGACACTGGGCTTTTATCTTTCCCAATCAAAAATGAATCATGATATCTTATACACAAATTCGAAGCTCTTTAAATGCAAATTATCGAAACTGAGTTGTGCTGCTTCTGTCAAGAACAAAAGCAAACACTGCTTCACTTTTTCTATGAATGCCCAGTTTCTAAATCAGTACTATTGTTACTACGTGAACAAATAGCAGAAAAATGTAATAGAAACTGAATATCTAATTGTAATTCTCTTCAATTTCTGCAATTTTTGCCAAATGTTTGTAGTTTTGTATGACAAATCTGATTGAGTAATTAATTTTGATCTCAATAAAAATTATTTTTTTAAAAACAACTTTGCAGACTGAACCTATTGCAGTAATGACTTGTTGGTTTTATTTTAGCCTCTCATGTAACTGTAACTTGTACTACAGATTCCTCTCAATGTTACCAGCTATAATTATTAGATATTTCAGATCTGATACCCAGCATCAGTCATGTGGTTTTCATTGGATATCAGGTTGTACGGTTTCAGCAACAACCTGTACTAGTATACATGCTGCCACTTTTGCAGCTACCTGTTTCAGATTTTGACTTGCAGTTTATTTCAGCATTTACTATTATAAGATGGTGATACTCTCAATGGAAATGCCTACCCAAATGTTTCACTTCTGCAGAATTATTCATGCAGTTCAGTGAATGTCAGGAGCCATTCTTCACATGGAGGGGGTGAATGTTATAGGTGCCGTTTTTATCTGTTTTAATACACCGCGGTTGCATATATTCTTTTATGTATCATGATACTAGTACTTGCGCATGTCCTGCTTTGTTATTTCAGCTTTTTATGGGTTAACTGAAATATGTCAGTGTATATGCACATGAGAGCAAGTATGAAAGATAGTGTCACCTGGACTCTGATTAGCACCCACCTGTTACTGGCAGGAAAATTAGCGCGGTCTGGGGGTCAGTCATTAATTAGTTTTTGGATTACCAATTTTAGATGTATAATGAAATGCAGATTTCATTTTATGGACTATCTTTAATGTTTTTAATATTGATTGCTGTGATATGATGATTATGTTGATACCTTTATGATTTTAAATACACTTTATTAACCCTTTAATTTGTGTGTTGGACTTGCTATATCAACATTAAATCCAGCCGTACAACATTAATAAACTTGCAGAGACTGTTGCCTTTAACAATATTTTGAGTATCTCAATGAGTTGGGAATTAGTCTAAGTTCTGTCAAATAGGACTGAAATGATTATCTATTTTGATAATCGGTGATTAATCAATTAATTTTGATTAATTTGTCCGTAGGGTCATTTTCGGTGGGAAAGTATATTTCCCAGTCAGATATTTGAACTATCAGCAATAAAATCGTCATCAAAGACGTTACCTATATAATACTTCCAAATAATAACCTCCATTGAGTGTAAAAACGCTAGTTTAAGCACATTATGGGAGTCGGCAAGATAAAATACAAATTAATATTAACGGTGATGATAGATACTCTTCTGTTTGTTTAATGATAATTCATATGACTTAAATATTTTTCTACCAAAAATGAATCACGTAACATCTCGCATGACTTTTATTTTCGGGTTCATAAATAGTATTCCAAACATAATTTAGCATCATCGTAATACTATAAAGCTAGGACTGGATTCAAATCAAGTGATAAATGCAAGGGCCCATGTACCATGAACAAGCAGGCATGCTGAGACACGAATTATTCATTCTCTATATACATGTATTTTATTGGTTACGTATATTTTATAGCGTTTTTCCGAAGACCCATAACTCCGAAGGTCAGATTCTCCGACGCCCCGATTCTCCGAAAGCCCATAACTCCGAAGTCCCGATTCTCCGAAATCCCATAACTCCGAAGACCCATAACTCCGAAAGCCCATAACTCCGAAGGACCATAACTCCGAACGCCCATAACTCCGAAGGCCTATAACTCCGAACGCCCATAACTCCGAAGGTCTATAACTCCGAAGGTCCGATTCTCAGAAGGTCCGATTCTCCGAAGATCATGTTTTATCGCTTATTAAATAGTGTACAGTCCAGTGGCGGAGTCAATGGGGCCCTAGGGAAGACAGCCCCCAAAAAACATGTCAAATGTCATGTAAACGTCCGGAAATCCCTCCTAGGCATTCAAATATTCACAGTGTTCCTGCCCAGGGGAGCCCCCGGACCAACGATTGGGGGCGACCGCTCCCATGCATGCGCTCCCCAAATCAGGCCTTCGTGATATGCTTTCGGCATATCATATGCATGATATATCCACCACATATCCCCCACATATGCTAATTAATGTGCACCCCTAAATGGGAACACTGGTGTGCACCGGGTATATTATAACGAAACGCTGCAAGAATGTCAGAGTAGCCTAACATGCACAGTGGCGAACGGGGGCCAAAGGGGAAGAACTCGCCCTTTTTTCTGGCGACTGAAAATACAATCAAGTTCATTTTATATATGAAAAAGGACAAGTTCTTCCCCGTTCACCCCTGTACATTTTACTCTGGCATCTCATGGGCCAACGTAACGTTATAGTATCTGGTGTATAGTCAGTGGCGGGCCAGATTCCCATTTAGGTGGGGGCAGTAGGAAAAGTTTGAATATTTTGATGCCCCATGAACGATTTCCGGGCGTTTACGTGACATTGGACATGTGTTGGTAGGGGCCCATATTGTCTGAAATAGCAAATAGAGGTTTAATGGGGGCAGTAGGAATTTTGGGACCCCTTGGCTTCGCCACTGGACTGTACACTATTTAGTAAACGATAATACCCCGATAAAACAAAATCTTCGGAGAATCGGACCTTCGGAGAATCGGACCTTCGGAGTTATGGGCCGTCGGAGAATCGGGCCTTCGGAGTTATAGATCTTCGGAGAATCGGCCCTTCGGAGTTATAGGTCTTCGGAGTTATAGGTCTTCGGAAAATCGGCCCTTCGGAGTTATGGGCTTTCGGAGAATCGGATCTTCGGAGTTATGGGCCGTCGGAGAATCGGATCTTCGGAGTTATGGGCCGTCGGAGAATCGGATCTTCGGAGTTATGGGCCGTCGGAGAATCGGGTCTTCGGAGTTGTGGGGCTTCGTAGTAATAGGTCTTCGGAAAATCGGTCTGTCACCATTTTATTTTTCAAATGAAATGAATGATTTCAACGTAATTTCTGTAAGATTGATCAGGGCATATCTCACCAATTGGCGACTGAATTGAAATGTCAATTACATCAATAATTGAAGTTACCATTTTCATCAAAGGACCCCATGTATCATTGTTCAATGGATGATTCCTTTGTCATGGTTGATGTGTTAAAAAGACAACCCTTTTTGAGGGCGTTATAAGTAGGCTATTTATATTATAGCAGTTCTTCCTAGCATAATTATATAATAAATTAATAATTTGTCGATCCTATTGAATGTGATTGAACTTTAAATTATGACAAATATTTCATGAATACAGTAATGCCCTAATTAATCGACTCCTTTAACCACAGCAGAATTATGGGTAACTTTTCAGGATTTAGTCGGAAATATGGCTTGTTGCAATTCATCGGAAAGCTCTCGGGGAGAGCTTTCCGATGAATTGCAACAAGCCATATTTCCGACTAAATCCTGAAAAGTTACCCATAATTCTGCTGTGGTTAAGGAGTCGATTAATTATAGCATTACTGTATATTGATGAAAAATTAAAGAAGAGGTCAATATTCAGTCGTAATTTGTCGTTTTTGTGTTCTTAGAAATAGGACGATTAAAGTGATGTGAAACACTCCGGTTGGGTGATAAAATAGAAATGGAGAATAATCTTGCTAAAGTAGTTATTTTTACGAATATTAATCAACATTTACAGCACACACCGCCATTCTTATATATTAATTAAATGCAATGACTCTCGATGGCGAACTAATTTGCGTTAGTTTATCGCCGATTGTTGCGTCCCGAATCGAGATGTAAATATTTACAATTAAGCGTAGTTCAGACGACGATTTCTATGGAGTGGTATGGTCGATTTCTTTGAGATTTTCGGCGATATTAGTAGAATGCTGCATTCCCACAGTTGGCATGGCGCCTGGGTACTTACTACCTTATCAGTTTCACGCTCCGGAATAAGTCCATAATATGTCTTTAATTGGTTATCTCATTGATTGCAATTAGTGAATTAATCGACTTTTACCATAATTGTTTCAGCGCTCCTACTGTCAACCAATGTCCAATGCCTATGTTTTCAGACCTGAATTTGAGCGCATGAAGCGAACATCATGACCAAGTCTGACGCAAGACAAAGAAAACCTCTGTCAAAAGCCAGGGAATCTGACAGAAAAAATGCATCAAACAATGCCAACAGTCCATCAAAACCACCACCTTCAAGGAAAGGTCAAAGCACACCTCAAAAACAGAAAAGGCAGGCTAATTCTACAAGCGTGCTCGAGAAGGCTAATATTTGTCTTGGTGTAGTTGTTATGGTGGCGTGTGGATTAAGTCACGCTTACTACATGGCCACTTTACATGAGAATGAGTTATGGTTCTCAAATATCAAGGTACTACAGTAATGCCCTAAATAATCGACTCCTTAACCACAGCAGAGAGCTTTCCAATGAATGGCAACAAGCCATATTTTCGACTAAATAATAATAATAATAATAATGCATATCATTTATATAGCACTTAATCCCTGGTGTAGCTCTAAGCGCTTACATTATTACCCCAGCTGAGTAATGCCGAGTCTTGTGCTGCTGCCATTTTACAGGCGCTTCACTAGAGCGGCTTACGGATACCCAACAACCAGGTACCTATTTCTCGTCTAGGTACGACGAAGCGAGCACATTACAAGTGACCTTGCCCAAAGGTCAGAACCTGGCGCGAGATTTGAAACAGCGTGTGGCTATATATAGCACACACACCGCTCAATTCGGCCAAGCCACTGTTGTGGAGACAATAGTCCACCGAGCGAGGCGCGAACTCACGTCGGTGCATTAACACCATTACAAGTCCGACACTCTACCCACTGGGCTACCAAATCCTGAAAAGTTACCCATAATTCTGCTGTGGTTAAGGAGTCAGTTATTTAGGGCATTACTGTACTTGTAGTATTATTGATTTTTCAGGTGCCATTTTGTGTTCACAAGCACATATATAAATGTGTCAATTTTATTAACCCTTTGAGTGCCAGGTCGATTTTTGTATCAACCCATATACCCTGTGCCAATGCATTCTCTTTTCGCCTCGCATATATATAAGAGAATGCATTGGCCTAACATTTTTTTTTTACAATTTTTTACAATTTTAATAATTTATTCTTATATTGTTTAACATACTTATTTTGTAGGTTTAGGGCCAATGAGATCGGCCCCTGGCACGCAAATGGTTAATGCCACAATTGGCATTTGGGTTTTTGCCTTTATGTGTATTGTTCTTATTTGTCTTGTCTCTGGCTATTCCATAATATCTCAACTTGACAAAGTCATCTTGGATACAGGCCACAGCCCTCATTAGATTATCAATAACTTCATATGAATCTAGATGGTAGGCATAGATTTTTCTCTGAAATTTGTTAATAAACACAGCCGGCAGCTGCCGTCATTGATTTCAAATTTGAATCCATCAGCACACTCTGCATCCCACTTTTATCGAAGAAACTTCACATGCATATTTATGATTATCTCTTTATCGATTTTACTCTTTGCATGACTAAAAAAATCCTCTTGGTGTAGCTGTTATGTTATGTGCCCTACAGCCAAAATCTTTCATCCAACTGATCCCAAACTTTCTGTGGCCCTTCGGGTTGACCTCTGGTATCAAATAGTTATACAAATTGTGCAATTGATGTGTTTCCGCATTCCCTATCGCTATTGACTGTAATGTATGACATTATCCCCTTTCCAGGTTGAGCTGCAATGTCATTCACATTTTCATGAGAGAATTGTTTTTTAAATTTACAAGAATGTTTCAGACCACTTCTTGATGGGGTAACCAAATATAAACTATGAACAACATGGCTGCCGGCAGCCATCATAGATTTTACTCTTTGCATTACTAAATCCTTTGGCACTCCCTACAGATCACGTCCTTCATGTGCCACCAAACTCTATGTGGTATTAACCCTTTACCCAACAGAAGGGCCCTGTGTCAATGCATTCTCTTATATATGCGAGTCGACCATAGGTCGCCTCGCATATATAAGAGAATGCATTGGCTTAACACATTAAAAATTATAAAATTGTTAAAGAATGTAAGAAAAAATGGTAAAAAGTGTTAAAAAAAGATTATGTTTTTATGCCAATGCATTCTCTTATATATGCGAGGCAACCTATGGTCGACTCGCATATATAAGAGAATTCATTGGCACAGGGCATAACTGTAACCATCACAATGTGGTCAATGAGCCGGTTCCAATGATATCCATATTTGTATGGTTTTATTGAGACAGACCCAAGATTATTTAGGCTGTTGCAGCTTTATTTGGCCGTTTTTGGCCGGTTTGTTGGGTAAAGGGTTTATGACCCATTGTTAAAACATTGCATTCTGCCATTACTGTCTGTTTTGATTTGTTACTTTTTATTCTTATAGCAAGTTGAAAGAGAAATATCATTTAGGACAGAGTCAGGTTTATACTATTCATACTACAAACAAATGGTGGAGACTGACTCATTGGCACAAGGTAAGGATAAACTGCACAAACCTGAATTAGTGTGTCTGGCATTTGTAGAATGAGGTCCATTAGCTAGCGCCACAAAATTCAACCCCTGGGGACCTCATTCTGCTTAGGCCTAAACTGCTATGGGAGACCTAGGATCCGATTAAAGTTCACCAGTTGAAGTTGGTCATGTTCACCTATTAGTCATCTCGATTATGCATTTTATCTTCTGAAAATTAGGGAATATACGAACTCAACAAATGGGAATAAGTAACTTAAAACATTATTAATTTGAGATAATTAGAAACTTCCCAGAAGATGAGGCCTAGGCAGAATGAGATCCCCAGAGGGTTAATTTGGTGATCATAGCCCGCCGTGTGTGATAGCGACACTAAATTCACCCTCTTGGGACTTCATTCTGTAAATATCAGACACTAAACTAAATTCAGGCTTGAAACTGCCGAAACCAAGCCTTGAAATAGTGTGTCTGTCATTTGCAGAATGAGGTCCCCAGAGGGTGAATTTAGTGATGCTGCCCCGCATAGCGGGCTAGCATACCAAATTCACCCTCTGTGAACCTCATTCTGCTGAGGTGTAAGCAGAATGAGGTCCCCAGAGGGTGAATTTGGTGATGCTAGCCCGCTATGCGGGGGCATCACTAAATTCATCCTCTGGGGACCTCATTCTGCAAATGACAGACACCCTATTTCAAGTCTTGGCCGTACCCAGCTAGTGTTAGAATTTGACATCAGGCAATGATGAGAAACATATAACTAGTTCTATTATTAGGCTATAATCCGGTATATAGGCTATATGGAATGTGGTGGATCGCGTCAGCCAGAACCAGAGACGTGGCGGGGGGGGGTGGTTAGGAGGTTGTCTGTTTTTGAAAATTACTATATGAAAATGGGAGTTTGTGTTGTAAATTTGGATTAATATTCATAAAAAATAATTATTCCGCGATGTTAGTAGAATGCTACATTCTCCATGTTGCTATATCGCATAAGTATTAACTTATCAATTTCGCGCAACCAAACAAGTCCATAATTTGTCTATTTAAAGTCTACAGTAATTTTAATATAAGTAGATAATATTAAGGAATCGTAATTGTGTTTTATTTTTAACAATTTGAAGGGTTATGTAATGTAAGGGTGTTGTCATTTGGCGCTGATATATACATTGATATGTATATAGACCTCTATAATCATAGAACAGAACCAGTCAGAACAAAATCGTAATGTATTCAGGCAGAATCAAGCGCATGCTGCGATAAATTTAAGAATAAGGCAATAATTATTGATGTGTGTAGACCTGTAAAAGCATTATTTCATGCAAAATGGTTCAATAGTGATCAGCGTTAGCGGGCAAATAAAATTATCTTTGTTAATCACACCCTGTTAGTTTTATTTAGTGACATACACAGGTGGTGTTGGGTTTAATTTGTGGATCGGGTATATTATTATGTCGGAGGGGAAATTTCGGTGAGGAGAAATGGACCCTATAATCGATTAATTGTACCTAATAACATCAGTGGAAGTATTCCATAATATGGCCTATTGGCTGGGTGCTGGTTAACTGCACTGTCGCTGGTTGTTTGAGGCATCGGCTTATGTAATTTTTACATTAATAAAGTGCATGATAAACCACTGTTAATGACCAATCAACACAATGAATTCAATACCAGCAGTTCTCGGCGATGTTATAATATTTGTGAGGAAACTATGAGTTTCATCAAACTTCCAGTCAAACGGACAGTCTTGTTGATAAAGATGGTTAACTCTAAAATCAAGTGGTAATAATATTTTTTCCATATTTATCTACAAGACCATCCGTTTGAACACGTGCTTCTGGCCCACAACCAATTGAAATAACAAACTTCAAAAATCGATATCTGATCACTTTGAGCATTGATATTTTTTACCCCCGAAGCCAAAGAAATAGTAATTTAGGAGCATCTGATCGGATTGAGTACCTTTAACCCTTCGGTTGTAGATTAAACTGTGTAAAACAAACATGTTATTCAATAATACCCGGCATTTTCCGACCTAGAAATAAATATATAAGGTTAATCGAAGATGGAAATTGTAATCGATTATCAGCTTTATCGACGGTTCATCGATTATATGATATATATAATATCTATGGAGTATCTCTCTTGTTTTGTTTTCCAGGATTTGCAGATTTAATGTATGATAATAGAACAGAATCTCCCAGCACCATTAATATCCTGGCCAGGATGAACATATACCAAGAAGTTATACTTGCCACATTCTACAAAGTACTCAGATTACAGGTCTGTATTAACCCTTTCAGTGCCCAGGGCCGATCTCATCGGCCCTAATTTACGGTGTATAAAATCGGCCCTAAAAAAATAAAATAATAAAAAACCTTTTTTTTTTTTTTAGATTTTTAAAAAATTATTAAAATTGTAAAAAGTAATAACAAATGATGAAAAATTGTTAGGCCAATGCATTCTCGTATATATGCGAGGCGACCCATGGTCGACTCGCATATATAAGAGAATGCATTGGCACAGGGTATAAGGGTTGATACAAAAATCGACCTGACACTCAAAGGGTTAACACAAAGTTGTGAATATGGAAAATAATTGCACTGCTTTCACAATGGATATGCGCTATAAAAATATCTTAGTTCATTTGTAACTTAGTTTTGTTTGCAGACGTTATTGGGTTCAACTATAGTTGATTATTATTTTTATGTACCTGTTTTAAAAATGGGATGTATTTTTGATATGTCTGTTAATATTCGTTTCCAGTTGGTAACTTTAGTTCTTAACCAAATGGAATGAAATTTGGTATGTAAGTTCAAGTTCAGTTTTGGGATCCACCAAACCATTTTTACCGTAGTTATGAAATGCAATTTGAAACAATCATTCAGGCATATTATTCTACCGTGGGGGTGGTCTTGTTGAATAATCGATTTCACAGCTGATAATTGTGACAACGCTATTTCTGGTTCAATCTCGTCCTTGCTGTTTTACTGTATCTGTATTTGATAATTCTTAAATTTTATAATTTTGCAGAGCTAGTCTACTTCTACATAAAAACCATCTTTTTGCTATTTTGCTGTATTTTTTATTTGATAATTCTTTAATTTTTGAATTTTGTAGAGCCATTGTATTTGTACATAAAAAACACCATGGTTTTGCTATGTTACTGAATATTTTATTTGATAATTCTTTAATTTTAGAATTTTGTCGAGCCAGTGTACTTCTACATAAACACTGTGTTCTCGCTGCATGCTGTCCTTGTATGTTCACTCTACGCCATCTCATGGATGCTCACAGGATCATGGCTGTCTGGCGTCATCGCAGCCTGTTTCTATATGTCCAACAGGTATGGTAACCTTTCATTACTAAATGGGATCACCCATCTTGTTATATACATTTGATATATATACATTGGAATGGTCTAATATTCATTATTCTGTAACGAAGTTAGGTTTTCACCTTTCGTTTAGCAGCGCGTCATTTCATTTCGTATTTGTTCACCCATCAACCATTCGCCACATTCATAACATCACCCGTTTGGGAACTTTGGTTCGTTATATATCAGTGTTTTATTCGCGCAAGTAATATTATTTGTCATGTTAGTATGCCCCCGATCTCCGATGGAGATTTGGGGGTATATAGGGTGCTTACGAAAGTATACTTGTGTGTCCATATTTCAGTACAACTATGACTTGTGTGACCATTTTTACTTGTGTGACTAGTCACACAAGAAAATGTTTTAAATTAGTAAGAAAATGTCTTGTGTGGCTATTTTTAATTGGAACATATTAGTCACACAAGTAATGTGTCCAATATTGGACGTCCAAACTATGTCCAAATACTTGGACAATATCACAATCCAATAAATGCCTTCAAAATCAGAGACTAGTCTATGCGCATGTGCCATGCAGAATCACGTGATCGCGACGGGAGCTTGCCAAAATTTTAAGATGGCGCTGTGAAAAATTTCAAGCCTTCAAGGTAAGTCTTTGTGGAGGTTTCATTTAGGCCTAATTACAAATTTTATTTATGAACTTTCAACCGAATAGATGGTATTTTATTTTAATATACATGTGTCTTGTTCACGTATGGTACCAAGATACTATAAACAAACATAATTATACAATTTTACGCCAATTACGATAGGCCAACTATTTTTAGAACAAACCACGTCGATCGTCAGCTAGTTATATTTCATTTGTGAAAAAAGTTTAAAACTAATATAAAACAATGGAAAATAGTATTAAATGAGAAAATTAATTATCATCATGTCTTTGATCAAATAGTGACTTTATTATACCCCCAACCATATTTCATGTTAAAGCTTAAAATTGGGCGAACAAAGTTTCATCAGTACAACACGCGCTTGTGTGTCTATATCTTATGTCAGTCACGTGAGTAGAGTTTTTTGTCACGTGACGTAATCTGTTTTCTTTTCAAGAAGTTTCATATTTTCCACACACTTAAGGCCAAAACAAATTAATAGTTCGGCTCTCGGGCGCATTGCCAAAAAGACCCCGCGTAGATGCTTTTTATTCCGAAAAATAACCTGGAAACGAAATCTGCGTACAATGAAATTTCTAGACTAATACAACACCATGAATTAAAACCGGAACGAAACTTCACATCATTTATTACCGTATTGTCGCGGGTCATAGGAACATTAAAACATGGGTGGTCTGACGTGAACCAATAGAGAAGTAAGTATTTTTACGTAAGTATAACCGAAACCATCAGATGTCTGTTCATCGCGGTATAATTCAAATCCAAATATATTTTGTTCCGTATTGTGAACTCTGCAATTCCGTGAGACTAATATTCCGCAAAACCGGAAACGTTAAAAATCGTCGGAAAATAAATGAAATTAAACTAATGCAGATCGAACAATTTACTTGTTGCTCCCAATTGAAGCCGTGTAATCAACAAGGCTAATACGATTAGAAAGTGGTCTATTGTCTCAGTTCCGACGATATAAACATGGACACTTATTTAGCCGTAAAATCGATGATGTTCAACATGATGAAAATCCCGTCCCCGAAAAAATTAACCCTTATTTCATTTTTCACAAGATAGACAGCTCAATTCTTATACAAGACAATCCACACTAATATAATTGACATTTATGTGTCAACACATGCAATGAACCACTGTTCTTTTTATTTTGTGAGCATTTCCTCCGATGTTTTTTTCATTAAAGTTGTTGATAAAAGTTGTTGATAAAAATCTTCAGTCCAAAAAGGATATATTACATATGGTATATACTATAGTAAGGTACAAGTAAGATAAATCATCTCCTTTTGCATCAGAAACACATCATAAATAATTATAAAAAATAAAAATAAAATCCTGCCTCCCTCACTGATTTGAAAAAAAAAAATTGCCCGAGAGCCTAGCTACTAGTAATATTTTTTTGTTCTTTGACTAATATGTATTAATAAAACCTCGATAAGGCCATGGGTGACACCGACCAACCCTAATTATTCATTACTACCGTAAACATTTTTCTGACCCAAACAGAAATAAAATCCGAAAATAGATCGTCAGTTGTCATTGAATTTATCGATACGCATTAGCGTAGTACGTTTATTGACTAGAAACGGGGAGTTTATATCGAACGCACCGCAAATGTGTTTTTATCAAAATGGATTCAAGCATTTTCGCTCTCCTGTTTAATAAATGTGATCATTACCCCGAAAAAGTAATAAAAGCAATATGTACAACACACATAGTTGTCACATACACTTTTGAAGCAACCGTTACCTGTTTAATAAATTTCGGTTAAAATAAAATACCATCTAATCTATTCGGTTGAAAATTCATAAATGGAATATTCATATTGTAATTGAATGACAAATCCACACAGATTTACCATTCTATCTTGTGCACAAGAAACAGATAGTCACACAAGTATAGATTGTACTCAAAATTGGTCACACAAGTGTATCCCTGTAAGAGTGACAAAAGCCTAGTCTAGTATATTCAAATTTATTCACACAAGTATACCCCCTGTATATTTAATAAAGAATAAGAGTGACAAAAACAGTCTATTCAAAATTAGTCACATAAGTACACATACAAGGGATATGGTGATGTAAATGCAATTTAAATATACCTAGATTAGCATTTTCAACAAGTATTGGCCACACAAGACATTTTCTTAGTGATATTAAACATTCTTGTGTGACTTTACTTGCCAGATAAATGGTCACATAAGTATAGACTGTATTCAATGAAATTTTCTGGGCTTTATGACGATATGCCTGATATGACAAGCCACAAGAAACAGTCACACAAGTCTAGACTGTACTAAAAATTGTCCACATGTAAGACTAGTCACACAAGAACAAATGGTCACACAGGTATAGACTGTACTCAAAATTGGTCACACAAGTGCACCTCAGCACAGGTATTGGAATTTGTGTCAAAAGGTAGGTTTTTATGACAATATACTCCTCTGAATAAGGATAGATTGAAAAGGTACGAAGGCTGGGGTATCGCCCATTTCCGCTACCCGTCCACTTCAACACCCATTTCACAACAATTATCAGTTGATCTCACCTTCTAATTTTTTTCAAACTTGTAAAATAAGCACCCGTCTATAACCATACCAGGATAATTTTTTATATAAGCTCTTTTAATCGCCGTTTATGACAGAAGTTCCTACAAATTTCACACGATTCGAAAACGGATGTGCAGTGGAAACACAAGTCATAGCTGCAAAGGGACACAAAATCTTTAGCGACTTTTTGTAGATCTCAAAATGAGTCAGATCACTTGTGAGATCTATACGCTGTTTTGAAGAGAATGGAGTTCCCATAAAAAGTTGACCATCTTTGATGAAATACCATTTCTTATAATATTCTAAAACATGGTACATATTCGCATGCAAGATTGTGGGTGTCCTGTTACCTCAAGATGTCTGAGGGTTAGATAAAAACAAACTGCCATTTAAAAACTAAAGTGAGAGCCTGCTTCTGGGGAAAAAAAACGACAGTTCATTATTTTGGTATCATGAACACACAAGAGTGTTTTTGTTAGTAAAATTAAACGCAGCACCTATTTGTGTGTCTAGATCACACAAGTATCAATCTGTGAGTAAACTTTTTGATCAGGCTCACAAGTCGCTTTTGTACACAAGGATAGTCACACAGGTAAATGGTCACACAAGTACCTTTTCGTTAGTCTGTCCGTCCTTCCGTCCATACGAACGTTTCAACTCATAACTTTGGTTTCGCTAACTCAATTCAGTTGATCTTTGGTATGCTAATAGACCAGCCAGGGGGACAAGATTTCCCCATAACTGCGGTTTCGTCCGCCCATTTTTTCCAGAGTTACGCCCCTTTTTGGACTTAGAAAATTGTCGATCCGTACGAACGTTTCAACTCATAACTTTGGTTTCGCTAACTCAATTCAGTTGATCTTTGGTATGCTAATAGACCAGCCGGTGGGACAAGATTTCCCCATAACTGCGGTTTCGTCCGCCCATTTTTTCCAGAGTTACGCCCCTTTTTGGACTTAGAAAATTGTCCGTACGAACGTTTCAACTCATAACTTTGGTTTTGCTAACTAAATTCAGTTGATCTTTGGTATGCTAATAGACCAGCCGGGGGGACAAGATTTCCCCATAACTGCGGTTTCGTCCGCCCATTTTTTCCAGAGTTACGCCCCTTTTTGGACTTAGAAAATTCAGGTTTTCTGCTACTTTTTTTGGTTTCCAGACGATAACTTGATTTTGGATTGTTTACTCATGAATAACATAACTTTACAAAGTGCCATTTAATAAGCATTTGCACAAAAATAAGAAAAATCCTCTCTGATTGTACAGTCGGGGGCGTTACCTCCGCCCAGCGGTACACTTGTTTATTGTGAATTGCTAGCACATTGTTTACTGGTGACATCATGATCCAGAAACTTAACTTCCGGTTCGTGAAATCACTGCGCGCATGGTTAGATACGGTTGCAAGGAATGCACTGCGTGCCCTCCAAGAGTAGGGAACGCAGTGTGTTCCCAGTAAGTGAACTCAGTCTTGTGAGGGAACGCAGTCAAGTCACCGTAGGGAACGTACTGCGTGCCCTCTAGGGAACGCAATCCCGGGTTATAAAAGGCTTCCCCCCCTTCGTAAGGGAATGCAAAATCATATTATTTTGGTCAAATCCAGACAATACATAATAGCAGTGACGTTCTCAAAATTCTCTTGAACTATTTATCAGTACGAGGGTACGCCCGTCGTTGAGACAAGTCAGTCCAATGACCATATTTGAGTAGGCGTTCCGTTGGGAATTTCCGATCTAATTTGGATACTAATACTATTGTTTATCATGGATACAATCCGATGTATCCTGTTTTCGTGTTAGACTACCGTCTTTCACCCAACGTAAATATCATTTGAGAAGCTTATTTCTCACATTGAATATTGTTATTAAAGCAATATCTTAAAGTATTCAACTAATATATGAATACAAATGTTGATGATCAATCGACATAAATATTAAATAAGAATTAATTAACATTAATTCTAATACATAGCTCATGACACTCTGTTTATGTCCTATTCCATTACTGGAACGGTGAAGCAAGTAGGGAGCTAGCAATCACAAATTATACTCCATTGTATATACATGAAATCACTACACATAATAGATATCACTTTTGTCAGAATAGTACAGAATAAATGATTAATTATTCAATTAACTCATTGAATTTCTACTCATCATTGAGCTAGAAGTGGGACAGGGCAATAATTGACTCCTCTGAGTGTCAAGTTAAGCTATTTGACAATATCATATAGACATTATAAAGTAACCAAGAGGAAGACACCCCCCCCCCCCCCCTCACAGGTTACAATTCATTTGTAGGGGTGTTTTGATCATTTAAGTACAGAAGACATAGTATTTCTTTTCCTTCTTTTGGAGGGAATATTCAGACATTTATTTTATCAGTCTGTCAATCTGTCTATCCATTGGTGGTCCCGTCTGTCCATCTGTCCATCCATCCATCCATTAATATTATTGGTTTCTGATCGATAACTCCAGTTTGAATTATTTGATCTGAACCAAAGTTGGAATGTGTATTTCCCAGCTAAAGGTACAGGCCAAGTTCGAATATGGGTTCCATCCAATATTTGTATGTGAGTTACGGCTCTTTTTCGACATAGAATTTGATCGATTTTATAACATTTCGGTTTCTGACCAATAACTCCAGTTTGGATTATTTTATCAGAACCAAATCTGGTATGTGTGTTTCCCCATCAAAGATAAGGGCCCTATCTGAACCAAATCTGGTATGTGTGTTTCCCAGCAAAGATACGGGTTCGAATATATGTTCTGTCCAATTATTTTCACATGAATTACGGCCATATTGTGACTTATAATTTGACCTCATTTTGGTATTGGAAATTAGGGTATATCAGATATTCTTTGTAAGCTCAAATTATTATTTTATTTTGTGGTAGTACAATTCGAAATGACTAAAGATCGTATTTTGCCACGACCTAGCGATGCTCTTTATTTTGCCACGACCTAGCGATACTCTTTATTTTGCCACGACCTAGCGATGCTCTTTATTTTGCCACGACCTAGCGATGCTCTTTATTTTGCCACGACCTAGCGATGCTCTTTATTTTGCCACGACCTAGCGATGCTCTTGTATTATCTTGTCAACCAAACTGTTGTCTGCTAATTAATCCTGAACATCCCCTTCGAAGAATAATAGACCATTCCATTGTATACCTTTATAACTGAATGGAAGAATACATTTTATAATATAGAAAGGGTTAAATCAATGTAGAATTGATTCAAATAAGATTTTAATAAGTTTTTCAAGTGGGAGTTAAGATATCTAATGATAAATCTGCTATGCCTTGAGCACTTGATTTCTTTCTTGGAAGGCAATAAATATTGTTATTTTGTTCAAACTTTCACCCAGACTGCTCCAAATGCTTTTATATTTAGCACCATGGAAATGATAGATCAAGCATGGTTGTGGTCTTTTGGTAAAACTGTTGTAAAACATATTAGAAACATTACAATAATAAATATTAAAATTATATGGGCTTAAATTTGTCGTTATCATATGCATTCATATCTCTCTTTTTTGTCGAGCAGTTGAAAAAAGAAATCGTGTAACAGTCCTGTATTATGATTTGTTGTATGCATGTATTATTTATATGATTTATTTTTACTTACAGAATTGACACAACAAGAGTTGATTATACCATTCCACTGAGGGAAAGCTTCTCTCTGCCGTTTCTATGGTTACAGTTAGCAGCCATTACATTCTATTTCCGTCCAAACATCAGACACCTACCAGAGGTAAGACCATGATGTTAGACCCGTTCTTGTTTGAAACATTTGCTACAGTTCTATGCAGAGTATAGATCTGCTGCTAATATGTGACCGCCATATCAACTCCAGTCGTAAGTCGGGATTTATTTTACCCTGTGCCAATGCATTATCTTATATATGCGAGTCATAGGTCGCCTCGCATATATAAGAGAATGCATTGGCCTAACAATTGTTTACAATTTTAATAATGTTTTCTTGTATTCTTTAACAATTTTATAATTTCACCCATACAGAGCCCCAGACAAACATGAGCAGACGACACTCTTCTATATGCTTCTATATATGTGTGGGGCTCCCTGCAGGGTAATGGATGTTTTTTATTTTAAGTCCTAAAATTTGTAAGAAACATTTATTTAAAAAAAATGATAAAAAAATGTTAGGCCAATGCATTCTCTTATATATGCGAGGCGACCTATGGTCGATTCGCATATATAAGAGAATGCATTGGCACAGGGTAAAAAAAATCCCGACTTACGACTGGATTTGATATGGCGGGTCACATATATGCATTTTATTACTACAGTGAATTGTTCTGGCCACAGTATCATGTTAAGTTGAAGAGGTCAGATTGCTGGATCAAATGAGCCTCTGAAGGTGGAGACATGATGCGATGACCTGATCAATTCAGCAGGACCAGCATAGAGAGCTATATGGGAAACATCTTGTCCCTAAAATGTGCCTATTTTTATCATAGGGAGAAGTCTCTATTATATAAACCAGGATGCATATTTCAAGACAGCATATTTGAAGTGTATTAACTGATTATAATGGTGTACTTCAGTATACTTACTCATTATAATGGTAGTTTAAATGAGCTGTTGTATTGCATAATACTTATTGGATAACAGAAAGGTGAGGATGGAGAATAAATTGAACTCCAGCCTTTATGACTTCTCCCTGATAACAGTCCATTGCATCCTAATAATCTTATATGGAGAAGTCATTTCTCCCAATTTGCATTTTCTGGGCTGATTCTGGCCAGACCAACCCAAAAAATAGGACATTTTGATGTTGACATTCAAAAGAGGAAGATTTAAAGATGGATTATCTCTTTAAATAACAAATTTGAAATAGTTGCATGGGTATAAAATAATAAATATGAACTTAAGACCCCTGTCCGGAAAGGCTTCTATCAATTAATATTGATTTTGTTCGAATATTTTATTATGAAATGAGATGATTAATTGGGAAACTTTGTCTATTTTTAGAACAGACCATTTGGGTGATACCATATAGTGATAGAGAGCATTAGGCTGTTCAAATGTCCCAGATTGATTGGCTGTATTGTTTTATTCCATAGTTATAAGCGATAATGGGTATAATTACCGTTTATTTGTGACAAAATTATGCAATACCATTTCTGGTCTCTGTTAACAGTAACTACTACTGTTCGTTGGCTAAACATCCACACCTTTTTAGACCAGAAAGTATTCGAAATAAAATCAATATTAATCGATAGAAGCATTTTCAGACAGGAGTCTTCGATTCAGATATAATATGTTATACCCCGGTAACTGTATAACACATGTTTACAAAGAGATAGACAATTTTTAACATTTTGAATTTTTGTCAGCCTGGAATAAAATCAAGTGATCGTCTCTAATAGGAGTTTCCATGCTTTCATTGTCTAAAAGCTGCAGATAAAAGTGGTAGATAATAAAAAGCTGTCTCATTTATGAGTTTTTGTGATCGTTGTCAACATATTACTTACAGATGATTTGTGGATTTTCGCAATACCTATGCCATATGCTGACTTCAAGTAATTTCATATTTATTTTGCACGCTAAGCTGAAAATTGTCAAATTAAATCTTTAGTTGTCTATTGTATATCTAAAACAGATTTTTTTGTCCATATGAGCAGATATCTTAGCTCAGGGTTATTGGATCCAAATGACAGTTCTGTTTGAGGGTTTATAATCAGGCTGGTCTTTCAAAGTGGGTTCAATGATGTTTATTAATATTTTCTGCTCTATATTTATCCTTTATGTTCTGGGAATTCTAGTAACCAACCATATCATTTTATTGGTTAGCAGGGATCAGCCTTGTTTATTGTTTAGCAGGGATCAGCCTTGTTTATTGTTTAGCAGGGATCAGCCTTGTTTATTGTTTATCAGGGATCAGCCTTGTTTATTGTTTAGCAGGGATCAGCCTTGTTTATTGTTTAGCAGGGATCAGCCTTGTTTATTGTTTAGCAGGGATCAGCCTTGTTTATTGTATAGCAGGGATCAGCCTTATTTATTGTTTAGCAGGGATCTGCCTTGTTTATTGTATAGCATGGATCAGCCTTGTTTATTGTATAGCAGGGATCAGCATTATTTATTGTTTAGCAGGGATCAGCCTTGAGCGCGATTTGGGAGATATCTTCTCCCAAAGTAGTGTCACTTCTCCCCAAGCCTTGAAATAGTGTGCCTGTCATTTGCAGAATGAGGTCCCCAGAGGGTGAATTTAGTGATGCTACCCTGCATAGTGGGCTAGCATCATCAAATTCACCCTCTGGGAACCTCATTCTGCTGAGTTGTAAGCAGAATGAGGTCCCCAGAGGGTGAATTTGGTGATGCTAGCCCGCTATGCAGGGTAGCGTCATTAAATTCACCCTCTGGGGACCTCATTCTGCAAATGACAGACACACTATTTCAAGGCTTGCTTCTCCCTAATTTTGTCCTTGGGAGAAGTGACTTCTCTCTCATTTATCTGAATGCATATGTCCCTACATCATATTTAAACTGTATTTCTTCTTATTATAATGGAGTCCTTACTCATTATAAACATTTTATAAATGGGCTGTTATATTGCATAATATCTATTTGATCATAGAAGGCCGATGTTGGGGTGTTAATTGAACTTCAGACTTTATGACTTGTCCTTCATAACAGTCCACTTCTCCCTAATAATTAAAGGGATAAGTGACTTCACTCAACTGAAACTTCTAGGTTGGTCCCTGATGTTTAGGTATCTTTGCAGAATGTTCCATTGGATAAATAGAGGATCTACAATGAGTCCCCAGTTTATAGCGGAATAAACAAAATGAGTCCAGTAAATTAGGTCTGGACCAAGCCTTTGACGAGGTCCAGACCTAATTTACTGGACAAGTTTTGTAGGGATATGGACGAGTTGTAAATTCTATTTATTACATTATCCAAAACATCGACAAAACATACTTAAATCAACAAATGGGACGCGAAACTAACATCGGCTTCTATATGGCATGAGATGATGTTTCACGTAACTATTCATTGTTTGCCCACGTAAAGAAATAGTCCCAGATAAATAAAGACTCTTTGGCGCATCTAATGGCGTATATTTAATGACCTAACTTTTCAAACTCTTCATCCATGATAGTTTGTTGGAAAAATTTTGGAAGCCATAGTATTTTGAGACGTAGCATACGGAATGTTAACAGACGACAAACTGGAAGTCAAAGGTCACCTGGCACTATTTCCTGTTATTAAACGTTTAATGTCACAATTTATAGAATGGGTTTATTGAATGCAATAAGGTTAGGATAATGTAATAAAATGATATACTGTATTCATGAGAAGTTTAGGCCATGGTTATTACGTGCGCTTGCGCAACAGTATGGCGATCAGACATATTCGTAGGTTGGTGTCACCCTACTCCGTTTCACTCCATGACGTCACCAAAAACGACGTAAAACCTCGTGGCGTTCTGACATTTTTACTGTGCCGCGTTTTTGCTATGTTTATTTTATGTGTTGTTTTCGATTATTTGTTTGTCGCCGATATCGCCATTTGTCGGGATTCCCTGTTTCTATATTTAAAACTGGCATGCTCGTAGTGAGCCTCGATTTTGATTTTTTCTCCCAGGTCAAAATACGTCAGAGTTATGACAAAAATAGATCGACCTACATTTTCTCCATCAGAACTCTACATCAAAGAGTATATAGACTCCTTCGGGACCTACATAGACTCCATCATTTGGGTATTTTTACTTATAATTGGGAAGTTTTATCATCTTTGGTTCGTGCGAAGACCTCTTTTTATCGTGCGGGAAAAGAGAGACATTCAAAACGCGATTTCGTAATTCGACGCAATATGCTGAATAGCCTAACCTTCAGCCGAGTTCCGGGTCAAATACGACGAATGACGTAACACAAAACAAAACGCATTTGTTGACACAAACACCGTTTGAAGAGTTTATTATCACATAAAATGAACGTTATTGATTAATTATTGATATTTATTGTTGCATATTGGCTGCTATCAATATTTACACAAATAATATTAATTATTTCTTATAATTGCTCCTTTGGTCAACTTTGACTATCGGAAAATCAAAATCAAAATATGCCGCTGAAAAAAATGTAATCGATATTAAAGTCTCATCTTTTCGGCAACATGGAATTGGTTTTAATTACTTAAATGATTAATATAGTAATTTGCCTTTTATCTGTGATGAAATGAGAAATGGTAATTGTCTTTTTTTGCTAACATTAAATTAAATTAAATAAATTAAGAAATATACAGTAAAACTATTTTTTAAATTATTGTTTATTACATTTTTGCGCAAGTTGGCATCTCGCTGCGTGCATTCTAGTTTAAATTTATGTTTAGTGTCATTCATGATTCTGAGAAATAATTGCAAAACGCGGTGATTATTTATTATTAATCATTCTCGATAGGTTTCAGAAGTTACTTATATAACACACTACAATTATAATATAACATAAATATTGAAGCCAATCTTGTTTATATTCATTTTATGCAAATGAATCGTGTGTTTATGGAATAGGAAAAAAAATTCCCATCTGAAATTTCACAGGGGACGCTCTTAGTGCAATGGAATTGTGCATAGTGACAATAATTTATCAAATGCGTTATTATTTTCTGCCACAAAATGAAATTCAGTGATTGATGCTAAACATAAAATTAATTAACCATGGCCTTAGCTGAAAGATCTGTGTGATTTTAAATGTGAGCATGATTTTTACAACCCAACGATCTTTTCTCTGTTCCAGAAACTATCGCTGGCTGTGCTGTATACATCGACATTCTTCTTCACGTTGTTCTGGCAGTTTAATCAGTTTGTGTTGATGCTGCAGGCATTCTCATTATTCGGTTCATGGATTCTTAATATCATACCAACTTACAAGGTAACATAGACTTTCTCATTTAAGAAATCAGTTTATTTGAATTTTTTTTTTGAAGAACAGAGTGCCATATTCTACAGTGATCATGGTCCAATGGTTAATATATATGATTAAGTACCAGCTTATTAGATCCCTGTAATTATTGGTATTAAAAACATAGTTTTCATACAAAATGCAAATTTGTTCAGATGTATGCGAAAACTGTGTGCCAATGCATTCCCGTAGGGAGCCTCGCATATATGAAATGAATACATTGCAATATTTACCTTGACCATGTAAGCCATGCATTCTCTTATATATCTGAGACTCTCTATTGGAGACTTGTATATATACCAGAATGCACTGGCACACGAACTTTAATGCTCCACCAGCACAGCTCCCCTCATGAAAGGGTAAAATTGGATATTAAAATATGTATATTTTCAATACAAAGAGATCGAAAAGATGCTGAAGGGTAATTGCACAGTCAGAGATAATAGAGATTTTATAATTTGAAAGAGTTTCTAATTTCGTTATTGGTATGATTGACATTAATATGATCTGATATCACACATGTGTTCCGTCTTGCAGATTATTGGTTTGAATGACATAAATACAGTCGAGATATGACACATGTGTTCCGTCTTGCAGATTATTGGTTTGAATGACATAAATACAGTCCAGATATCACACATGTGTTCCGTCTTGGTTTGATGACATAAATACAGTCCAGATATAAAAAATGTGTTCCGTCTTTCAGATTTTCCAGGTTCTGATGGCACAGCTATCCGCGTTGGTTCTCTGTTGCATTCTACAGTTCTACAATCCTATGATCCTCAGCTCACTCGGCCTCAATTTCATTCTCAGCGTGTTCATGATCATGTATGTTAAGGTAAGCTTCATTCTCGGCGTGTTCATGATCACGTATGTTAAGGTAAGCTTCATAATTCATTATCGGCGTGTTCATGATCATGTATGTTAAGGTAAGCTTCATAATTCATTCTCGGAGTGTTCATGATCATGTATGTTAAGGTAAGCTTCATAATTCATTCTCGGAGTGTTCATGATCATGTATGTTAAGGTAAGCTTCATAATTCATTCTCGGTGTGTTCATGATCATGTATGTTAAGGTAAGCTTCATAATTCATTCTCGGCGTGTTCATGATCATGTATGTTAAGGTAAGCTTCATAATTCATTCTCGGAGTGTTCATGATCATGTATATTAAGGTAAGCTTCATTCTCTGTGTGTTCATGATCATTTATGTTAAGGTAAGCTTCATAATTCCATAATGGTTCCTCATGGAATTCAACCGCATTAGTAGCAATTTTACACACATGGAGTATATTGTAGACTCTAATTTGATAAAAATGACCAGAGATGCAAAAAACATTTTTTTAACCATTAAATAGAGCTCATCAAATATCTCTAATTTTACCTATGTTAAATTTCGAGTTGCATCCAATCTCGAGTCGACAATGGGTTGGATATGGGGAGTATTGAACAAGCCTTGAATTTAGTGGAGCTATCCCGCTATACTAGCATCACCAAATTCACCCTCTGGGAACCTCATTCTGCTTTGGCCTCAACTGCTATGGGAGACCTAGGATCACATTGAAGTTCCCCAGTTGAAGTTGGTGATATTCACCCATTAATCGCCTCAATTATGAATTTTATCTTCTGAAAATTAGGGGATACAGAAACTTCTGAGAATGGAAAAAGTAACTAAAAACAATTTTAATTTGAGACTATAGATACTTCCCAGAAGATGAGGCCTAAGCAGAATGAGGTCCCCAGAGTGTGAATTTGGTGATGCTGGCCCACTTTGCAGGATAGCATCACTAAATTCATCCTCTGGGAGCCTCATTCTGCAAATGACAGGCACAATATTTGCAAGCTTGGTGCTGAATTAATTATAAAAAATGAATGCTTCCCAGAAGATTTAAATTTAGAAACAGAATCTGTACAGAATATTTCGAAGTGGACTAAAGCTTAAAAAATATTTGAGACTGTCGGGCACGAAAATATATTTCTCAATTTTCTGAGTGATAATCTTCAAAACTGAGTGCTTATATCCACATAGTTATTTGGTGTTATGTTACTAACATACTGTGTTAATTATTTTTATAGAGCAGAACATCAAAAGAGAGCAGCGTTGTTTTCAGTATATTTATGACGGTTATATACTCAGTGCTATCATTGGTTCTCATGATTCTACTCAGCTCTGCAGCTCGGGTAAGTTTGACCCTTTCTGTACTACATGGATTTTTCCATTCAGTTATAAAAGTATACCTTGGAACAATCTATTATTCATTTCGTAATATTCATAATAAGTTCAACACAGTCGTTTGTTGAACTTATTATCTGAACATTTCCTAAGGGATAATTACTCAACATTCATCAATGATATTTTAGAGTAGAAATTGTAAACTAAGTTTATATATTTAACCCTCTCTGTACTTAACCCTTTAATGAAAGGAGCTGCTCTGGTGTATATAAGAGAATACACTGGCTTACAAGGTCAAGGTCAATATTGTTAGGCCGGTGTATTCTCTTGTATATGCAATCTCCCACAAAATTTTCTCAAAATTTCAGGAATCTCCTATCATGGAAGGGTTGACTGGTAATTAATAGATTGACCAGTAATTCCCTTAGGAAATCTTCAGGTAATAAGTTCAACACAGGCCATATGTTGATCTTATCATTTGAACATTTCCCACCAATGAATATGAACAATTCTGCTCTTGTATTATCTATTCATCTGTCGTCTGCTTATATTTCCTGAACATACCTCTAGAAACATAATACACCATTCCAATGTATGCTTTTGTAACTGATGAGAGATCCATTTATTAATGAGTGTGTTAAATGTTTTGAAGATACAGTAATGTCCTAAATAATTGACTCTCCTTAACCACAGCAGAATTATGGGTAATTTTTCAGGATTTTGTCGGAAATATGGCTTGTTGCCTTTCATCGGAAAGCTCTCAGTGGGTGCTTTCCGATGAATGGCAAGAAGCCATATTTCCGACTAAATCCTGAAAAATTACCCATAATTCTACTTTGGTTAAGGATTCTATTATTTAGGGCATTACTGTACTGTAAAATCCTGTTAATTTGTGGGGGTCTATTATTCGTTGATTTTGTGGTTTGACGTAAATCTCAATATATGAGATGGAAATGAAGATTGGGCATCAAGTCTGTTTTCGGCATGTCGTGAAATGGGTTGACAAAAATATGGCTGACGAGATTAAACATTATTAATTTAATTTGTCAGTGATTAATATTATTCACCATAAGGTGTCTGACCTGTTCATGCCCTCTGGATATTTAGTCCTTAGTTGGATAATCCAGTTTTGTATTGTTTCGCCGACATCGAGTATTGATTGTTCTCGATGTCTGAGTCACTGTGTGAGGCTTGTGACACGATGTGAGAGGTAGTTGTGTTTACTGACTAGCTGTTTGTGAGCATTTGATGTATCCCTAATGTGTTGATGGATTCTTGATGCAAGAGTTTAAAAATATAGTTGGTGGGGGTTTATTTTTTTATAAACTGTTTGTTGAGTGCTAATGTCAAGTGTTTGATGTTTATGTCCTGTCGGGTTTCTGAGGGGTGTACCACTAAGTTATTGGGCAGTATTAGGGAGTTGTATACTGGCCAGGGCTTTGGCAATGTTGAGTATATTTGTTAGATTGTTTGTGCTTGTGCTTGCTGCATCAATACTGTGACGTATTGTACGTATTTTGGCCTTTATAGGGCGTTTGCGTGGTAGGGTATCTTTGTTCAGTCTGAGTTCAGTGACTGAAATGAAGTAGGGGTCGTTGACCTTTTCCTTTTTTAGGGATTCTAGTCTGACCATATTCCTCTGTCTTAGCTCCAATTTGAGTCTTGTTAGGAGTGTGCCTATTGCTTCTTCTGCCTCGTTTCTTTCAGTTAGTGAGAATGAGGCATTAAGTTCAGTGCTTTTGGCAATGAAATCCGATTTGTTTTGGTCAAGTCGGAATTGTGTGAGGTCTTTGTTGATTTGTATAATGTTGAGTGAAGCTTCAAGGAGTGTCTCTTTTTGTCTTTGTGCGAGTGGCTCCTGTGTGCAGATATTAGTTGGTTGGATACTAACTCGTTGACTAAGAGGTATGAGTCGTTCGGTCAAGCAGCGGTTAAGAAAGTATATGTGTTGTTCCGCTTTGACGATTTTAATTCGGACATTTCTCGTGGCCTTGTATAAAGGAATTTTGTCTAGAGGGATATTGATTTTCACGTGTGGAGTTTTATCGTATTTTTTGACCGAACGACTCATACCTCTTAGTCAACGAGTTAGTATCCAACCAACTAATATCTGCACACAGGAGCCACACGCACAAAGACAAAAAGAGACACGCCTTAAAGCTTCACTCAACATTATACAAATCAACAAAGACCTCACACAATTCTGACTTGACCAAAACAAATCGGATTTCATTGCCAAAAGCACTGAACTTAATGCCTTATTCTCACTAACTGAAAGAAACGAGGCAGAAGAAGCAATAGGCACACTACTAACAAGACTCAAATTGGAGCTAAGACAGAGCAATATGGTCAGACTAGAATCCCTAAAAAAGGAAAAGGTCAACGACCCCTACTTCATTTCAGTCACTGAACTCAGACTGAACAAAGATACCCTACCACGCAAACGCCATCTAAAGTCCAAAAAGACGTACAATACGTCACAATATTGATGCACCAAGTACAAGCACAAACAATCTAACAAATATACTCAACATTGCCAAAGTCCTGGCCAGTATACAACTCCCTAATACTGCCCAATAACTTAGTGGTACACCCCTCAGAAACCCGACAGGACATAAACATCAAACACTTGACATTAGCACTCAACAAACAGTTTATAAAAAAATAAACCCCCACCAACTATATTTTTAAACTCTTGCATCAAGAATCCATCAACACATTAGGGATACATCAAATGCTCACAAACAGCTAGTCAGTAAACACAACTACATCTCACATCGTGTCACTAGCCTCACACACTGACTCAGACATCAAGAACAATCAATACTCGATGTCGGCGAAAAAATACAAAACTGGATTATCCAACTAAGGACTAAATATCCAGAGGGCATAAACAGGTCAGACACCTTATGGTGAATAATATTAATCTCTTCTTCATACACAACCTGTTCCACGTAGTTACCTGCGTTACCCGAAGAGAAAATGACCCCCTAAACATATGATGGTCTGACGACAGGCCAGTCAACTTACATCGTACTCAAGGGTAGATGGTTGACATATAGCCACTGGAAGCGTAACCAATCGGAGAACCCTAAGCACATGAAGACATAATTCTAGAACATGGACGAAATCGGACAAACAATGCCCGTCTATACTCTACAATAGAACTCTTCCAACATAATTGCTAGTGCACATAAGCACATACGTCGTCTCTCCATATAATGTAAAAAGCTTACATCTGTACTCAAACGAACCGTTTACTAACAGAGAATACACCAAACAAACATACCACAACAAACCATTATTAGGAAAAACCCATAAAATCCCAAAACAGGATTTCCCCCACACCACACTACGTCACAATACACCACTTGACGATCGACCTTCACCTTCACAAACACTCCCACGCACAAACAATTAGACAACACACAATCACGTGATTGCAAATGGACACCACGCGCCTTTCTACACAAATAGATACGGAAAACCAAGTTTAAACATCTATTCATGCCCACTACGGATGAATATCTACAAGAACCAAACTTGCAACGCAAATAACATATGGGACACACTAATAGTTGTAGTCCGAGTCCGAGTCCGAGCCCAGTAAAATGTGTAGTTGGGATTTTCAATTTCGTTTATTGTCGTTAATATAATTCCAATAGTGATGAATTTTGGCTTGTGGAAAGTTATGCCAATTACAAATAAAAAAACTAAAAAGATAATTTGTAAGTCTTATATTTCAACTTTTATCGACATTTTTCGTTCTCCAGCACACTAAAAGTTGTAGTTGGAATCAGCCGAGCCAGCCGCCGAGTCGCTAATTAGCTGTTAATTGCTATTGTTAGGCGGCTAATTGGGTTAAGTCAGTGGTGAGTCACATGAAGATCAAAAAAGGGCAAGTAGTGGGAATAAAAACAAACAATGACTTTTGTTTATTAAGCAATATATGAAGGTTTAGCAATTTTAAATATTACTCTTTAGGAGAAAGTGTGTGGCCCTGAAAAGGGCCGTTTTTTATCTTGACTTCCATCTTCTTCGCCATGAACTGCACCTGAAATTATATACTTGAAAAACATTAATAACACCTGAAATAAAACGTGATATTAGTACATTATTAATATATTATTTACATAATGACACTATAATAATCCGACTGATGTCTACCTAGTTTTCCGATACGTTTACCAAGGAGCTACACGTTCAGCGTGCATCACTATAATGGTGACTGGCCTCAAGGTGAGTTAGGCATCAGTAGAATTATAATATATATCAACATTTAAATAATCATGATTAGAATCCTACTTATGTCCTCGTTTTCCGATACCAAGGAATTCCACGTTCAACGTGCGCCATTAACGGTGACTGATCCCAAGGTTAGTTTGATATAAGTAGGATTATACATCTATCGTAATATATATCAACATTTAACAATGGCATGATCAGAATCCTACTGATGTCCTCATTTCCGACACATCTTTAAAACAAACACATTCCTGTGCGTGATATGATCACACTTGTAACAACAAGTAACTGTATAATGAGTACTTTGATTATATTTCACTATAAGTTGCAAACACTCTTGTCTTAACTCATAAATCCATTGATTTGAGCCGCCAACATATTCCTAACAATAGCAATTAACAGCTAATTAGCGACTCGGCGGCTGGCTCGGCTGATTCCAACTACAACTTTTAGTGTGCTGGAGAACGAAAAATGTCGATAAAAGTTTAAACATAAGACTTAAAAATTATCTTTTTAGTTTTTTTTATTCGTAATTGGCATAACTTACCACAAACCAAAATTCATCACTATTGGAATTATATTAACGACAATAAACGAAATTGAAAATCCCAACTACACATTTTACTGGGCTCGGATCGGGCTCGGACTACAACTATTAGTGAGTCCCTAACATATCCAACAGGCAAAACAACCGCTACAAACACCACCAGTGTACACAAACAACCTCAATTCACAGTACGTTCCCTGAACGTATTGTGACGTCACAGATAAGTACCAAACCGGAAAATCCCCCCAGTATTTATCCATGAACTCTAATTACTGCGAACTCATGTTACCTAAAAGTACATGTGACCTTTACCACATAAATAATAATTCCCCCAACGCATTATGACGTCACAGAAAAGTACCAAAACGGGAAATCCCCTCTGAAGTTCCATTAATTATATGAACTTCTACGACTTCCAAAATTAAAAGCTAATAAAGTCAGTCCGAATTAATTATTAAAAATTATTAATGAAGTATATAAGAAACGCAACCCTTATATATACCCTAATCTATTGTGACGTCATAGACAAACAAAATGTGAACTTATGCACTTACCTAAAAGTACATGTAACCTTTGCCCAAAAAAACAAAAATACATTTTGGGTTTACCCAAAAAAGGTCAAGGTTAAGGTCAAGGTCAGACCAAAGGTCATCACCCGGTCACCCGGAATTTCTCTATATAAACGCGAGAGCACAAGACCTCGACCCACTTACTCAGAAAAAATTATCGATTGCTGATCGTGACAAACACCTGAAGAGCTTAACCCAAGCGAAATCAGTAAAACCACTAAACTATAAAACATAGTACTAGTATACCACATACTTATCACCTAAGTTATCATACTTAACAAGCAACCTACGAGAACTCAACTCGACCAACGCTATACTAAGACAGTTAGGCTTCCCTTGCTAAACTTTAATCTTAATTTGTCAGTGGCCTATTCATAATTGTTTATGTACAACATCGTCTGTTTCCTGCTCTAATAGTTTGTATAAACAATGCTCAATGAATTGGTATCTTAATAAAGGTTAATGCATGTTTCACCATGTGCAGGTTACTAGTACATAAAACAATAAATGACTACCTCACCAGCATGTGAATTGAAGCCTGTAGCCTGACTGCGTGATGCCCTTTCAGCACCGGAATACCGGTAATGTCTACTCAAAGATGTCATATACCTGCTATTGTAGAAACTGATAAATATGCTATCTGAACCACAAATTCACGTCCCCATCAAAAAGCCTTTTCAGAGGAATCCACGAAAATTGAGGCAGACGAAACCAAAGCCATGCACAGTATGTGAGTGAAATATCAGTGGAAAGAGTATTGGAAATCAGTCACACGAACAAAAAAAGTCACTTCCTGTCAGAAAATAATGAAACTTTGAATATTTAGGCTGTATCATAAGTCTTTTTCAATGGAATATCAACATTTAGCCACCAAAATAGGTATAAAAATAGATGAATAATATAGTATCCTGAATCCTGGAGATACTTGAATACACCTGTGTTGAATGTAATGAAATAATTTCCTTACAGAAACTACTCAGTGTAGATGCAGATGAACATATCTTCAAATTCTTGCAGTCAAAGTTCAAAGTCTCTCATGCCAGGTATGTTTTGCTGGCAATATAGAAATGGGTCTGTCCATCTGTAATAACTATGGAGGTCTCTCATGCCATTTATGTTTTGCTAGGAATATAGAAATAGGTCTGTCCATCTGTAATAACTATGGAGGTCTCTCATGCGAGGTATGTTTTGCTGGGAATATAGAAATGGGTCTGTCCATCTGTAATAACTATGGAGGTCTCTCATGCGAGGTATGTTTTGCTAGGAATATAGAAATAGGTCAGTCCATCTGTAATAACTATGGAGGTCTCTCATGCCAGGTATGTTTTGCTAGGAATATAGAAATAGGTCTGTCCATCTGTAATAACTATGGAGGTCTCTCATGCGAGGTATGTTTTGCTGGGAATATAGAAATGGGTCTGTCCATCTGTAATAACTATGGAGGTCTCTCATGCGAGGTATGTTTTGCTGGGGATATAGAAATGGGTCTGTCCATCTGTAATAACTATGGAGGTCTCTCATGCGAGGTATGTTTTGCTGGGGATATAGAAATGGGTCTGTCCATCTGTAATAACTATGAAGGTCTCTCATGCGAGGTATGTTTTGCTGGGGATATAGAAATGGGTCTGTCCATCTGTAATAACTATGGAGGTCTCTCGTGCGAGGTATGTTTTGCTAGGAATATAGAAATAGGTCTGTCCATCTGTAATAACTATGGAGGTCTCTCATGCGAGGTATGTTTTGCTGGGAATATAGAAATAGGTCTGTCCATCTGTAATAACTATGGAGGTATCTCGTGCGGGGTATGTTTTGCTGGGGATATAGAAATGGGTCTGTCCATCTGTAATAACTATGGAGGTCTCTCATGCGAGGTATGTTTTGCTGGGGATATAGAAATGGGTCTGTCCATCTGTAATAACTATGGAGGTCTCTCATGCGAGGTATGTTTTGCTGGGGATATAGAAATAGGTCTGTCCATCTGTAATAACTATGGAGGTCTCTCATGCGAGGTATGTTTTGCTGGGGATATATAAATGGGTCTGTCCATCTGTAATAACTATGGAGGTCTCTCATGCGAGGTATGTTTTGCTGGGAATATAGAAATGGGTCTTTCCATCTGTAATAACTATGGAGGTCTCTCATGCGAGGTATGTTTTGCTGGGAATATAGAAATGGGTCTGTCCATCTGTAATAACTATGGAGGTCTCTCATGCGAGGTATGTTTTGCTGGGAATATAGAATTGGGTCTGTCCATCTGTAATAACTATGGAGGTCTCTCATGCGAGGTATGTTTTGCTGGGGATATAGAAATGGGTCTGTCCATCTGTAATAACTATGGAGGTCTCTCATGCGAGGTATGTTTTGCTAGGGATATAGAAATGGGTCTGTCCATCTGTAATAACTATGGAGGTCTCTCATGCCAGGTATGTTTTGCTGGGGATATAGAAATGGGTCTGTCCATCTGTAATAACTATGGAGGTCTCTCATGCGAGGTATGTTTTGCTGGGAATATAGAAATGGGTCTGTCCATCTGTAATAACTATGGAGCTCTCTCATGCGAGGTATGTTTTGCTGGGGATATAGAAATGGGTCTGTCCATCTGTAATAACTATGGAGGTCTCTCTTGCGAGGTGTGTTTTGCTGGGGATATAGAAATGGGTCTGTCCATCTGTAATAACTATGGAGGTCTCTCATGCGAGGTATGTTTTGCTGGGAATATAGAAATGGGTCTGTCCATATGTAATAACTATGGAGGTCTCTCATGCGAGGTATGTTTTGCTAGGGATATAGAAATGGGTCTGTCCATCTGTAATAACTATGGAGGTCTCTCATGCGAGGTATGTTTTGCTGGGGATATAGAAATGGGTCTGTCCATCTGTAATAACTATGGAGGTCTCTCATGCGAGGTATGTTTTGCTGGGAATATAGAAATGGGTCTGTCCATCTGTAATAACTATGGAGGTCTCTCATGCGAGGTATGTTTTGCTGGGAATATAGAATAGGGTCTGTCCATATGTAATAACTATGGAGGTCTCTCGTGCGAGGTATGTTTTGCTGGGAATATAGAAATGGGTCTGTCCATCTGTAATAACTATGGAGGTCTCTCATGCGAGGTATGTTTTGCTGGGGATATCGAAATGGGTCTGTCCATCTGTAATAACTATGGAGGTCTCTCATGCGAGGTATGTTTTGCTGGGGATATAGAAATGGGTCTGTCCATCTGTAATAACTATGGAGGTCTCTCATGCGAGGTATGTTTTGCTGGGGATATAGAAATGGGTCTGTCCATCTGTAATAACTATGGAGGTCTCTCATGCGAGGTATGTTTTGCTGGGGATATAGACATGGGTCTGTCCATCTGTAATAACTATGGAGGTCTCTCATGCGAGGTATGTTTTGCTGGGGATATAGAAATAGGTCTGTCCATCTGTAATAACTATGGCGGTCTCTCGTGCGAGGTATGTTTTGCTGGGGATATAGAAATGGGTCTGTCCATCTGTAATAACTATGGAGGTCTCTCATGCGAGGTATGTTTTGCTGGGGATATAGAAATGGGTATGTCCATTTGTAATAACTATGGAGGTCTCTTTCTCAGTCAAAATGGGGGAAAGGTTTATCTATCCATTTGCAATTAGTTTCGTCTATTCATTATCTGCAGATTTATTACCCTCATGGTAAAAATACATGTGTGCCAACTTTTGATCTCTGTTGACATAGTCCATGTTTTTATTATCTTTAGTTTACTCATGAGCCAGCACTGAGGGAATAATATCCTGATTTGGACACAATAGCGCGAACCCTATCGATGTGATATTTACACTCACACCTGCATTCGCATTGTGGAACATGAATGCAGGTTGTAGGTTGGTCGAAATTACGTCACATGACATGGTGTTCTGACCCCAACTTGCATCCATTTTTGTGTAGATGTAACTTGTATCAAGTCACGAGAATAACGTTCCACACAAAATGTCAGACCAACTTAGATACATACTCTATGGAACGCAAGCAAATCAACATCTATTTCTTAAATAGAAACCTGCTCTGCACAAATGTTATCTATGACAAATCAATGGGAACATCTTTGGAAGTGCAACTCATTATTGTCTTACACTTTCAGCGACTTTGATGCAAGACTGTACGTGTGTCTAGATATTTTCAATGTGTTGCCAGCTGATACTTATCAGAGACTGTTGTCACACTTGGTGCTGCCTCCCTATGCGTTACTTCATTCTGTATTACTCGTCTTACTTGCTGTTGATGTCTTCTCAAACTGGAGGTATGTATCCTGTATTTAATAGAGAGGTGTATTTAACCCTTTCATGACTGGAGCTTCCTGAAATTTTGCGAAAACCCTGAGTCAATGCATTCTCTTATATATGCGAGTCTCCCATAGGGAGCCTCGCATATATAAGAGAATGCATTGGCCTAACAATATTTACCATGTCAGACCATGTAAGACAGTGCATTCTCGCATATATGCACTGGGAACATGATCTTTAACCATTTCAGTGGGAGCCGATCTCATCGGCCCTAATTTACGGTCTGTAAAATCGGCCCTAAAAAAATAAAATTTATTATTATTATTATTTATTTTTTTATTTTTTTTTGGGTTGAATTTTTGTTGGGTATGCTTAAGCATGCTATAGCGAATTTAAAAACAAACTGGATAAAACCTTAGTGGCATGTTATAACTCAAAACTATCACCAAGTATGCATAGTAATAATTTTGATGCCCATGAAAAACGGAAGATTCCCTGGCACTAAACCTACAAAATAAGTCTGTTAAAGAATATAAGACAAAATTATTAAAATTGTAAAAAATTGTAAAAAATAATAACAAATGATGAAAAATTGTTAGGCCAATGCATTCTCTTATATATGCGAGGCGACCTATGGTCGACTCGCATATATAAGATAATGCATTGGCACAGGGTATATGGGTTGATACAAAAATCGGACTTGGCACTGAAAGGGTTAATGCTACACCAGCCCAGCTCCCGTCATGAAAGGGTTAATACAGAGGTTTAGATTAAGAATTTCAAGCCTCAGACTTCAGTTGCCATCAACTACCAGCGACCAGATGATGCATGTGATCTCCACATATTCAACAATGTATATCATTTATGATGGATCATATCTTTCCATGTATGAAAATGTCTGGTGATCACATGCTTCATCTGAACATTGGTAGCTGACAACCACTGACATATGTAGTTAGAAGTTCTAAATCTACACCTCCTGTTATATCCCTGGCAACAATATTCTCAATATAAACCTCCTGTTATGTCCCCGGCAACCAATGTCCTCATTATAAACCTCCTGTTATGTCCTGGCTCTCTCCGGCAACATTGTTCTCAATATAAACCTCCTGTTATGTTCCCGGCAACAATGTTCTTAATCCAAACCTCCTGTTATTTCCCCGGCAACCAAAGTCCTCATTATAAACCTCCTGTTATGTCCTGGCTCTCTCCGGCAACATTGTTCTCAATATAAACCTCCTGTTATGTCCCCGGCAACAATGTTCTTAATCCAAACCTCCTGTTAAGTCCCCGGCAACCAATGTCCTCATTATAAACCTCCTGTTGTGCCCTGGCTCTCTCCGGCAACATTGTTCTTAATACAAACTTTCAGTTATGTTCCTGCCAACATTGCTCTATATCTAAGCCTCCTGTTATGTCCCCGGCAACCAATGTCCTTATTATAAACCTCCTGTTATGTCCTGGCTCTCTGGCAACATTGTTCTTGATACAAACTTTCAGTTATGTGCCCGGCAACATTGCTCTCAATGAAAACCTCCTGTTATGTCTGGTTATGTCCCCGGCAACCAATGTCCTCATTATAAACCTCCTGTTATGACCCCGGCTCTCTCCGGCAACATTGTTTAAGCATGCTATACTGGAATCATCTTTGACATTTGTGGTAATGTTGGGTGATTTCACCCACTTGTTAACAGGTCTTACCTGTAAGGTGTCTTTTCACTAAAGGCCCATTAACGGTGAGCTGGTCACCACTTCAACTTTGGACTGATAAATGTGTGCAAAGGTGCAGTGGTTCTGATTCGTCGATTTGAGCGGTGACCTCCGATTGGTCGGCCAATACGATCTCCCGATCCGCTCAAATCGTATAAAAAGGCCACTGTTTCTTGCAACATTGGTTCAGTCAGAATTATCCCGAGTATGGTCACCATCTCTTACTAATAGCACTGACTACCCAGCCAAAGGCAACAGTTTTGGGGGACATTATAATTACCACGAAATTGGGGAAGATTTTATGCACCGGAAGTTGTATTCTCCGGCTGTTTACACTGTCCGCTAATGCATATTTACCGGAAGTAGATTTCTCCGTCCACTTTCTGTACCGGAAGTGGCGTATTCTGACAGTTTACCCGGTTCCCTCATATATGACCGGAAGTAGGTTATTAGGACATTTATTGTACTAGAAGTTGAGAATATATATATAGAACCAGTAATTGTATTTGAACTTGTCAAACATATCAAACTTAGATATTCAACATATAGCCATATAGATGATATTGATTAATAAACTCATGATTACCTCACTATTCTATTCTATTAAACTGGCCCGGGGAGTGTGGAAACAATAAGACTTGGGAACCTGCGCCCACTAAGTAGTGTCCACAGCCCCTCCCCGCTTATGGGAACCCCCAGTTGACTACACATTAAAACATTGGTATATGTTCCGGCATAATGATGGCAAATAATGTATGAAATTGCTCAAACTCTTATCTATTTCATTCATTAGTGTGTCTGTCATTTGCAAAATGAGGTCCCCAGAGGGTGAATTTAGAATCAACAAATGCACCCTCCTGGGAGCTCATTCTGCATGGCCTCATCGCTATGAGAGACATAGACTCAGATTGATGTGCACCCATTGGGAAATTCAATTATATAATGTGTCATCTGCCAGTCTGGGGATATAGAGAAACTAAACTGAAAAGAAATAGAATCTATATAAATTTGATAATAAAGAAACTTTCCAGAGAGGATGAGGCCTATGCAGAATGAGGTTCACAGAGCGTGAATTTAGTAATGCTAGACTGCCTTGTGGGATAGCATCACTAAATTCACCCTCTGTGGACCTCATTCTGCAAATGACAGACACACTATAATCAGGCTTTATTTCATTGTATTGTTTTTGACAGATTGTTTTATGGTGCCCATATTCAGAATGAGTCATGGGTGATGCCACAGTGTCCTGGGCCCACAAACAAGGTACCCTGCCTTGCTCACCGGAAGCTTACATTCCGCTAATGATGAACAGACAGTCTGCCGTCAGAGCAGTTTTAGCCAGTCAAAAATAAAAATAGTATAAATAAAATTGTAGAGAACCCTGAATCTCATGAATTGCTTACAAAGCACAACATGTGCAACTTTTAATCCCACTCGCAGTCGTGGCCAGGTTATTTTGTTTATATAATCTTCGGAGGTGCCGTTGTTGTCAGCGAGAGGTATCGGAATCCACCGAGATCGCAGCGGCCGCACGAATTACTATATTTTATAGATTCCCGCGTTATCATAACAGCCACGTTTATATCTCCGTGGCTGATATTTTAGTATTATATGCATATCACAAAATTCCCCGGACTATGTATAGGTTATATCAATCAATAATGATCTCTTGGACCGAAGAATCATAGTTGTGGTATGTCCGTCAAAATTGGGAGGTATAGAACGGTATCGTCAGAACGGAGGACGGACTGACGGTCGTAACGAACCACAAAGCCTTTCTATCCATCAAAATAAGAATAGTGAAAGAAACAATAGCTCACAACCTATCCGTCACATAATTTTCCCACATAATGAAGGTGGTGCACAAATGTATGGATGTCAAAAGAAAGGGGAGGTTGACTGCTATAGGCATATTAAAGAATATTCGAGGCTAAATGTGATGATGACCAAGGTCCCAATTTTTCGCAGACAAATTGCTCCTCGTTCTGATGACATGAATTTTGAGGTGGAAGCTGGATCCCGGAGCGGTTTATTGGAATTTTGAAAATAGTTTTAGAACGTACCCTTCAAAATCAGAATCATTTAATGCCAAAAGTAGAATTTATAAATTTTTTAAACATTCTCCCAATGAGTTAAAAAGATGCCAAAATGTTTTGATAAGACCATCATCAGTTGCAGTTTGCTGACTATATGCCATGCTAAGCGCATGTCATATCATGTTTCGACCCGTTACCTGCAAGACATGTGTACTAAGCCAGCTAGAGTCCGGGCGTCGCCCGTGATCTTATCTAAAATACCGACAGAACATAGCTTCCAGGGGGGGTGATGAGATTGGACCCGTACCGTGGAAGTTCATCACTAATAATATAATTTGGATATGTTAATGGTGTCAGCCACCATGGTGATCCGTTATATAATCAACAACCAGTTGTTCGTACATATAATACACATGCAATGCTTCACATATATATAGGTATGGAGTGAAGTTGCCAGTAATATCTACATTCGTGTAAACAGTGAATATATATTGGCAAAAAGGTAATATATATAATTACCAAAAGATGATATATTTAAAGAGAATTTATCAAAGGTAATTATAAATATAATGTATATATAATTAGCAAAATGTGGTCAAGTTACCACACACGTAAGTAAGTTATTGTACAGATAGAAGTAAGTCGTATTTACATTACCACTTAAAATCCAATTAACAGTAAAATCCGTGGTATAAATTAAACATTAGGTTACCTGTTATCAGAAAATAATCACATGTTGTGACTTCCATGCAGCATACATGTTCGTGTAGTCTATACGAATGATTTTAGAACACATATCTTCTATGCGTGATGGAGCCCAAATTAAACAGCCTACCTGGGGCTTGTTCCCGCTGGTCTGAAGTGTAGACGTTATGAGAAACGTCATGACTCACGAGCTCCGGTGTGACGTATATTCGACCGTGACGTCACAAGCCAGGTGCGTGTAAGGTCATTTAAAGGGATACATATTGAATGTGCGTTGTTACATAATTATATGTTCCAAGCTTATATCTGCACAGATGACAGACACACTATAATCAGGCTTTATATCATTGTATTGTTTTTGACAGATGGTTGGCCAGTAAGAAGAAGAATGATGGTGTGAAACATGCTGCGATTGACGTTATGATGAGCTACCAACCAGAAGTTCTATTCCATACTAGTGAGTTTATTAGTTCCAAATCTTTTGTTATTCCTCACAAATAAATTCTGGCAGGGAAAATAGAAATGGGTTCTGTACATCCGTAAGAAATGAATTTTGGCAGGAAATATAGAAATGGGTTCTGTACATCCGTAAGAAATGAATTTTGGCAGGGAATATAGAAATGGGTTCTGTACATCCGTAAGAAATGAATTTTGGCAGGGAATATAGAAATGGGTTCTGTACATCTGTAAGAAAGGAATTTTGGCAGGGAATTTAGAAATGGGTTCTGTACATCCATAAGAAATGAGTTTTTGGAGGGAATATATATATGGGTTCTGTACATCCGTAAGAAATGAATTTTGGCAGGGGATATAGAAATGGGTTCTGTACACCCGTAAGAAATGAATTTTGGCAGGGAATATAGAAATGGGTTCTGTTCATCCGTAAGAAATGAGTTTTTGGAGGGAATATATATATGGGTTATGTACATCCGTAAGAAAAGAATTTTGGCAGGGGATATAGAAATGGGTTCTGTACACCCGTAAGAAATTAATTTTGGCAGGAGATATAGAAATGGGTTCTGTACACCCGTAAGAAATGAATTTTGGCAGGGGATATATAAATGGGTTCTGTACATCCGTAAGAAATGAATTCTGGAAGGGAATATAGAAATGGGTTCTGTACATCCGTAAGTAATGAATTCAGGAAGGGAATATAGAAATGAGTTCTGTACATCCGTAAGAAATGAATTTTGGCAGGGAATATAGAAATGGGTTCTGTACATCCGTAAGAAATGAATTTTGGCAGGAAATATAGAAATGGATTCTGTATCCGTAAGAAATGAATTTTGGCAGGAAATATAGAAATGGGTTCTGTACATCCGTAAGAAATGAATTTTAGAAGGGGATATAGAAATGGGTTCTGTACATCCGTAAGAAATGAATTTTGGCAAGGGATATAGAAATGGATTCTGTATCCGTAAGAAATGAATTTTAGCAAGGGATATAGAAATGGATTCTGTATCCGTAAGAAATGAATTTTGGCAAGGGATATAGAAATGGATTCTGTATCCGTAAGAAATGAATTTTGGCAGGGGATATAGAAATGGGTTCTGTACATCCATAAGAAATGAGTTTTTGGAGGGAATATATATATGGGTTCTGTACATCCGTAAGAAATGAATATTGGCAGGGGATATAGAAATGGGTTCTGTACATCCGTAAGAAATGAATTTTGGCAGGGGATATAGAAATGGATTCTGTATCCGTAAGAAATGAATTTTGGCAGGGGATATAGAAATGGGTTCTGTACATCCGTAAGAAATGAATTTTGGCAGGGAATATAGAAATGGATTCTGTACACCCGTAAGAAATGAATTTTGGCAGGGAATATAGAAATGGCTTCTGTACATCCGTAAGAAATGAATTTTGGCAAGGGATATAGAAATGGATTCTGTATCCGTAAGAAATGAATTTTGGCAGGGAATTTAGAAATGGGTTCTGTACATCCGTAAGAAATGAATTTTGGCAAGGGATATAGAAATGGATTCTGTATCCGTAAGAAATGAATTTTGGCAGGGAATATAGAAATGGGTTCTGTACATCCGTAAGAAATGAATTTTGGCATGGGATATAGAAATGGGTTCTGTACATCCATAAGAAATGAATTTTGGCAGGGAATATAGAAATGGGTTCTGTACATCCGTAAGAAATGAATTTTGGCAGGGAATATAGAAATGGGTTCTGTACATCCGTAAGAAATGAGTTCTGGAAGGGAATATAGAAATGGATTCTGTATCCGTAAGAAATGTATTTTGGCAGGGGATGTAGAAATGGGTTCTGTACATCCGTAACAACATTGGAGCTCTTTATCATTTTACAATTATTTTGTAACGATAACAAATTTTCCCCGACCAATTGAACATGAATAGAAAGGTTGCATATGCAGTATTTCAGGACCATGCGCATTTCACTTTGCGTGGCTTTATGGTCTTTTATTTGAAATCACTGCTAAAGCTATTGTATTCTTTGTCAGAATAATTTGTTAAATATATTTATTAGATTTATGTTTAATCGCTTGTAGTTCAGTGTGTGATGTTTGGCGTGCTGGCCATGTCGACCATGAGGATGCAGTTCCTATGGACACCATACATGTGCATCATCGGCAGTTTGGTGCCAGGAGATTACGATATCTGGAAACTCATTCTCAAAAAATTTACAAACAAGGAGGCAAATGTAAGACGTTTTAAAAACAGATTATATTTTATCATTTGTGCATTATAGCCTGATTTAACTAGATAAAATTTAAATATCATGAAAATTCTGAAATAATCAGAATTAGACACCTTCACCTGTCAATTGATTGCAGTAACTCTTAATATTATAAATATCAGGACTGAACAGAGTCCTCTTTTTCTGTCAAATTGGCTGAGATATATCCCAGTTTCAACAGAATATCTGTTTATTATATGATCATAAGTTTCTTTCCCAATTCCTATGTTAAAACATAATGAAAAAATCGAGATATCTAATGATGTTCCCCTAATTAATCAAACAAGAGGTTAGTAACAGTTCTGAGTGACGTCAGATACTTCAGGGGTTAACATAACTTATTATCAGACCTGAAAATAGATAGGATTTTCCCAGCGACGTTCAACGTCACAACGTCTTGTCCAATCAAAGCGAGTTTCATATATTAAAACAGTTATTGCATTGTTTCTTGGTTGACACGAGGAATTGTCAGCCCTTGGAAGTCAATATTCACCTCGGCCTACGGCCTTGGTGAATATTGACCTCCTCGGGTTGACAATTCCACGTGTCAACCTCGAAACAATGCGATAACTGTATATTGTTATAAAGCCTATTTTGGACCCAATGCATTCATCCTACACACTGAAATGACATATTAACCCTTCTCTATACTAATGTATCATTAACAAGTAGTTATTGCACAAGAAATGTTCAGATAAGTTCAACATAGCTCATTTATTGAACTTATTATCTAAACATTTCCCTCAATAAATAGGGACTCCTTCTGTAATTTTGTTTTTCTGTCGTCTGCTTATATTACCTTAACCCTTTCAGTGCCAAGTCCGATTTTTGTATCAACCCATATTTCCTTGATCATTTTTCAAATTTATTGGTTATAATAATGTGATACATTGATGGAAAGAGCTCTTATGGCTCTTTCCATCAATATATCACATTATTATAATCAATAAATTTGAAAAATGATAAAGGAAATATGGGTTGATACAAAAATCGGACTTGGCACTGAAAGGGTTAAATTCCTATGTTTACTTTATTAACTGAATGGGAGAATCCATTTAGTGTAGAAAGGGTTATATTTATTAGAAGTGAATAACTAAACTCAGAAAATAAACTTTGTTTCAAAATTGTCTTTCTGAGATCTTACACCAATTTTTGTTAGTAGAAAATTTGTTGAATACATTATAGATGCCATTTCAGGTTTGTCACTGTAAAATGGCTTCTTGATAAGTAATAATTTTATGTCCAATGTCTATTGACTAGTATTTCCTTAGGAAATGTTCAGATATAGCCTGTGGTCAATTGTTGAACTTATTATCTGAACATTTCCCACCTAAGAATATGAATCCTTCTGCATATGTATCTTATTTTCGCGTGTCTGTTAAATAATAATGGTGTATATTTCAGATCCAGATGGTACGACATGCTGTAACTATTGGTATAATTGCCTTCATAATACAGTGGGTAAGTCTGATTGTCTATTATAATCAAGTCACAACAGGACTGATATTTGTACCAAATTTTATGTGATCTTGGTCTGCACATAAGACTAGGCCAAAAAAAGAAGAGTTTTGGTTCTTGGGCAATTTTACTTCTTCAAATCAGTGCAGGTGAGGGACGGAGGCTTCATTTTTATTTTTCAAAATGTTTCGAAAAACATCGCTGCCAGTGGCCATCTTGATTTTAGTCTTTGCGTTACTAAATACTTCGGCACACCCTACAGGCTAACACCCCCTTCCAATCATCACCAAATTTCATATGGATCTTCAGTGTGACCTCTAGATGTGACCATTAGATTATTTCTGGTTAAAAAACATTGCCGCCAGCAGCCATCTTTGATTTCAAATTTGAATCAATCGGTACACCCTGCAGCCCACATTTATTGGTGAAAAATTTGAATTGAATTCATCTACACAATATAAGCCATTGAATTCATCTACACAATACAATCCATTGAATTCATCTACACAATATAAGCCATTGAATTCATCTACACAATATAAGCCATTGAATTCATCTACACAATATAAGCCATTGAATTCATCTACACAATATAAGCCATTGAATTCATCTACACAATATAAGCCATTGAATTCATCTACACAATATAAGCCATTGAATTCATCTACACAATATAAGCCATTGAATTCATCTACACAATATAAGCCATTGAATTCATCTACACAATATAAGCCATTGAATTCATCTACACAATATAAGCCATTGAATTCATCTACACAATATAAGCCATTGAATTCATCTACACAATATAAGCCATTGAATTCATCTACACAATATAAGCCATTGAATTCATCTACACAATATAAGCCATTGAATTCATCTACACAATATAAGCCATTGAATTCATCTACACAATATAAGCCATTGAATTCATCTACACAATATAAGCCATTGAATTCATCTACACAATATAAGCCATTGAATTCATCTACACAATATAAGCCATTGAATTCATCTACACAATATAAGCCATTGAATTCATCTACACAATATAAGCCATTGAATTCATCTACACAATATAAGCCATTGAATTCATCTACACAATATAAGCCATTGAATTCATCTACACAATATAAGCCATTGAATTCATCTACACAATACAAGCCATTGAATTCATCTACACAATATAAGCCTACACAATATAAGCCTACACAATATAAGCCTACACAATATAAGCCATTGAATTCATCTACACAATCTAATCCATTGAATTCATCTACACAATATAAGCCATTGAATTCATCTACACAATACAAGCCATTGAATTCATCTACACAATACAAGCCATTGAATTCATCTACACAATATAAGCCTACACAATATAAGCCTACACAATATAAGCCATTGAATTCATCTACACAATATAAGCCATTGAATTCATCTACACAATATAAGCCATTGAATTCATCTACACAATATAAGCCATTGAATTCATCTACACAATATAAGCCATTGAATTCATCTACACAATATAAGCCATTGAATTCATCTACACAATACAAGCCATTGAATTCATCTACACAATATAAGCCTACACAATATAGGCCTACACAATATAAGCCTACACAATATAAGCCTACACAATATAAGCCTACACAATATAAGCCTACACAATATAAGCCTACACAATATAAGCCTACACAATATAAGCCTACACAATATAAGTCTACACAATATAAGCCTACACAATATAAGCCTACACAATATAAGCCTACATAATATAAGCCTACACAATATAAGCCTACACAATATAAGCCTACACAATATAAGCCTACACAATATAAGCCTACACAGTATAAGCCTACACAATATAAGCCTACACAATATAAGCCTACACAATATAAGCCTACACAATATAAGCCATTTATTGTAACTTTTTGACTTTCCTTCTTCTTGATCATTTTATTCATTGTTCAGCAAAAATTTAATTCCTCCCCAAGTTGAGCTACAGTATCATTGACACTTTCAATTACATACCAATGATTTCAATACGGGAACTTTCGTTATTGGAGAACTATCAATAATGAATAATATGATAATATGCAAGGCGTATAGAATGACTCCGGTAGTGAATATATATGAATATCCCATGACGAAGACGACATAACAAATGCAATCTTGTCTGAATTCTAGCCCACAAAGACAAATGACATCATGCAACATGTCATGACATCGTAAATGGTTTTCATTAAGATAAGAAATGAACTGATTTAATATGAACCTATTTATTTATAATAACTTAATAAATATATACTTCAATTGATTTAATATGAACCTATCTATTTATAATAACTGTTAATAAATATATACTTCAATTGATTTAATATGAACCTATTTATTTATAATAACTGTTAAATAAATATAAACTTCAATTGATTTAATATGAACCTATCTATTTATAATAAATATATACTTCAATTGATTTAATATGAACCTATTTACTTATAATAACTGTTAAATAAATATATACTTCAATTGATTTAATATGAACCTATTTACTTATAATAACTGTTAAATAAATATATACATCAATTGATTTAATATGAACCTATTTACTTATAATAACTCTTAATAAAATATATACTTCTGTTGTTCATTATCACATATCAGCAAATTTCATTTTCATCACGTTGGTCATTGATGATTCTGCGTAAGTCACAATATTTTCTCTAAAGTTGTCAGAAAATGGATCCACACTGTATACTGTAAACTAATCTATTATCTATTTACATATTTATATATTTGCATATTTAACCGATGTGAGTGCCTTGTGTCCCTTTAACTCAGATATTGTTCCTTATTTTATAGAATTGGGCAGAGGTATCGAAGGATTTAAATTATCTGGGAGAATTCCATGATCCTGATACAGTCCAACTCATGGAATGGATCAAGTGAGTCATTATCTATCACTATGGTAACCAAATATTTCATTCCTTTAATAACTTGCTGAGAGACATATTCATCTTTTTTTCAGCAAACTTCTCTCTCAAGCCTGATTATAGCGTGTTTGTCAGTTGCAGAATGAGGTCCCCACAGGGTGAATTTAGTGACCCTATCCCACACAGAGGCTAGCATTACCAAATTCACCCTATTGGGACCTCATTCTGCATGGTCCCATCTGCTTTGGGAGATATAGACTCAGATTAAAGTTCCCAAATGGTGAATATTGTGATGTACACCCATTGGGAACCTCGATTATGCATTGTGTCGTCTGCCAATTTGGGGATAAAGAGAAACTAATCTAAAAAAGAATCTTAAGTTTCTATAGAAATTTGATAATAAAGAAACTTTCCAGAGAAGATGAGGCCTAAGCAGAATGAGGTCCCCAGAAGGTGAATTTAGTGAAAATAACAGACACACTAAACTGCTTGGAGGCCATGACTTCCTAAAAAATTCCTCCAAGCTATTTGAATTGTGCTTTATTGATCAATTTTGAATTAACCCTTTATATACTGAATGGATTCTCCCACCCAGTTAATAAAGTATACATTAAAATGGTCTATTATTGATTTGGAGGGGTGTTCAGGAAAAATGAGCAGACTACAGGCATATGAAATGATAATACAAGTGCAGAAGGATTACTATTAATTATTGGGAAATATTGAGATAATAAGTTCAACAAATTGCCTATGGTCGTAGTATTGAACTTATTATCTGAACATTTCATCAATGAGTATTTAGTATAGAAAGGGTTAACCCTTCCATGACTGGATCTTCCTGTTAACAATATTTACCTTGATCTTGTAAGCCAGTGCATTCTCTTATGTATGTGAGACTACGTATGGCAGACTGACATATAAGAGAATGCACGGGCACCAGCTCAGATTTAAATTTGCGCACTTTGAATTAGCGCACCCTGATATGCTAAAAATCACATAAAAATCATGTTTCCGATATATTTCCGTTACAGTTCTTAAATCGTTCCTGATGTAGATATAAAGACAACCATGATATAAACATAGACTGTCATGCAGAAGATAACGGTTAAATATTTAGTCGTGAAGGTCCACTACACTCGGTCCAATAATATTTACGGTATTTCAGTAGTTGTGCATATCGCTGACATGAAATCACACTAAGTAGAGTGACATAAGCAACCATCGATAGGCTACAGACTTCAGAAATGTCATTTGGTAGTTTACATATGTATCGATTAACACACATACCTTCTATCGTTACCATTTCTTCGCTGAACTCTGAATTATATTACTTTTGCTCAGTTTAAAATTTGCACACAGATGGGTGCGTGAAAAATAATACTGCACGAATTTAAATACAAGTAAGTTATCAGATACCTATAAGACGAAAATAAAAAAACTATTTTAGTCTCTGAAAAAAAAAATCTGAATCTATGAGGGTGGGATGACTTTATTTTTATTGATTTTTTTTGATTTTTTGTTTGTGCACATCGCAATCATAGATTATGATAGCTTCCCTCGTCTATAAATTGACACCTCTCCATTATAATATGTAATCCTAAATTTCCTCCAGTGCCTTTCAATTGTTCTGGAGTTAGAATTAGTACACCAGACTATGAGGATCAGCTGATCATTTTCTTCTACTTATAGTTCTATGTCACTATGTATATACATGACAGTCAATCTATCAATCGTATGGACATGTTGGTAAAAACATACCAAAATTAAAAACAAAATTTAAACTTTTTTACTTTTTTTTGGTCATAATATAAAAAATCTAAATAAAACGTCCCAATTACAAGCCATTTATTTCAATGCAGCAGTATCTAAGACTAAAATCATATTTTTTATTTGGCCTAATCTATCATGCTTTTTTCTCACAGATCGAGTACCCCGGCGGCAGCATCCTTTGCTGGTAGCATGCAGCTGTTGGCTGGTGTTAAATGCTGCACCGGGAATCCGATTACTAACCACCCACATTATGAGGACCGAGATTTACGTATAAAGACTAAAGATGTAAGTGTGTCGTTAGACATTACAGTGATGTTGCTTGTATATGCAGCCCCTACCTACTACCAGCCCCATCTACCCACCAGCAGTGTATGCATCGCCTACCAACCCCATCCACCCACCAGCAGTGTATACAGCCCCTAACTACTACCAACACCATCCCCCCACCAGTGGTGGTGTATACGGCCCCTAACTACTACCAACCCCACCCCACCAGAAGTGTATACAGCCCCTAACTACTACCAACTCCATCCACCCATCAGCAGTGTATGCAGCCCCTAACTACTACCAACTCCATCCACCCATCAGCAGTGTATGCAGCCCCTAACTACTACCAACTCCATCCACCCATCAGCAGTGTATGCAGCCCCTAACTACTACCAACTCCATCCACCCATCAGCAGTGTATGCAGCCCCTAACTACTACCAACTCCATCCACCTATCAGCAATGTATGCAGCCCCTAACTACTACCAACTCCATCCACCCATCAGCAATGTATGCAGCCCCTAACTACTACCAACTCCATCCACCCATCAGCAATGTATGCAGCCCCTAACTATTACCAACTCCATCCACCCATCAGCAGTGTATGCAGCCCCTAACTACTACCAACTTCATCCACCCATCAGCAGTGTGTGCAGCCCCTAACTACTACCAACTCCATCCACCCATCGGCAGTGTATGCAGCCCCTAACTACTACCAACTACATCCACCCATCAGCAGTGTATGCAGCCCCTAACTACTACCAACTCCATCCACCCATCAGCAGTGTATGCAGCCCCTAACTACTACCAACTCCATCCACCCATCAGCAATGTATGCAGCCCCTAACTACTACCAACTCCATCCACCCATCAGCAGTGTATGCAGCCCCTAACTACTACCAACTCCATCCACCCATCAGCAGTGTATGCAGCCCCTAACTACTACCAACTCCATCCACCCATCAGCAATGTATGCAGCCCCTAACTACTACCAACTCCATCCACCCATCAGCAGTGTATGCAGCCCCTAACTACTACCAACTCCATCCACCCATCAGCAGTGTATGCAGCCCCTAACTACTACCAACTCCATCCACCCATCAGCAGTGTATGCGGCCCCTAACTACTACCAACTCCATCCACCCATCAGCAATGTATGCAGCCCCTAACTACTACCAACTCCATCCACCCATCAGCAATGTATGCAGCCCCTAACTACTACCAACTCCATCCACCCATCAGCAGTGTATGCAGCCCCTAACTACTACCAACTTCATCCACCCATCAGCAGTGTGTGCAGCCCCTAACTACTACCAACTCCATCCACCCATCAGCAGTGTATGCAGCCCCTAACTACTACCAACTACATCCACCCATCAGCAGTGTATGCAGCCCCTAACTACTACCAACTCCATCCACCCATCAGCAGTGTATGCAGCCCCTAACTACTACCAACTACATCCACCCATCAGCAGTGTATGCAGCCCCTAACTACTACCAACTCCATCCACCCATCAGCAGTGTATGCAGCCCCTAACTACTACCAACTACATCCACCCATCAGCAGTGTATGCAGCCCCTAACTACTACCAACTCCATCCACCCATCAGCAGTGTATGCAGCCCCTAACTACTACCAACTTCATCCACCCATCAGCAGTGTATGCAGGCCCTAACTACTACCAACTACATCCACCCATCAGCAGTGTATGCAGCCCCTAACTACTACCAACTCCATCCACCCATCAGCAGTGTATGCAGCCCCTAACTACTACCAACTCCATCCACCCATCAGCAGTGTATGCAGCCCCTAACTACTACCAACTCCATCCACCCATCAGCAGTGTATGCAGCCCCTAACTACTACCAACTTCATCCACCCATCAGCAGTGTATGCAGCCCCTAACTACTACCAACTTCATCCACCCATCAGCAGTGTATGCAGCCCGTATCTGAGCTGTTAAGTTTGACTTATTGTCTGTGAGACTCCTGCTGGATAAGCACTCATTTCTCCCGCATGTGGCCCCAATAAATACATCCGATTTTCATTGGTAAAATGGATAGGTACAGATGCACTTTGACAACCTTAATTGATTTTTACAATCTTCCAAAGCCATGATTGTGTCATGATGTGTGAAAATGCTGTATAAACACGGACACTTGACATGTGACCGCAAAATTGAAAAATCACTGACCTGACAATGTAAACAATAGAAGTGGGGAAACTCTATATTTTTAACAGGATGTGTTTATTTCCCTGGCGGCCAGCTGTGGCGGCTGTATCTTTCCACTGCACATGTCTTATAAGCCACAGCCAACTGGCTACAGCCTGCATGCTCAAATACGGCCACTATTTCTCTGCTGTTCAAAGCGTATTATTTGATATAACATGCATGTATTCATGTATCTCGCATTAGCTGTATGAAACTGTCCGTTCATTAGTGTTTTGTTCAGGTATATATATTTATAAAATAAACACAAATAGAAGCACATAAAATTACATAATCTTCATCATATATAAAAAGATGAAATTAAATTAATTTTTATTTTATAAACAAGCCACTCATGATCATATTTGGGCATACCTCCCGCAAAAATCCCCCGGATGGCATTTTCAAAACTTAACAGGTCTGGCCCCTACCTACTACCATTCCCATCCACCCGCCAGCAGGTTATTCCCCGAAGCAACAATCACTGGTTATACAATGTTTACAATAAAACCAATCTGATGGAGTCAAATTTCCGAAAGAATTATTTACAGTGAAAATAAAGGTATGCGACATAATATCTCATTTTGAAATTACAACAATTCTCCTATCCAGCTGGAGTCACAGCTATTTTGAATCTAGTTTTGAAAAAAGCTTCTTAATGTGTGTGGCACATTCTTTGAACAATTAAGAAAATCAGATTATCTCTTAGTTTAACCCTTTCATAACGGGAGCTGTGCTGGTGCAGCATTAAAGATTCTGTGCATTCTCTTATATATGCGAGTCTCAGGGAGCCTGTAATATAAAGAGAATATACTGGCTTACAAGGCCAAACAAATATTGTTAGGTCAATGAATTCTCTTATATATGGAGGCTGACTATGGGAGACTGACATATATAAGAGAATGCATTGACAGAGGGTTTTCGCAAATTTTCAGTTAGCTCCAGTCATGGAAATGTTAAGTCTGGAAACTATCAAATTATTAGGATTGTTTTTTCCAGATTTTACAGTAGCCAGAAGAATATATCCACTCAAATCGTATTACTTATCGTCATTCCTATGCATCGCGTTTTAAAGTTCACGATCCAATGCATCTTATTGGGAGGGTGCGATGCAATGTAAAAACAATTCCATGTATGCAGAGTTATCAATAGTCAAAAGATCAAAAATTTTCTCTGAAAACTTCCCATCTGAGTAGATCTGGGGACTGTATTAGCTATTATAGTCTACTTCTACATGTAATACCTGGCCATGCATTTTGGTCATTTTAGTTGGGTCTTGTAATTTAGTTCACTGAATATGCTGAGGTGAACACTGATGAGAATATATGCTAAAAATGATTAAGTGGTTCATCTAGTTTTCACAGCCGTCACTTGCCAAAAAATTGCATCATGATGTGCATCGCATCTTGACAGTAAAATAGCAATTCGCATCGCATCGTGAATGCCTGAATTGTTGTACCCCTATTTATCACATGTTCATCTTTTACCAGATTTATCAGTTTTATGCCAGAAAGAATGCAGAGGAAGTACACAGAATACTAAAGAAGTACGACACTGGTTACATCATAATGGAAGACACCATATGTCTGGCTCCATCTCGAGGGGGGTGCCGCTTACCAGACATACTCGATGTCGACAACGGAGTAGTAAGTTTATATGTCTCGCTCCATCACAAGGGGGGTGCCGATTACCAGACATACTCGATGTCGACAACGGAGTAGTAAGTTTATATGTCTGGCTCCATCCCAAGGGGGGTGCCGATTACCAGACATACTCGATGTCGACAATGGAGTAGTAAGTTTATATGTCTCGCTCCATCACAAGGGGGGTGCCGATTACCAGACATACTGGATGTCGACAACGGAGTAGTAAGTTTATATGTCTGGCTCCATCTCGAGGGGGGTGTCGCTTACCAGACATACTCTATGTCGACAACGGAGTAGTAAGTTTATATGTCTGGCTCCATCCCAAGGGGGGTGCCGATTACCAGACATACTGGATGTCGACAACGGAGTAGTAAGTTTATATGTCTCGCTCCATCCCAAGGGGGGTGCCGATTACCAGACATACTCGATGTCGACAACGGAGTAGTAAGTTTATATGTCTGGCTCCATCCCAAGGGGGTGCCGATTACCAGACATACTGGATGTCGACAACGGAGTGGTAAGTTTATATGTCTGGCTCCATCACAAGGGGGGTGCCGATTACCAGACATACTGGATGTCGACAACGGAGTAGTAAGTTTATATGTCTCGCTCCATCCCAAGGGGGGTGCCGATTACCAGACATACTGGATGTCGACAACGGAGTAGTAAGTTTATATGTCTCGCTCCATCCCAATGGGGGTGCCGATTACCAGACATACTGGATGTCGACAACGGAGTAGTAAGTTTATATGTCTGGCTCCATCCCAAGGGGGTGCCGATTACCAGACATACTCGATGTCGACAACGGAGTAGTAAGTTTATATGTCTGGCTCCATCCCAAGGGGGGTGCCGATTACCAGACATACTCGATGTCGACAACGGAGTAGTAAGTTTATATGTCTCGCTCCATCCCGAGGGGGTGCCGATTACCAGACATACTGGATGTCGACAACGGAGTAGTAAGTTTATATGTCTGGCTCCATCCCAAGGGGGGTGCCGATTACCAGACATACTGGATGTCGACAACGGAGTAGTAAGTTTATATGTATCGCTCCATCCCAAGGGGGGTGCCGATTACCAGACATACTCGATGTCGACAACGGAGTAGTAAGTTTATATGTCTTGCTCCATCCCAAGGGGGGTGCCGATTACCAGACATACTGGATGTCGACAACGGAGTAGTAAGTTTTTATGTCTGGCTCCATCCCAAGGGGGGTGCCGATTACCAGACATACTGGATATCGACAACGGAGTAGTAAGTTTATATGTCTGGCTCCATCCCAAGGGGGGTGCCGATTACCAGACATACTCGATGTCGACAACGGAGTAGTAAGTTTATATGTCTCGCTCCATCTCGAGGGGGGTGCCGATTACCAGACATACTGGATGTCGACAACGGAGTAGTAAGTTTATATGTCTCGCTCCATCTCGAGGGGGGTGCCGATTACCAGACATACTCGATGTCGACAACGGAGTAGTAAGTTTATATGTCTCGCTCCATCTCGAGGGGGGTGCCGATTACCAGACATACTGGATGTCGACAACGGAGTAGTAAGTTTATATGTCTCGCTCCATCTCGAGGGGGGTGCCGATTACCAGACATACTGGATGTCGACAACGGAGTAGTAAGTTTATATGTCTCGCTCCATCTCGAGGGGTGTGCCGATTACCAGACATACTGGATGTCGACAACGGAGTAGTAAGTTTATATGTCTGGCTCCATCACAAGGGGGGTGCCGATTACCAGACATACTCGATGTCGACAACGGAGTAGTAAGTTTATATGTCTCGCTCCATCTCGAGGGGGGTGCCGATTACCAGACATACTGGATGTCGACAACGGTGTAGTAAGTTTATATGTCTCGCTCCATCTCGAGGGGGTGCCGATTACCAGACATACTGGATGTCGACAACGGAGTAGTAAGTTTATATGTCTCGCTCCATCTCGAGGGGGGTGCCGATTACCAGACATACTGGATGTCGACAACGGAGTAGTAAGTTTATATGTCTCGCTCCATATCGAGGGGGGTGCCGATTACCAGACATACTGGATGTCGACAACGGAGTAGTAAGTTTATATGTCTCGCTCCATCTCGAGGGGGGTGCCGATTACCAGACATACTGGATGTCGACAACGGAGTAGTAAGTTTATATGTCTGGCTCCATCCCAAGGGGGGTGCCGATTACCAGACATACTGGATGTCGACAACGGAGTAGTAAGTGTATATGTCTGGCTCCATCCCAAGGGGGGTGCCGATTACCAGACATACTCGATGTCGACAACGGAGTAGTAAGTTTATATGTCTCGCTCCATCCCAAGGGGGGTGCCGATTACCAGACATACTGGATGTCGACAACGGAGTAGTAAGTTTATATGTCTCGCTCCATCCCAAGGGGGGTGCCGATTACCAGACATACTGGATGTCGACAACGGAGTAGTAAGTTTATATGTCTGGCTCCATCCCAAGGGGGGTGCCGATTACCAGACATACTGGATGTCGACAACGGAGTAGTAAGTTTATATGTCTCGCTCCATCCCAATGGGGGGTGCCGATTACCAGACATACTGGATGTCGACAACGGAGTAGTAAGTTTATATGTCTCGCTCCATTCCAAGGGGGGTGCCGATTACCAGACATACTGGATGTCGACAACGGAGTAGTAAGTTTATATGTATCGCTCAATCCCAAGGGGGGTGCCGATTACCAGACATACTGGATGTCGACAACGGAGTAGTAAGTTTATATGTATCGCTCAATCCCAAGGGGGGTGCCGATTACCAGACATACTGGATGTCGACAACGGAGTAGTAAGTTTATATGTCTGGCTCCATCCCAAGGGGGGTGCCGATTACCAGACATACTGGATGTCGACAACGGAGTAGTAAGTTTATATGTCTCGCTCCATCCCAAGGGGGGTGCCGATTACCAGACATACTGGATGTCGACAACGGAGTAGTAAGTTTATATGTCTGGCTCCATCCCAAGGGGGGTGCCGATTACCAGACATACTCTATGTCGACAACGGAGTAGTAAGTTTATATGTCTCGCTCCATCCCAAGGGGGGTGCCGATTACCAGACATACTGGATGTCGACAACGGAGTAGTAAGTTTATATGTCTGGCTCCATCCCAAGGGGGTGCCGATTACCAGACATAATGGATGTCGACAACGGAGTAGTAAGTTTATATGTCTCGCTCCATCCCAAGGGGGGTGCCGATTACCAGACATACTCGATGTCGACAACCGAGTAGTAAGTTTATATGTCTCGCTCCATCCCAAGGGGGGTGCCGATTACCAGACATACTGGATGTCGACAACGGAGTAGTAAGTTTATATGTCTGGCTCCATCCCAAGGGGGGTGCCGATTACCAGACATACTCGATGTCGACAACGGAGTAGTAAGTTTATATGTCTGGCTCCATCCCAAGGGGGGTGCCGATTACCAGACATACTGGATGTCGACAACGGAGTAGTAAGTTTATATGTCTGGCTCCATCTCGAGGGGGGTGCCGATTACCAGACATACTGGATGTCGACAACGGAGTAGTAAGTTTATATGTCTCGCTCCATCTCGAGGGGGGTGCCGATTACCAGACATACTGGATGTCGACAACGGAGTAGTAAGTTTATATGTCTGGCTCCATCACAAGGGGGGTGCCGATTACCAGACATACTCGATGTCGACAACGGAGTAGTAAGTTTATATGTCTCGCTCCATCCCAAGGGGGGTGCCGATTACCAGACATACTCGATGTCGACAACGGAGTAGTAAGTTTATATGTCTCGCTCCATCCCAAGGGGGGTGCCGATTACCAGACATACTCGATGTCGACAACGGAGTAGTAAGTTTATATGTCTGGCTCCATCCCAAGGGGGTGCCGATTACCAGACATACTGGATGTCGACAACGGAGTAGTAAGTTTATATGTCTGGCTCCATCCCAAGGGGGGTGCCGATTACCAGACATACTGGATGTCGACAACGGAGTAGTAAGTTTATATGTCTCGCTCCATCCCAAGGGGGGTGCCGATTACCAGACATACTCGATGTCGACAACCGAGTAGTAAGTTTATATGTCTGGCTCCATCCCAAGGGGGGTGCCGATTACCAGACATACTGGATGTCGACAACGGAGTAGTAAGTTTATATGTCTGGCTACATCCCAAGGGGGGTGCCGATTACCAGACATACTCGATGTCGACAACGGAGTAGTAAGTTTATATGTCTGGCTCCATCCCAAGGGGGGTGCCGATTACCAGACATACTGGATGTCGACAACGGAGTAGTAAGTTTATATGTCTGGCTCCATCCCAAGGGGGGTGCCGATTACCAGACATACTGGATGTCGACAACGGAGTAGTAAGTTTATATGTCTCGCTCCATCCCAAGGGGGGGTGCCGATTACCAGACATACTGGATGTCGACAACGGAGTAGTAAGTTTATATGTCTCGCTCCATCCAAGGGGGGTGCCGATTACCAGACATACTGGATGTCGACAACGGAGTAGTAAGTTTATATGTATCGCTCAATCCCAAGGGGGGTGCCGATTACCAGACATACTGGATGTCGACAACGGAGTAGTAAGTTTATATGTATCGCTCAATCCCAAGGGGGGTGCCGATTACCAGACATACTGGATGTCGACAACGGAGTAGTAAGTTTATATGTCTGGCTCCATCCCAAGGGGGGTGCCGATTACCAGACATACTCGATGTCGACAACGGAGTAGTAAGTTTATATGTCTGGCTCCATCCCAAGGGGGGTGCCGATTACCAGACATACTGGATGTCGACAACGGAGTAGTAAGTTTATATGTCTGGCTCCATCCCAAGGGGGGTGCCGATTACCAGACATACTGGATGTCGACAACGGAGTAGTAAGTTTATATGTCTCGCTCCATCCCAAGGGGGGGGTGCCGATTACCAGACATACTGGATGTCGACAACGGAGTAGTAAGTTTATATGTCTCGCTCCATCCCAAGGGGGGTGCCGATTACCAGACATACTGGATGTCGACAACGGAGTAGTAAGTTTATATGTATCGCTCAATCCCAAGGGGGTGCCGATTACCAGACATACTGGATGTCGACAACGGAGTAGTAAGTTTATATGTATCGCTCAATCCCAAGGGGGGTGCCGATTACCAGACATACTGGATGTCGACAACGGAGTAGTAAGTTTATATGTCTGGCTCCATCCCAAGGGGGGTGCCGATTACCAGACATACTGGATGTCGACAACGGAGTAGTAAGTTTATATGTCTCGCTCCATCCCAAGGGGGGTGCCGATTACCAGACATACTGGATGTCGACAACGGAGTAGTAAGTTTATATGTCTGGCTCCATCCCAAGGGGGGTGCCGATTACCAGACATACTCTATGTCGACAACGGAGTAGTAAGTTTATATGTCTCGCTCCATCCCAAGGGGGGTGCCGATTACCAGACATACTGGATGTCGACAACGGAGTAGTAAGTTTATATGTCTGGCTCCATCCCAAGGGGGGTGCCGATTACCAGACATACTGGATGTCGACAACGGAGTAGTAAGTTTATATGTCTCGCTCCATCCCAAGGGGGGTGCCGATTACCAGACATACTCGATGTCGACAACCGAGTAGTAAGTTTATATGTCTCGCTCCATCCCAAGGGGGGTGCCGATTACCAGACATACTGGATGTCGACAACGGAGTAGTAAGTTTATATGTCTGGCTCCATCCCAAGCGGGGTGCCGATTACCAGACATACTCGATGTCGACAACGGAGAAGTAAGTTTATATGTCTGGCTCCATCCCAAGGGGGGTGCCGATTACCAGACATACTGGATGTCGACAACGGAGTAGTAAGTTTATATGTCTGGCTCCATCCCAAGGGGGGTGCCGATTACCAGACATACTGGATGTCGACAACGGAGTAGTAAGTTTATATGTCTGGCTCCATCCCAAGGGGGGTGCCGATTACCAGACATACTCGATGTCGACAACGGAGTAGTAAGTTTATATGTTTGGCTCCATCCCAAGGGGGGTGCCGATTACCAGACATACTGGATGTCGACAACGGAGTAGTAAGTTTATATGTCTGGCTCCATCCCAAGGGGGGTGCCGATTACCAGACATACTGGATGTCGACAACGGAGTAGTAAGTTTATATGTCTCGCTCCATCCCAGGGGGGGGTGCCGATTACCAGACATACTGGATGTCGACAACGGAGTAGTAAGTTTATATGTCTCGCTCCATCCAAGGGGGGTGCCGATTACCAGACATACTGGATGTCGACAACGGAGTAGTAAGTTTATATGTATCGCTCAATCCCAAGGGGGGTGCCGATTACCAGACATACTGGATGTCGACAACGGAGTAGTAAGTTTATATGGTTCGCTCAATCCCAAGGGGGGTGCCGATTACCAGACATACTGGATGTCGACAACGGAGTAGTAAGTTTATATGTCTGGCTCCATCCCAAGGGGGGTGCCGATTACCAGACATACTCGATGTCGACAACGGAGTAGTAAGTTTATATGTCTGGCTCCATCCCAAGGGGGGTGCCGATTACCAGACATACTGGATGTCGACAACGGAGTAGTAAGTTTATATGTCTGGCTCCATCCCAAGGGGGGTGCCGATTACCAGACATACTGGATGTCGACAACGGAGTAGTAAGTTTATATGTCTCGCTCCATCCCAAGGGGAGGGTGCCGATTACCAGACATACTGGATGTCGACAACGGAGTAGTAAGTTTATATGTCTCGCTCCATCCCAAGGGGGGTGCCGATTACCAGACATACTGGATGTCGACAACGGAGTAGTAAGTTTATATGTATCGCTCAATCCCAAGGGGGGTGCCGATTACCAGACATACTGGATGTCGACAACGGAGTAGTAAGTTTATATGTATCGCTCAATCCCAAGGGGGGTGCCGATTACCAGACATACTGGATGTCGACAACGGAGTAGTAAGTTTATATGTCTGGCTCCATCCCAAGGGGGGTGCGGATTACCAGACATACTGGATGTCGACAACGGAGTAGTAAGTTTATATGTCTCGCTCCATCCCAAGGGGGGTGCCGATTACCAGACATACTGGATGTCGACAACGGAGTAGTAAGTTTATATGTCTGGCTCCATCCCAAGGGGGGTGCCGATTACCAGACATACTCTATGTCGACAACGGAGTAGTAAGTTTATATGTCTCGCTCCATCCCAAGGGGGGTGCCGATTACCAGACATACTGGATGTCGACAACGGAGTAGTAAGTTTATATGTCTGGCTCCATCCCAAGGGGGGTGCCGATTACCAGACATACTGGATGTCGACAACGGAGTAGTAAGTTTATATGTCTCGCTCCATCCCAAGGGGGGTGCCGATTACCAGACATACTCGATGTCGACAACCGAGTAGTAAGTTTATATGTCTCGCTCCATCCCAAGGGGGGTGCCGATTACCAGACATACTGGATGTCGACAACGGAGTAGTAAGTTTATATGTCTGGCTCCATCCCAAGGGGGGTGCCGATTACCAGACATACTCGATGTCGACAACGGAGTAGTAAGTTTATATGTCTGGCTCCATCCCAAGGGGGGTGCCGATTACCAGACATACTGGATGTCGACAACGGAGTAGTAAGTTTATATGTCTGGCTCCATCTCGAGGGTGGTGCCGATTACCAGACATACTGGATGTCGACAACGGAGTAGTAAGTTTATATGTCTCGCTCCATCTCGAGGGGGGTGCCGATTACCAGACATACTGGATGTCGACAACGGAGTAGTAAGTTTATATGTCTGGCTCCATCACAAGGGGGGTGCCGATTACCAGACATACTCGATGTCGACAACGGAGTAGTAAGTTTATATGTCTCGCTCCATCCCAAGGGGGGTGCCGATTACCAGACATACTCGATGTCGACAACGGAGTAGTAAGTTTATATGTCTCGCTCCATCCCAAGGGGGGTGCCGATTACCAGACATACTCGATGTCGACAACGGAGTAGTAAGTTTATATGTCTGGCTCCATCCCAAGGGGGTGCCGATTACCAGACATACTGGATGTCGACAACGGAGTAGTAAGTTTATATGTCTGGCTCCATCCCAAGGGGGGTGCCGATTACCAGACATACTGGATGTCGACAACGGAGTAGTAAGTTTATATGTCTCGCTCCATCCCAAGGGGGGTGCCGATTACCAGACATACTCGATGTCGACAACCGAGTAGTAAGTTTATATGTCTGGCTCCATCCCAAGGGGGGTGCCGATTACCAGACATACTGGATGTCGACAACGGAGTAGTAAGTTTATATGTCTGGCTCCATCCCAAGGGGGGTGCCGATTACCAGACATACTCGATGTCGACAACGGAGTAGTAAGTTTATATGTCTGGCTCCATCCCAAGGGGGGTGCCGATTACCAGACATACTGGATGTCGACAACGGAGTAGTAAGTTTATATGTCTCGCTCCATCCCAAGGGGGGGGGGTGCCGATTACCAGACATACTGGATGTCGACAACGGAGTAGTAAGTTTATATGTCTCGCTCCATCCCAGGGGGGGGTGCCGATTACCAGACATACTGGATGTCGACAACGGAGTAGTAAGTTTATATGTCTCGCTCCATCCAAGGGGGGTGCCGATTACCAGACATACTGGATGTCGACAACGGAGTAGTAAGTTTATATGTATCGCTCAATCCCAAGGGGGGTGCCGATTACCAGACATACTGGATGTCGACAACGGAGTAGTAAGTTTATATGGTTCGCTCAATCCCAAGGGGGGTGCCGATTACCAGACATACTGGATGTCGACAACGGAGTAGTAAGTTTATATGTCTGGCTCCATCCCAAGGGGGGTGCCGATTACCAGACATACTCGATGTCGACAACGGAGTAGTAAGTTTATATGTCTGGCTCCATCCCAAGGGGGGTGCCGATTACCAGACATACTGGATGTCGACAACGGAGTAGTAAGTTTATATGTCTGGCTCCATCCCAAGGGGGGTGCCGATTACCAGACATACTGGATGTCGACAACGGAGTAGTAAGTTTATATGTCTCGCTCCATCCCAAGGGGAGGGTGCCGATTACCAGACATACTGGATGTCGACAACGGAGTAGTAAGTTTATATGTCTCGCTCCATCCCAAGGGGGGTGCCGATTACCAGACATACTGGATGTCGACAACGGAGTAGTAAGTTTATATGTATCGCTCAATCCCAAGGGGGGTGCCGATTACCAGACATACTGGATGTCGACAACGGAGTAGTAAGTTTATATGTATCGCTCAATCCCAAGGGGGGTGCCGATTACCAGACATACTGGATGTCGACAACGGAGTAGTAAGTTTATATGTCTGGCTCCATCCCAAGGGGGGTGCGGATTACCAGACATACTGGATGTCGACAACGGAGTAGTAAGTTTATATGTCTCGCTCCATCCCAAGGGGGGTGCCGATTACCAGACATACTGGATGTCGACAACGGAGTAGTAAGTTTATATGTCTGGCTCCATCCCAAGGGGGGTGCCGATTACCAGACATACTCTATGTCGACAACGGAGTAGTAAGTTTATATGTCTCGCTCCATCCCAAGGGGGGTGCCGATTACCAGACATACTGGATGTCGACAACGGAGTAGTAAGTTTATATGTCTGGCTCCATCCCAAGGGGGGTGCCGATTACCAGACATACTGGATGTCGACAACGGAGTAGTAAGTTTATATGTCTCGCTCCATCCCAAGGGGGGTGCCGATTACCAGACATACTCGATGTCGACAACCGAGTAGTAAGTTTATATGTCTCGCTCCATCCCAAGGGGGGTGCCGATTACCAGACATACTGGATGTCGACAACGGAGTAGTAAGTTTATATGTCTGGCTCCATCCCAAGGGGGGTGCCGATTACCAGACATACTCGATGTCGACAACGGAGTAGTAAGTTTATATGTCTGGCTCCATCCCAAGGGGGGTGCCGATTACCAGACATACTGGATGTCGACAACGGAGTAGTAAGTTTATATGTCTGGCTCCATCTCGAGGGTGGTGCCGATTACCAGACATACTGGATGTCGACAACGGAGTAGTAAGTTTATATGTCTCGCTCCATCTCGAGGGGGGTGCCGATTACCAGACATACTGGATGTCGACAACGGAGTAGTAAGTTTATATGTCTGGCTCCATCACAAGGGGGGTGCCGATTACCAGACATACTCGATGTCGACAACGGAGTAGTAAGTTTATATGTCTCGCTCCATCCCAAGGGGGGTGCCGATTACCAGACATACTCGATGTCGACAACGGAGTAGTAAGTTTATATGTCTCGCTCCATCCCAAGGGGGGTGCCGATTACCAGACATACTCGATGTCGACAACGGAGTAGTAAGTTTATATGTCTGGCTCCATCCCAAGGGGGTGCCGATTACCAGACATACTGGATGTCGACAACGGAGTAGTAAGTTTATATGTCTGGCTCCATCCCAAGGGGGGTGCCGATTACCAGACATACTGGATGTCGACAACGGAGTAGTAAGTTTATATGTCTCGCTCCATCCCAAGGGGGGTGCCGATTACCAGACATACTCGATGTCGACAACCGAGTAGTAAGTTTATATGTCTGGCTCCATCCCAAGGGGGGTGCCGATTACCAGACATACTGGATGTCGACAACGGAGTAGTAAGTTTATATGTCTGGCTCCATCCCAAGGGGGGTGCCGATTACCAGACATACTCGATGTCGACAACGGAGTAGTAAGTTTATATGTCTGGCTCCATCCCAAGGGGGGTGCCGATTACCAGACATACTGGATGTCGACAACGGAGTAGTAAGTTTATATGTCTCGCTCCATCCCAAGGGGGGGGGGTGCCGATTACCAGACATACTGGATGTCGACAACGGAGTAGTAAGTTTATATGTCTCGCTCCATCCAAGGGGGTGCCGATTACCAGACATACTGGATGTCGACAACGGAGTAGTAAGTTTATATATATCGCTCAATCCCAAGGGGGGTGCCGATTACCAGACATACTGGATGTCGACAACGGAGTAGTAAGTTTATATGTATCGCTCAATCCCAAGGGGGGTGCCGATTACCAGACATACTGGATGTCGACAACGGAGTAGTAAGTTTATATGTCTGGCTCCATCCCAAGGGGGGTGCCGATTACCAGACATACTCGATTTCGACAACGGAGTAGTAAGTTTATATGTCTGGCTCCATCCCAAGGGGGGTGCCGATTACCAGACATACTGGATGTCGACAACGGAGTAGTAAGTTTATATGTCTGGCTCCATCCCAAGGGGGGTGCCGATTACCAGACATACTGGATGTCGACAACGGAGTAGTAAGTTTATATGTCTCGCTCCATCCCAAGGGGGGGGGTGCCGATTACCAGACATACTGGATGTCGACAACGGAGTAGTAAGTTTATATGTCTCGCTCCATCCCAAGGGGGGTGCCGATTACCAGACATACTGGATGTCGACAACGGGGTAGTAAGTTTATATGTATCGCTCAATCCCAAGGGGGGTGCCGATTACCAGACATACTGGATGTCGACAACGGAGTAGTAAGTTTATATGTATCGCTCAATCCCAAGGGGGGTGCCGATTACCAGACATACTGGATGTCGACAACGGAGTAGTAAGTTTATATGTCTGGCTCCATCCCAAGGGGGGTGCCGATTACCAGACATACTGGATGTCGACAACGGAGTAGTAAGTTTATATGTCTCGCTCCATCCCAAGGGGGGTGCCGATTACCAGACATACTGGATGTCGACAACGGAGTAGTAAGTTTATATGTCTGGCTCCATCCCAAGGGGGGTGCCGATTACCAGACATACTCTATGTCGACAACGGAGTAGTAAGTTTATATGTCTCGCTCCATCCCAAGGGGGGTGCCGATTACCAGACATACTGGATGTCGACAACGGAGTAGTAAGTTTATATGTCTGGCTCCATCCCAAGGGGGGTGCCGATTACCAGACATACTGGATGTCGACAACGGAGTAGTAAGTTTATATGTCTCGCTCCATCCCAAGGGGGTGCCGATTACCAGACATACTCGATGTCGACAACCGAGTAGTAAGTTTATATGTCTGGCTCCATCCCAAGGGGGGTGCCGATTACCAGACATACTGGATGTCGACAACGGAGTAGTAAGTTTATATGTCTGGCTCCATCTCGATGGTGGTGCCGATTACCAGACATACTGGATGTCGACAACGGAGTAGTAAGTTTATATGTCTCGCTCCATCTCGAGGGGGGTGCCGATTACCAGACATACTGGATGTCGACAACGGAGTAGTAAGTTTATATGTCTGGCTCCATCACAAGGGGGGTGCCGATTACCAGACATACTCGATGTCGACAACGGAGTAGTAAGTTTATATGTCTCGCTCCATCCCAAGGGGGGTGCCGATTACCAGACATACTCGATGTCGACAACGGAGTAGTAAGTTTATATGTCTCGCTCCATCCCAAGGGGGGTGCCGATTACCAGACATACTCGATGTCGACAACGGAGTAGTAAGTTTATATGTCTGGCTCCATCCCAAGGGGGTGCCGATTACCAGACATACTGGATGTCGACAACGGAGTAGTAAGTTTATATGTCTGGCTCCATCCCAAGGGGGGTGCCGATTACCAGACATACTGGATGTCGGCAACCGAGTAGTAAGTTTATATGTCTCGCTCCATCCCAAGGGGGGTGCCGATTACCAGACATACTGGATGTCGACAACGGAGTAGTAAGTTTATATGTCTGGCTCCATCCCAAGGGGGGTGCCGATTACCAGACATACTCTATGTCGACAACGGAGTAGTAAGTTTATATGTCTCGCTCCATCCCAAGGGGGGTGCCGATTACCACACATACTGGATGTCGACAACGGAGTAGTAAGTTTATATGTCTGGCTCCATCCCAAGGGGGGTGCCGATTACCAGACATACTGGATGTCGACAACGGAGTAGTAAGTTTATATGTCTCGCTCCATCCCAAGGGGGGTGCCGATTACCAGACATACTCGATGTCGACAACCGAGTAGTAAGTTTATATGTCTCGCTCCATCCAAGGGGGGTGCCGATTACCAGACATACTGGATGTCGACAACGGAGTAGTAAGTTTATATGTATCGCTCAATCCCAAGGGGGGTGCCGATTACCAGACATACTGGATGTCGACAACGGAGTAGTAAGTTTATATGTCTCGCTCCATCCAAGGAGGGTGCCGATTACCAGACATACTGGATGTCGACAACGGAGTAGTAAGTTTATATGTATCGCTCAATCCCAAGGGGGGTGCCGATTACCAGACATACTGGATGTCGACAACGGAGTAGTAAGTTTATATGTATCGCTCAATCCCAAGGGGGGTGCCGATTACCAGACATACTGGATGTCGACAACGGAGTAGTAAGTTTATATGTCTGGCTCCATCCCAAGGGGGGTGCCGATTACCAGACATACTGGATGTCGACAACGGAGTAGTAAGTTTATATGTCTGGCTCCATCCCAAGGGGGGTGCCGATTACCAGACATACTGGATGTCGACAACGGAGTAGTAAGTTTATATGTCTGGCTCCATCCCAAGGGGGGTGCCGATTACCAGACATACTGGATGTCGACAACGGAGTAGTAAGTTTATATGTCTCGCTCCATCCCAAGGGGGGGGGGTGCCGATTACCAGACATACTGGATGTCGACAACGGAGTAGTAAGTTTATATGTCTCGCTCCATCCCAAGGGGGGTGCCGATTACCAGACATACTGGATGTCGACAACGGAGTAGTAAGTTTATATGTATCGCTCAATCCCAAGGGGGGTGCCGATTACCAGACATACTGGATGTCGACAACGGAGTAGTAAGTTTATATGTATCGCTCAATCCCAAGGGGGGTGCCGATTACCAGACATACTGGATGTCGACAACGGAGTAGTAAGTTTATATGTCTGGCTCCATCCCAAGGGGGGTGCCGATTACCAGACATACTGGATGTCGACAACGGAGTAGTAAGTTTATATGTCTCGCTCCATCCCAAGGGGGGTGCCGATTACCAGACATACTGGATGTCGACAACGGAGTAGTAAGTTTATATGTCTGGCTCCATCCCAAGGGGGGTGCCGATTACCAGACATACTCTATGTCGACAACGGAGTAGTAAGTTTATATGTCTCGCTCCATCCCAAGGGGGGTGCCGATTACCAGACATACTGGATGTCGACAACGGAGTAGTAAGTTTATATGTCTGGCTCCATCCCAAGGGGGGTGCCGATTACCAGACATACTGGATGTCGACAACGGAGTAGTAAGTTTATATGTCTGGCTCCATCCCAAGGGGGGTGCCGATTACCAGACATACTCGATGTCGACAACCGAGTAGTAAGTTTATATGTCTCGCTCCATCCCAAGGGGGGTGCCGATTACCAGACATACTCGATGTCGACAACGGAGTAGTAAGTTTATATGTCTCGCTCCATCCCAAGGGGGGTGCCGATTACCAGACATACTCGATGTCGACAACGGAGTAGTAAGTTTATATGTCTGGCTCCATCCCAAGGGGGTGCCGATTACCAGACATACTGGATGTCGACAACGGAGTAGTAAGTTTATATGTCTGGCTCCATCCCAAGGGGGGTGCCGATTACCAGACATACTGGATGTCGACAACGGAGTAGTAAGTTTATATGTCTCGCTCCATCCCAAGGGGGGTGCCGATTACCAGACATACTCGATGTCGACAACCGAGTAGTAAGTTTATATGTCTGGCTCCATCCCAAGGGGGGTGCCGATTACCAGACATACTGGATGTCGACAACGGAGTAGTAAGTTTATATGTCTGGCTCCATCCCAAGGGGGGTGCCGATTACCAGACATACTCGATGTCGACAACGGAGTAGTAAGTTTATATGTCTGGCTCCATCCCAAGGGGGTGCCGATTACCAGACATACTGGATGTCGACAACGGAGTAGTAAGTTTATATGTCTGGCTCCATCCCAAGGGGGGTGCCGATTACCAGACATACTGGATGTCGACAACGGAGTAGTAAGTTTATATGTCTCGCTCCATCCCAAGGGGGGTGCCGATTACCAGACATACTGGATGTCGACAACGGAGTAGTAAGTTTATATGTCTGGCTCCATCCCAAGGGGGGTGCCGATTACCAGACATACTGGATCTCGACAACCGAGTAGTAAGTTTATATGTCTGGCTCCATCCCAAGGGGGGTGCCGATTACCAGACATACTGGATGTCGACAACGGAGTAGTAAGTTTATATGTCTCGCTCTATCCCAAGGGGGGTGCCGCTTACCAGACATACTCGATGTCGACAACGGAGTAGTAAGTGTATATGTCTCGCTCCATCCCAAGGGGGGTGCCGATTACCAGACATACTCGATGTCGACAACGGAGTAGTAAGTTTATATGCCTGGCTCCATCCCGAGGGGGGTGCCGATTACCAGACATACTGGATGTCGACAACGGAGTAGTAAGTTTATATGTCTGGCTCCATCCCAAGGGGGTGCCGATTATCAGACATACTGGATGTCGACAACGGAGTAGTAAGTTTATATGTCTGGCTCCATCCCAAGGGGGGTGCCGATTACCAGACATACTCGATGTCGACAACGGAGTAGTAAGTGTATATGTCTCGCTCCATCCCAAGGGGGGTGCCGATTACCAGACATACTGGATGTCGACAACGGAGTAGTAAGTTTATATGTCTGGCTCCATCCCAACGGGGGTGCCGATTACCAGACATACTGGATGTCGACAACGGAGTAGTAAGTTTATATGTCTCGCTCCATCCCAAGGGGGGGGGGGTGCCGATTACCAGACATACTGGATGTCGACAACGGAGTAGTAAGTTTATATGTCTCGCTCCATCCCAAGGGGGGTGCCGATTACCAGACATACTGGATGTCGACAACGGAGTAGTAAGTTTATATGTATCGCTCAATCCCAAGGGGGGTGCCGATTACCAGACATACTGGATGTCGACAACGGAGTAGTAAGTTTATATGTATCGCTCAATCCCAAGGGGGGTGCCGATTACCAGACATACTGGATGTCGACAACGGAGTAGTAAGTTTATATGTATCGCTCAATCCCAAGGGGGGTGCCGATTACCAGACATACTGGATGTCGACAACGGAGTAGTAAGTTTATATGTCTGGCTCCATCCCAAGGGGGGTGCCGATTACCAGACATACTCGATGTCGACAACGGAGTAGTAAGTTTATATGTCTGGCTCCATCCCAAGGGGGGTGCCGATTACCAGACATACTGGATGTCGACAACGGAGTAGTAAGTTTATATGTCTCGCTCCATCCCAAGGGGGGGGTGCCGATTACCAGGCATACTGGATGTCGACAACGGAGTAGTAAGTTTATGTCTCGCTCCATCCCAAGGGGGGTGCCGATTACCAGACATACTGGATGTCGACAACGGAGTAGTAAGTTTATATGTATCGCTCAATCCCAAGGGGGGTGCCGATTACCAGACATACTGGATGTCGACAACGGAGTAGTAAGTTTATATGTATCGCTCAATCCCAAGGGGGGTGCCGATTACCAGACATACTGGATGTCGACAACGGAGTAGTAAGTTTATATGTCTGGCTCCATCCCAAGGGGGGTGCCGATTACCAGACATACTGGATGTCGACAACGGAGTAGTAAGTTTATATGTCTCGCTCCATCCCAAGGGGGGTGCCGATTACCAGACATACTGGATGTCGACAACGGAGTAGTAAGTTTATATGTCTGGCTCCATCCCAAGGGGGGTGCCGATTACCAGACATACTCTATGTCGACAACGGAGTAGTAAGTTTATATGTCTCGCTCCATCCCAAGGGGGTGCCGATTACCAGACATACTGGATGTCGACAACGGAGTAGTAAGTTTATATGTCTGACTCCATCCCAAGGGGGGTGCCGATTACCAGACATACTGGATGTCGACAACGGAGTAGTAAGTTTACATGTCTCGCTCCATCCCAAGGGGGGTGCCGATTACCAGACACACTCGATGTCGACAACCGAGTAGTAAGTTTATATGTCTCGCTCCATCCCAAGGGGGGTGCCGATTACCAGACATACTGGATGTCGACAACGGAGTAGTAAGTTTATATGTCTGGCTCCATCCCAAGGGGGGTGCCGATTACCAGACATACTCGATGTCGACAACGGAGTAGTAAGTTTATATGTCTGGCTCCATCCCAAGGGGGGTGCCGATTACCAGACATACTGGATGTCGACAACGGAGTAGTAAGTTTATATGTCTGGCTCCATCTCGAGGGGGGTGCCGATTACCAGACATACTGGATGTCGACAACGGAGTAGTAAGTTTATATGTATGGCTCCATCACAAGGGGGGTGCCGATTACCAGACATACTCGATGTCGACAACGGAGTAGTAAGTTTATATGTCTCGCTCCATCCCAAGGGGGGTGCCGATTACCAGACATACTCGATGTCGACAACGGAGTAGTAAGTTTATATGTATCGCTCCATCCCAAGGGGGGTGCCGATTACCAGACATACTCGATGTCGACAACGGAGTAGTAAGTTTATATGTCTGGCTCCATCCCAAGGGGGTGCCGATTACCAGACATACTGGATGTCGACAACGGAGTAGTAAGTTTATATGTCTGGCTCCATCCCAAGGGGGGTGCCGATTACCAGACATACTGGATGTCGACAACGGAGTAGTAAGTTTATATGTCTCGCTCCATCCCAAGGGGGGTGCCGATTACCAGACATACTCGATGTCGACAACCGAGTAGTAAGTTTATATGTCTCGCTCCATCCCAAGGGGGGTGCCGATTACCAGACATACTGGATGTCGACAACGGAGTAGTAAGTTTATATGTCTGGCTCCATCCCAAGGGGGGTGCCGATTACCAGACATACTCGATGTCGACAACGGAGTAGTAAGTTTATATGTCTGGCTCCATCCCAAGGGGGGTGCCGATTACCAGACATACTGGATGTCGACAACGGAGTAGTAAGTTTATATGTCTGGCTCCATCCCAAGGGGGGTGCCGATTACCAGACATACTGGATGTCGACAACGGAGTAGTAAGTTTATATGTCTCGCTCCATCCCAAGGGGGGTGCCGATTACCAGACATACTGGATGTCGACAACGGAGTAGTAATTTTATATGTCTGGCTCCATCCCAAGGGGGGTGCCGATTACCAGACATACTGGATCTCGACAACCGAGTAGTAAGTTTATATGTCTGGCTCCATCCCAAGGGGGGTGCCGATTACCAGACATACTGGATGTCGACAACGGAGTAGTAAGTTTATATGTCTCGCTCTATCCCAAGGGTGGTGCCGCTTACCAGACATACTCGATGTCGACAACGGAGTAGTAAGTGTATATGTCTCGCTCCATCCCAAGGGGGGTGCCGATTACCAGACATACTCGATGTCGACAACGGAGTAGTAAGTTTATATGCCTGGCTCCATCCCGAGGGGGGTGTCGATTACCAGACATACTGGATGTCGACAACGGAGTAGTAAGTTTATATGTCTGGCTCCATCCCAAGGGGGTGCCGATTATCAGACATACTGGATGTCGACAACGGAGTAGTAAGTTTATATGTCTGGCTCCATCCCAAGGGGGGTGCCGATTACCAGACATACTCGATGTCGACAACGGAGTAGTAAGTGTATACGTCTCGCTCCATCCCAAGGGGGGTGCCGATTACCAGACATACTCGATGTCGACAACGGAGTAGTAAGTTTATATGGCTGGCTCCATCCCGAGGGGGGTGCCGATTACCAGACATACTGGATGTCGACAACGGAGTAGTAAGTTTATATGTCTGGCTCCATCCCAAGGGGGTGCCGATTACCAGACATACTGGATGTCGACAACGGAGTAGTAAGTTTATATGTCTGGCTCCATCCCAAGGGGGGTGCCGATTACCAGACATACTCGATGTCGACAACGGAGTAGTAAGTTTATATGTCTCGCTCCATCTCGAGGGGGTGCCGATTACCAGACATACTGGATGTCGACAACGGAGTAGTAAGTTTATATGTCTCGCTCCATCCCAAGGGGGGTGCCGATTACCAGACATACTGGATGTCGACAACGGAGTAGTAAGTTTATATGTCTGGCTACATCCCAAGGGGGGTGCCGATTACCAGACATACTGGATGTCGACAACGGAGTAGTAAGTTTATATGTCTCGCTCCATCTCGATGGGGGTGCCGATTACCAGACATACTGGATGTCGACAACGGAGTAGTAAGTTTATATGTCTGGCTCCATCCCAAGGGGGGTGCCGATTACCAGACATACTGGATGTCGACAACGGAGTAGTAAGTTTATATGTCTCGCTCCATCACAAGGGGGGTGCCGATTACCAGACATACTGGATGTCGACAACGGAGTAGTAAGTTTATATGTCTCGCTCCATCTCGAGTGGGGTGCCGATTACCAGACATACTGGATGTCGACAACGGAGTAGTAAGTTTATATGTCTCGCTCCATCCCAAGGGGGGTGCCGATTACCAGACATACTCGATGTCGACAACCGAGTAGTAAGTTTATATGTCTGGCTCCATCCCAAGGGGGGTGCCGATTACCAGACATACTGGATGTCGACAACGGAGTAGTAAGTTTATATGTCTGGCTCCATCCCAAGGGGGGTGCCGATTACCAGACATACTCGATGTCGACAACGGAGTAGTAAGTTTATGTCTGGCTCCATCCCAAGGGGGGTGCCGATTACCAGACATACTGGATGTCGACAACGGAGTAGTAAGTTTATATGTCTGGCTCCATCCCAAGGGGGGTGCCGATTACCAGACATACTGGATGTCGACAACGGAGTAGTAAGTTTATATGTCTCGCTCCATCCCAAGGGGGGTGCCGATTACCAGACATACTGGATGTCGACAACGGAGTAGTAAGTTTATATGTCTGGCTCCATCCCAAGGGGGGTGCCGATTACCAGACATACTGGATGTCGACAACGGAGTAGTAAGTTTATATGTCTGGCTCCATCCCAAGGGGGGTGCCGATTACCAGACATACTGGATGTCGACAACGGAGTAGTAAGTTTATATGTCTCGCTCCATCCCAAGGGGGGTGCCGCTTACCTGACATACTCGATGTCGACAACGGAGTAGTAAGTGTATATGTCTCGCTCCATCCCAAGGGGGGTGCCGATTACCAGACATACTCGATGTCGACAACGGAGTAGTAAGTTTATATGTCTGGCTCCATCCCGAGGGGGGTGCCGATTACCAGACATACTGGGTGTCGACAACGGAGTAGTAAGTTTATATGTCTGGCTCCATCCCAAGGGGGTGCCGATTACCAGACATACTGGATGTCGACAACGGAGTAGTAAGTTTATATGTCTGGCTCCATCCCAAGGGGGTGCCGATTACCAGACATACTCGATGTCGACAACGGAGTAGTAAGTGAATATGTCTCGCTCCATCCCAAGGGGGTGCCGATTACCAGACATACTCGATGTCGACAACGGAGTAGTAAGTTTATATGTCTGGCTCCACCCCGAGGGGGGTGCCGATTACCAGACATACTGGATGTCGACAACGGAGTAGTAAGTTTATATGTCTGGCTCCATCCCAAGGGGGTGCCGATTACCAGACATACTGGATGTCGACAACGGAGTAGTAAGTTTATATGTCTGGCTCCATCCCAAGGGGGGTGCCGATTACCAGACATACTCGATGTCGACAACGGAGTAGTAAGTTTATATGTCTCGCTCCATCTCGAGGGGGGTGCCGATTACCAGACATACTGGATGTCGACAACGGAGTAGTACGTTTATATGTCTGGCTCCATCCCAAGGGGGGTGCCGATTACCAGACATACTGGATGTCGACAACGGAGTAGTAAGTTTATATGTCTGGCTCCATCCCAAGGGGGGTGCCGATTACCAGACATACTGGATGTCGACAACGGAGTAGTAAGTTTATATGTCTCGCACCATCTCGAGGGGGGTGCCGATTACCAGACATACTGGATGTCGACAACGGAGTAGTAAGTTTATATGTCTCGCTCCATCCCAAGGGGGTGCCGATTACCAGACATACTGGATGTCGACAACGGAGTAGTAAGTTTATATGTCTCGCTCCATCACAAGGGGGGTGCCGATTACCAGACATACTGGATGTCGACAACGGAGTAGTAAGTTTATATGTCTCGCTCCATCTCGAGTGGGTTGCCGATTACCAGACATACTGGATGTCGACAACGGAGTAGTAAGTTTATATGTCTGGCTCCATCCCAAGGGGGGTGCCGATTACCAGACATACTGGATGTCGACAACGGAGTAGTAAGTTTTAACCTCAAATTAAGTTGTTGACTACTCTAGACTTGAAATAGTGTGTCTGTCATTTGCATAATGAGGTTCCCAGAGGGTGAATTTAGTGACACTACCCAGCATAGTGGTCTAGCATAACTAATTTCACCCTCTGGGGACCTCATTCTGCTTTGACCTCATCTTCTGGGAAGTATCTATAGTCTTCAAAATAACATTGTTGTTAGTTAGTTTTTCTCTTCTCTTCAGTTTCTATATCCCCGAATTTGCAGAAGATAAAATGCATACTGGAGGTGACTAATGGTTGAACATCACCAAATTAAACTGGGAAAATTCAATCTGAACCTAGGTCTCCCATAGCAATTGAGGTCTAAGCAGGCTGAGTTCCTAAGCGGATGGATTTGGTTATGCTAGTTCACTAAATTCACCCTTTGGGGACCTCATTCTACAAATGACATACACACTATTACAAGGCAGTAGGAGGGGCAAGAGGTGATACATCCAATGTCCCATCTCCTGGTGTCTTAATCCCTCTCTTATGTTCAACCATGATAATGGTAATGTTTTAATGCAGTTTCTATTTAGAAATAAAAGGTCGGCCGACCACAGTGTCCCCCAACAACGTGGCAAGTCGATGCCGCTTTGTTAAAGAAATTAAAAAATAGGGTTAATAATTCCGTAAACAAAATAATTTTTCCATCATCTATATACATGTTGCAAATCTCCAATCTGTGGGTAACAATACTCTGAAGTTTCAAATATCTACGATCAAAACTGTAGGAGGAGTTGATTACACCATGAAGGTACCCTCATACAGAAAATTAATAAAACAAAATTAAAAAGTCGAAAGTTGAAAGGCCCATCCATAACTCTGGGAAAAATCATTGGATCAAACTCAAATTCGAACTTGACCTGTATTTTGATATGAACGACCCACAAAAAAAAAAAATTTCCAATTAAACAATCCAACCTTGAGTTATCATCCGGAAACCAAAGAAAAAACAAGAAAAATAGAATTTTCTAAGTCGAAAAGCCCATAACTCAAGGAAAAATCATCGGATCAAACTCAAATTCGAACTCAACCTATATCTTGATATGACTGATCCACATAAAAACGGTATTTGTAATTAAAGGATCCAAACTTGAGATATCATTTGGAAACTGAAAAAGTGAGAAATTTTCTAAGTAAAAATAAAGTTGAAAAAAGGGAAATAACTCCATAAAAGAACTTCGGATCAAACCCAGAATTGCAGAGCACATGTGTGCTTGGTTGAGACACATACATACCAAGTTTCAATCAAATTGGATGATCATTACTGGAGTTATAACTCCGGACGGACGGACGGAGCTGATTACAATAGTCCCCTGAAAATAAATTTTACGGGGGACAATTAGTGAAAGTGCCAGGAGACTCCTGTTGTGGAAGTGTTTAAAAAATTTATTGAATCTTTATGACTATTTCAAATAAAATTCAATCCATTTTTATCTCACATCAAATCATTCACAGGAAGACTACTTTCTTGCCCAAAAAATTCATGAATTAAATATATTCTAGAACACAATTGATATCTTTCAGATACCAGAGAGTGGCATAAAGGAAGAAGGTTTAGTGGAAAATAATACACCAAGATTCTGTGTTGAAGTTAGATATGGAAAACCACCTTACAGTACCTACTTCAAGAAAGTGCTCGAAAACAGGACATTTAGAGTGTATCAAGTGTTGTGATTCAAAGCAGAGAATGAACAAGCCTTGAAATAGGGTGTCTGTCATTTGAGGTCCCCAGAGGGTGAATTTGGTGATGCTAGCCCGCTATGCGGGGTAGCATCACTAAATTCCCCCTCTTGGGACCTCATTCTGCAAATGACAGACACCCGATTTCAAGGCTTGAGAATGAAAAAGGCTGCTCAATTATTCTACTGCTACATTGCAATAACCAAAGCATTTATAAACGGACAGCTTAAGATTTTAACAGGCTATAATACTCATGTGTCGAAGGCGGGAGAATATTATAAGTTACGCGATGCTTAGTGGTCAGATATGGTGTCATGTGAGCCGAAGTGAGATCAATATTAGGCGAGGCCGTAGTCCAAGCCTAATATTGATCTCGCTGAGCCTCACATGACACATATCCGAACAATAAGCGTCCTGTAACATATTTATTATGTCAGTGGAAAAAATTCAGCATATCCCTTTAATTAATCGTCGCTGTAATTTATTTTAATTTGGTATGTTAAATGTGTCGTCTATGGCCATTAACTTATGTAAAGTAACAGTGACGCGCCATGCGTTGATCGTCGACGCATTTGTCAATGGCTAATCACCAGAAGTAGGACAACTTGTTGAGTTTGATTGTTAATTTATGAGTCTTTAGAATTACTCAAATACATCGCATGCCGATTTGGTACATGGTACTATGTCTTTAAATTCACAGAAAATGATTTCAGACAAATATCGCCTTTCTTGGCGCCAAGATACACCAAAAATATCCCCGAGTTTTCTGAAAAACAAGATGGTGGATAAGCACCCAATATAGATTTCATATGTGGTCACTGACCTAATATGGGTTCATATACCGTGACTATTTATCGACGCTGATTGGCTAATCACAAGAGCTGACATAATAATATCTAGTACAAGTGTGTCTGACATTTGCAGAATGAGGTCCCCAGAGGGTGAATTCAGTGATGCTACCACACATAGCGAGCTAGCATCACCAAATTCACCCTCTGGGCACCTCATTCTGCTTACAACTCAGCAGAATGAGGTTCCCAGAGGGTGAATTTGGTGATGCTGCCCGCTATGCGGGGTAGCATCACTAAATTCACCCTCTGGGGACCTCATTCTGCAAATGACAGGCACACTATTTCAAGGCTTGATCCAGTAGTGAGATTTATGTAGTGATTTATATCTAAACGACATCCATACAACATTTCACAGCAATTTCATTAGTTGTCAATGAAACATGCAAAACTATAGTCATTATTAAATGAGGTCGCTACTTTTGCGGCATAATGCTCACTCCATGCTATGCAGAGTTTATCAACATATTTATATAATTGATCTATCAATGACCGCATGGAATATTACAGTCTGTTATCAAGTCTTCTCTGTCCACAACAGCCTGGGATATCATTGGGATGATACAGTTTTGGACTGAGTCCCGCCCTGTTGCCCTTCTATAATGGGCTTTCATTATCATTCAAAGGATGTACTATGTGTAAACATTGAAACCGAGCATTCACGTAAAACCCTGAATGTGATTTATCATCTGATATGTCCACGATTAAACTGTCTTCATAATGATATATCATTTACCATGATAGAAAAAGGTATAGTGATGATACAATCATTTAATATTGTTCACATTCATTTTCTGATAGCACGACAAATCAAAATTCTCTGGGAAAATATGCTTTCTTTACTTATAAATCTTGTTGCTTTGAAATTTAACAGACCTCAGATATATGCAGGTTTGATATCATGCTTGGGAAAGTCTGCCCTTTATGTTCATATATACAAATCTTCCATTTTATCTAATCCGAAGACATACAAACAAGATAACTCCCGCCCATGATTCTAGGCGTATATAGAAGTCCGTTATAGAAGAGTAACGGGATGGGACTCGGTCCAAAACAGCATAAACGGATTCAACCCAACCGATATCCCAAGCTGTTGTCAACCGAGAAGATTTGGACTAGTTACTATTGCACATGCCTGTCATTTGCAGAATGAGGTCCCCAGAGGGAGAATTTAGTGACGCTATCCCGCATAGTGGGCTAGCATCAACAAATTCACCCTCTGAGGACCTCATTCTGCTTAGGCCCCATCTTCTCTGAAAAGTTTCTTTATTATCAGATTTCTATAGAAACTTAGATTCTATTTCTTTTTTAGTTTTGTTTCTCTATATTCCCAAATTGGCAGATGACATATTGCATAATCAGGGTTCCCAATGGGTGTACATCATCATATTCACCATTTGGGAACTTCAATCTGAGTTTGTCTCCCATAGCAGATGAGGCCATATGGAATGAGGTCCCAAAAAGGTGAATCTGGTTATGATAGCCTGCTGTGTGGGATAGCGTCACTAAATTCACCCTCTTGGGACCTCATTCTGCAAATGACAGTGAAGTTAGTAGTGTTCAATCTGAACCTCCAAACGTAGATAATTCTAAAGTTTGGCCATTCCATATTATATTCATCAGGTTTCATTAAGTGAACATTTTCTTTCTCTAGATTAATTATGAATGTCATGTAATCATATATATATATGAATGTAATGCAATATCGTCAAAAAGGGTGTTATTTTTGAAAATGAAGTCGCTGATCACTTGTTGGACACAATAGGCCACAAATGGTCCTCATAGCAGGGTTCGTACTCCTATACTGGATTTTCCAGTTTACTGGAATATACTTGAAAAAGATCACTATTATTTTGAATACTGGAATATCCTGGAAAAACGGTCCTTTTTTGTGATACTGGAAAAGTCCTGGAAAACCGGGCATAATTTATTCAGCACCTAGTAGTAGTACAGCCAGTTCATCAGTCTTAGCCTCTCTGGACTCGGGGAGTATTCTAGTACTGCTACTGGTCACTACGCCTAGGCTATCGTGCCTACTGGTAGAAATAACACCACAGTCACCAAGTTGCCTAATAATAGATGGTGTAGACATACCTACAGCAGTTGTTCACACCGACATAGATTTCATGTTTACATGGTAGGCTGTACGTTCCAATTTTATTTATGTATATATGTTGATCAGTATTATAGCGTATTACATCACATAATTATACTGGAAATTTATATATTTTATACTGGAATATACTGGAAATATACTGGAATTTCACTGGGACAAAGGTGTACGAACCCTGTCATAGTCATGGCAGCCACATCCTCAATTCAACTATTACAGTTATATTTGTTGGTGCCAAATACACTATTTCCAAGCCTTGAACTAGTGTGCCTGTCATTTGCAGAATGAGGTCCCCAGAGGGTGAATTTAGTGATGCTACCCCGCATAGCAGGAGTAGCATCACCAAATTCACCCTCTGGGGACCTCAATCTGCTTACAACTTAGCAGAATGAGGTCCCCAGAGGGTGAGTTTGGTGATGCTAGCCCGCTATGCGGGGTAGCATCACTAAATTCACCCACTGGGGACCTCATTCTGCTTACAACTCAGCAGAATGAGGTCCCCAGAGGGTGAATTTGGTGATGCTAGCATGCTATGCGGGGTAGCATCACTAAATTCACCCTCTGGGGACCTCATTCTGCAAATGACAGGCACACTATTTCAAGGCTTGACTATTTCCATATTTTTGTGGCCATTTTGTGATCATGCATTCCCAGTGCACAATATTGCAGCAAAAGTCCCCCAGACAAAATTTGTTTGGCAACCTTTTGCACTAGCTTATTTTATTTAACCATTTCATGACGGGAGCTGGGTTGGTGCAGAATTAAATATCATGTGCCAGTGCATTCTCTTATATATTTGAGTCTCCCATACGGAGCCTCGCATATATAAGAGAATGCACTGGCTTATAAGGTCAAGGTAAATATTGTTAGGCCAGTGCATTCTCTTATATATGCAAGACTCCTTATGGGAGACTCAAATATATAAGAAATATATAAGAAAATGCATTGGCACAGGGATCTTATAAGATTGAGCGGAATTCTCTAAGTCCGGCTTTCTAACGTCAGTGCACATTAGAATTATGTTAGAAATCTGTCCTTTATACTTTTGATCAAGTCCTGTTTTATAAAATTTAGCGGAATTTTCTAAGTCAGACTTTCTAACATCAGTGCACATTAGAATTATGTTAGAAATCTGTCCTTATACTATTTACAGATCTACTTCTCCTTTTTTTTAATTAGCGGAATTTTCTAAGTTCCAACTAAGAAAATTTACTTATAAATCACTGTATAAATGAGTAAAACAAAAATTACTCTATTTTTACTCAAGAATAAATTATTTTATTGAAGAATATAAATCACAAATCATTTAAAGTACAGATTGCTAAGTATCATAATTATATATAGAACCTACAGTTGTGAACCCATTCTGTTATTCAATAGTTTTATTTTAGTATCAAATTAAAATTTCTTCTTGAATCATGAATTTTGAAATCTTGAATCCTTATATTATATTATATCCGCAAAAACTGGTTCTATTGGTTGCACGGTTTGAATTTTCAAACGTTGGCATTCGTGACATAACTGATCAACTATTGAGAGTATGTATGAAACAAATTAATATGTGCTAATTATGTACTCTCTCAACACCATGGTACACAATGTTTTTAAATTATATCTATCTCAAATGACAGTGCAAACATAAATGCGAATTTCGTCTAACGAACAACCACTCACTTCATAAATTCATATTATAAATTACATGTATATTGCTATCTTAGTGCGGTGTCGGAAGAGCGTATTTTCGGTCCAGCAACAGACTCATGTTCAAGCCAGAGTTTTTTCCTCACAGTATAGAATTATCCCTCTTTGGTGTCAATCTTCTCCGTCTGACAGACGTATACGTTAAATTGCCACCAGTCCACTGTACCGGCGCGGGAATAAATCAGTACCATTCAGTTAAATACTCATAAGTTAACAAGAGAATATATATATATATATATATCTCTTTTTTAAACTGTTTCTTGAACTGATCTGCCCTGAATGATATAAACTACTAGCTGGTGCCGGGGCGAAACGAACAAGCGCGACGAATTAAAACCCAAATCGTCCTTGCAGTTGGTGCCGTCGAATTGTCGGACAGCATATTAACTCGACAAGACCCCCCCCCCCCCCCGCTGTACGAATAATCCAAATATCCCACCACCCCATCCACGGTCTCGATGTTTAAAATACCGGGCATTTTATATTATGCGGCGACACAATTGTGGAACTTAACAAAAATAATACCACATTTTTTTCCTCAGATGCGAAATGACCAGTTTTCTGACAGTATAGAATTATCTCTCTTTGTCGACATTATAAATCTGCCAGTTCACCTAAGAAATTTTCAATATATTTCACGGGTTATAGGAACTGCTCCGCGAGGAAGTCTAGATTACCTCTTCCGAGTTTTGCCTGAGTTCACTTCCGATCTGCGCACGGTCACTGGGGATTTTCCCAACGTTAATAACGCAAGTTTTCCACAACGACGAAATATATACATGTGTTCATATATAATGTTCGAAATAAAACTCCAAATTAGACTCAGTTTTGTTTGGAATTAATCTCTAAAGGGTAAATTGTTGCAATACGCAAGTTTGGTAAATGGTCTAGTACAACACGTCTATATCCGCCAAGTCATGAAATTAGTTAACAATTAATGTTTATCGGTTTTATATAGAATCTCGTACGATCTTCAGTATTTAAACACGTTCATTGTCGTGGTGTTCTATGCATGGTCTATTTTATGCCATATCTATGGAGTAATCATAGGAATTGTAGTTACTATCTTAATTTTCCACAAAAACTCATAAGAGAACTCATGGACCAGAAATCGATAATTGAACTGGACCAAAATCGGAAGAGGTATATTCTCTCTCGTGGAGCTGTTCCTACCCCGTGATAGGGGCCTATTAGTCGTTTGATGACTTTGATCAGTAAATGATTTTGATCAGTAACGCAAATTCCGTTATTATAATCAACTTATATAATAATATAAAATAATAAGAAAATAATATTAAATGACAAAAATTGACACCATCGTTAGCGATGGTATATAATTGTATAGATAAGGTGGTGTAAGTTTCATTTTCATTTAAAAAAAATTGTATTAGTGTGTCCTAGCCGGCGTCCCGGGGTAATTAGAGCTTGCTAAATAAATTTTGGGTTTAAAAGTGTGGCCAATTTGATAAGTATCGAACCAGTGTTTTCCTGTATAAATTATAATGCAGACGCCGATTACCGCATAATCTATCATTTCCAATTTCCGGTCCAAATTCGTGCTACCTTACTCGTATTTACATTCGCGCAGTACTATTTTTCGCTCATTTTTAAATTCGTGCACTTTAAATTCGCCCACCTTGGGAATATACATAAACCCAAATAAATAATGGTGGCGACAATTCATGTATAAATCTAAAGCTTCCATCGTGTTCTCGTGAACTTTAACCCAACATGTTGGAGTTATGAAATAAATTGTATATACAATGAATTAACGACACGTATGAACCATAGTAACAATTCCCACCTTCAACTGGAAAGTTATGAAAATAGACCACATGTATAAATTATACACTAATTATAAATTTCCACAATTTCTAATGATAACTTATAAATAACCCGACTGTCAGCAAGTGTAGTCAGATCAGTGTTTTCAGATACCGAATAATTATAGAGTTCACTCCGGTCTCAGAATCTAACATAATTTAAAATAAATTTATCGGAAAAATACTGTATCGTACTATATTTCGCTCAGTTATAAATTCGCGCCTAATAAAAAAAACGGACCCACCCCCTGGTTTAGACTAAAGAAGTGTTTAAAAAGAATTTGAATGGAACATTTTCTCACATTGAGCCCCCTTACATTATTAAGGCTCTATTTTGTTCTATAGTAAGAATATAAGCCTTTGAATTCACTTTGGCTACATGTGTTTCTATGTTTTTAAGATGACAGACAGGGGGGGGGTCGTGCAAACAAATTCCGACACAAGGCCGGGGGGTGGGGGGGGGGTCGCAGCTCCTGAAAACACGTTTTTTCCTGTGTTTTCTGGTGCTTGCAAATTTTTTCCTTTTGCCCTTTTTTGACCTAATTACAAGCTGTTTAGCCTATATAATGATTGTTTTGATGTGTTATGATCTAAATAACACCTGTAGTGTACACACAAGATACTAGGTACAGTTATATGTGGTCAGGTTGGCCTCAGAATGTTTTGATTATTTGGTCCCTTCTAATACTAATTAAACCTTCGTGAAATTTTTAACTGCGCTGGCCCACCTGGGTTGGATAACCACTTGGTATGTAAATATATTATAATGAACTCTAAAGACAAATAAACCACATATACTTCAGTAAGTAAAATAAAATATCACATTACCACTATCCGTGGTATCAAACTGAAATTCAACTCTCCAATTAAGTCTGATATGAAACTGAAATAATGTGTAAAATAAATGTAGAACATGCCTGTTCTCCAATCTATAAACATGTTTCTGGCACAAAGTTACTAATACTATAAAAGACAAAAGTGCTACAGTGTTACATACCCAATTATTAATGAACAGACATTCACATGGATCTCTATCAGTCTCAATAGCATTTTCTTAGTAAAACATGACTGTTTTTCACTTGTGAAATAATGAGATATTATTTATTTATATGCGCTATTCTACAACCATTTAGCTATTGTTAATATTAAAATTATCCATCTAACCACGTACACTGCATATTGTAAAACAGGCAAGAAACAGTTTGATAAGTGTCTATTCTGAAATACTTGGGTAATTTTGTACCAGAAAATGTAACCAAAGTTTCTTGTTAAAGGGGTACTCTACGCCAAATGTTGTTGTTGGTTTCTATAGTCTCCGAGTCGGAGAATAAGGTAACAATTTTTTCATTATTTGAAAGTCTGTTGAGTACGAAGTAGTGTTACGGCTGACAAATTTACCGGAATGCAAAAATACAAATTGTCGTTGTCGAGTAATTTTTGTACAGTTTTCAACCAAATGAATCAAATAAAAGTTATATTATAGGCATACTAGTCCCATATAATCATTTAAGTTATTGTATCGTCGCTAGTCAGTGAGTGGCTTGAGTGTTCTCCCCGTATCATCATAATATTTTAAGCGATCGTGTGTGCGATCGGTTTAACAATCCAGTATCCCTCAATTACTTTGTTTGATTACGGAAATTCGTAATTTAATTGACGCCATTTTATGGCTCCAGTCATAAATTCAATTTATATCAAATTATTAACTTTTAAATTATTAAAGTTTATGATAGCCTATTAACCTGAGCGTTTACAGAATACATCTTCGACTCAAATTACTTATGTTTCTATATATTATCGATATTAGATCGTTGTTGTCACCGGAAATTTAATGAAAATGGCGTACAGTACCCCTTAATCCAGATTAGAAATTAACTTAAATAATTCTTCAATCAGCTTCAACGTTTTTAAAATTCAATTTAGAAATGTTAGTTGAACGACATCGATGATAAAATGAAAATGAATATATCTGATACATTTTGCATAGAAAGTCACTGCTACATTTGCCTCCATTAAATCCAATAACATCGGAGTGGATCGTTCATAGGAAACTATATTAATACCACCAGTCAAAACACTTATAAGGACACACTTCCAATGGAAATATATAGGACATACACTTTATGAAAGACTGCATAACAAAGAGAGCTGAACTGTCTCAGCACAAGCACAAGCAATACACGCATATGAGATTTAAAACATTTATCTAGAAAACCCCATCTCAACCTGGGCAGCATATAATTTTCCGGTGTGTTGTGTGTTTACAACTTCAATTTAACTAGCAACTTAAAAAAATATATAAAGTAAACACGAGTGCATTTCATGGATAAATGCACATTACACAAAGTCCAGTGCAAAGTCTGGAATAAATAATTAAATAAAAAAAAATAAAAATTTAAATTGTTTCACTGGTTGTGTCAGCTGGTTGTGTTGAGTTTTTCATGATAAATGTTTTTAATCTCCTGAGTGTAAAGCTTGTGCTCATAGTTATGATTTATTAGTATTTGAGTTTAACTGGTGGCGAAAGTACACCAAAGTTGGATGATGCTTGAAAAAACAGAATGGTCAAATTACGAATGACTGATAATTATTATATATGTTCATTCTAATTTAACCATTCTCTGTTTCTCAACATCAGCCACCTTCACTGGACATTCTACACCCTGATATTTTTGCCTATAATGGCTCTCCAGCTTGATAAATTTCATTCAAATGTGACTGGAAAGGGGGGGGGGTCCCAAAACCATGAGTGGAAAAAATTTATTTTTTTGCACAAAGAGGGGGGGTGGGGGTCCAAAGTGCTGCAAAAAAAAAATCAGCGTTGTGTATGCAAATTTTTTCCTGCCCCCCCCCCCCCCCCCCCCCCCCCCTGTGACAGATGGCAAAAAAATTCAAGAGGCCGGAAGAATTGTTATTTCGCGGCTCGGAACCACCCACCCACTCCGTCCTTGTACCATGGATATAGGGCCGGGTGGATGGGTGGTCCGGAGGCAGAAAAAAAACATTTTTCCATGCTTGTAAAAAATTTTCAAAATGGGTTTTTTTCAAACAATTTACAAGTATTGGGCATGTAATGTTGTTTGTAAGCATGTTAGTGCCATACTTGTTGGTATATATATAGGGATATATAGGCAGCTATAATGACTCATTAGCCTCATGTTTAGCAACATTCTGGAATTCACAAAATCCTGGTCCACTTCAGTGGACCATCGTAGGCTACGATGGTCCACTGAAACGGACCAGGATTCGTAGCAGTTTTCAGGAAACTTATGATCAACGGAAGATAATAGTTATAGTAAAATCAAACCAAAAACTATATTACAAATTGGACATTACATGGTGAATACTCAAATTATGATTAGATTTCATTAACCAAATACATGCATAAAATGCAATTGAAAAAGGTATCTCATCAATTTTGAATGTCTTAAATACTGTCTTGTTCTGGCATGTAAGCAGATGCAAACATTTTTTGGGTGTAAATATGTTTTATTGCTTAAATAATAGCAAAGGGCTGGTCGACAGGCACGCAGGCTTAATGAAAAATTAGGATCATTGGTTCATTACTTCTGGTTATTTTTCATCTTGAATGAGTGGAAGTGAATAAAACTGAATAAGATATGATGAATGACCACTTTTAGAACATTCAAAATACTCTGCATTTAGTTGATGCAAATCAAACCATTGTCTGAGATCAATGAGATACATATTTACGACATGGATCTGCATTGACAATGGTGAACATATCTAGGACATATGTAGTGAATTATTTCCATTGAAAAATGTTTTTAAAAACCTCTTAAATTTGGATAAAAACATGAGAAAAAGTGGGTGGGTCCCCAAAATTTTGGAGGAAAAAAATCTTTTTTTGCGAATGGGTGGGGGTGGGTCCTAAAAAATTGGAGGATTTTTTTTTTTTTGCAGAAATGTGCAATATTTTTCCCATACCCCCCCCCCCCCCCCTTCCTGTTTGGTGCCTCATTCTGTTCTGTAGATAATTCTTCCTCATTAATCAATGTCTTTAGCAACATCTAAGTTTTACTCATCTTATAAGAATTGCCTTGTCGGTCAGACAAAACAAACTTTTATAATTTTACATATACAAAACCCCATAGTGTGTTGGCATGCTTGATCATGATACAGCAGACGTGACCAATGATAAAATCTGCACCCAAGTCAACACCCAAGACATGTCCTGTCGGTAGGTACTGTGGCATTCCGGCGCCGTCTGCGAATACAGCAGGACAGCGCAGGTGTCAGGTGGTCACCTATGATACAGTGACCGGGCGTCTGGTAGGTGTCGTGGGAATTACATAATATGATGGCCGGTCACGTGCACCGTGCATCCAAGATCACATTACAGCTGCAGCTCTTCATAGACGGACGTCTTCAACAAATTAATCGTAAATAGTTTTATATAGTTTATATACTTTTTATCGACAGTGTATAAATAAATCGAAGGTTGACAAAACGCGAGATGCATGGCATGGAATACGGAACATTTATGATCGCCATTGAACAACCGGCTAGCCCGCCATGCGCGCGCGGTCATTATACCTCTATTACGCATTTAATTAGCGGAACAGGTTATCGGAACAGAAGGAAAACGTAATTTTAACTAATGCATGCGCCGCCCTCGGGTGGTTTGATTACATAATACAATTATCACAGCATAAGCTGCCACAGGAAAGAACACAATTAAAATGCTACTCGGACCATGTGTCGTAATTAAAGGTGCCCATTTCTCCGCGAAACTGAAGTCCCATGATAATTAAATATTTTGCGAGGCAGGCCTGTAAAAAAAAATCCTTGGATGTGTGCCCCATTTCTCCGCGAAACTGATGTCCGCTGATAATTGAATATTTTGCGAAGAAGGGGCTGTAAAAAAAACATTCCTTGGTTGTCAGAATAGAATAGAATAGAATAGAATTTATTAAGCAAAATACGTCCCTGGGTTGGGACAAGTTGCCATACATATATATAATATTAATGTGGTACATGAACACACATAAACTGTATAATAATAACATCACTCAGTCATGTAACTTAATATGCATTATATAATAATATTGTGTGTTATCATTTTTGGCTGAGCGTTACAGTTGATCTTTGTATACCATCTCCCAGTACCTGTCACGAAGATAACCCATTATTTGAGACTTGCAGGAGCACATAACGTGTAAGAGTTCATTTTCATATGTTTCGCAACACAAGTGACACGCCAGATTGTTACTGTAAGGGCTGGTACACTTACTTTTGTCAACTCCGTTACCACCTTTGCGCCCCAAAAGAAGATATCCATACCCTAATTAATAACATTATTTTCTAGGCAATGGTGAATTCTTCGAGATATGATTGTTTTCATTTTCAGTGCTTTTTTCCTTAATTTATCGCGTTTTCGGATTTCTTTTCGTATATCTGAATTAAACCAGAATTTATCATTCGGTCTAATTGTGATATTCAACTGTGGAATTGTTACAGATATTATCTCCATAAATTGTTTTTCAAAAAGTTCAACTGCTTCGTCTATGTTATTTAGTGGCTGGAGGAGATAGTCCCAGTTTATATTTTTAAGTAACTCATTGGTTTTAATGAAATCGCCCCGTTTATAATTCCATATCTTTCTGTCAAATGACGCACACGAGGCATTTTCAAACTTCAGAGTGGCATAAACGGCTAAGTGATCTGATTTACCAAAATCTAAGACATCAGCATCGTGCATAATAGGGGATTTCCCAATTAGTATTGGATCAAGGAGGGTTTTTGATATGCATGTAATTCTAGTTGGCTTCGTGATAACATTTCGTAGATCATAATAATTTATTTATTGTTTAAGTTTGGCAGACTCTAGTAGTAGGTTAGAGTTAAAATCCCCGCATAATATGAGATTATCGGTTAATTGTAGTGCGTTATCAATAGACTCATCTAAAAGCTCCCGATAGTTTGGGTCACAGAATTGTTCGGATCTATATGATACTCCGAGGAGTAATTTTCTTGATTTAGAAAAAACTTCGAACCACATTATCGAAGAGTCAAATTCTAAGATTGTAAATCTTTTGTAAACAATATGATTTGCAAAATATACACAAATGCCACCCCCATCCGAGTCACGATCATTCCTTATTGGTACACACAAATCTTGGAGTTCAATGTTTTCAGACGGGATATTGGAGTCCAAGTGAGTGTCAGTAAAACACAAAATATCATAATCACAAATACTATCTGCGATTTTTTCGATCTTATGCCTGATACTTATGTTAGTATAGAACACAGTTAATGTATGCTTAGTATTGGGTAATGCAGATTGCTGAGCTGGGCCAGGGTTCTTTTCCACTTCACCTGATAGCAATATCAAAATTGTAAGGCAGTACATTATACAACGGAAATTTATGCTCCAGAAGTCATGCCTAAGATTTTGTGTTATTTTCCCATTTGATAAGATACTCCCCTTTTTCAGGTCGAAGACCCCGATCGCTGCACGATATTGGTCAGTTGTATTACCCATACAGTATCTTAATTATTTGTCGAAGTTAATTGTTTCGGGGTGCGATCGTACGTATTCGATATGAAAAGATGAGTAATTCACAGGAGATACCCTCTCTGAGAAGCGACAGCCTACACACAAATTATTTTTGTTTATTTCAAATAATTCGTGATTAATATGGATCGACTACATATGCACAACACTACTCCTGAACATCAGACACATTTCCAGGTGAACCAGGGGGGGGGTCGGCAAAAACTTCCAGGGTACAAGGTGGAAATTTTGAGATTTTCGATTTTTGGGACCCACCACCCCCGAAAGGCATGTTTTTGCCACTAATTTCTAGGACACCCACCCCTCCCCCCCAATTTTTCCTCTCGAAAATCAGGGACCCACCCCTAAAACAGTCATGTATATTACTTAATCATATAATATCACCATTGAGGTTGTTCACCCTCAGCCAGGATGGCTTCCCTGAGATGATTTACCTGTGGTTTTATGTTTGTGTTCTCTTTGCATTGAAATTATATAAATGTTTTCCACCATCAAGGAAATTTACCAGGGCACACCGACACCGACACATGCCCGTATATACGGTTTGATTTATGTATACATGTAAGTATACTCAGTCCAGGACACACCGACACCGACAGTATATATACCCGTTCGTACTCTGCCCAAGGCACATCGACACCGACACCGCCACATGCCTGTATAGTGGAGTAGATTAAGTACAAATTTCAAGGCAATTGTTCAAATTGTGACTAAATCATGAAACTTTGCACATATGTACATATTCATATACTTATTGATATTAGATATGGAGCCATGCTGAAATTTCACTTTAACCCATCTTTTAAGGGGTTTTCAAATTTAAAGAGCGTTTCATGATTAAATAATTTATTCAATATCGCAATTAATCCTACCATGAAATATGCGAATTAAAATTAGTCATATAAGTAGGTATGACTCTGAGAGATATAATGCCTCATTTTTAGGGTTAAACTGGAACTCCCCGTCCAAGACGGCCGTCAAAATGGCATCTGAAAGAGGAAATTTTACGTGTTTTCACTAATATCTTCTAGATCAGGTTCTGCTGTATGGAACTAGTTCGGAGATGTGACATTATTTTGTATTGTTCGTTTTAACTGATCATTATAGCAATGTAATATGCCATTCGTGTGATTCCAGTCCCTTCCGATTCCTCAATAATTCGATTATACAGAACTCGGTATGAAATTTCACCGAAAATCACCGTAATAGGATTCTAGTCATATTTTAACAAGAAATTGACAGAACTGTGCAAATTAAGGGAGGCATACAATTAATTATGAATATTTGAACTCAATCAACAAAAATTGTCACTTTGTCTGAAAATGGCTGCCAAAATGGCGGCCAAAACCTGGAAAATGGTAAATATTGCCCCATCATGCCATGTAATCGCTTACAAGTTGTGATTGACGAATACAATTGGCTGTGCTGTCTACATTGAATTTTAGCATTTCTGATGCACATTTGTTAAGTGTTACTAATGTAACCAATGACATTGCCAGAATTATTGGATTTTTATATCACAAACTTGACATCACAATGGACAATTTATTCAAATAATCGGGACTATCTTTGGTATCAAAGATGTTTATTCTTTTTTATCTGTCTTAAATGCGTCACACCAATGTGTATTTAGACAACATTACTCAAGATGGCTTCCAAAATGTCAGCCACATTTGGTAATTTTGTTTTACATATATCCCGAGTAGTATTCTCTGTTCCCAAGAGTAAGCAAATTGTAACTCATTTGGTTAGTAACCATATTACTTAATCCACTGACTACTACGTGTTTCATTCTCGTACCTTCTGGGCATGAATAATTCATTTAAATGATGTACTGTAGTGTGGACTTTTGCCAAAAATGTCTTTTGGGACTCTGGCCATATATTTTAACGGAAAAGGGCAGAATGTCTAAACGGAAGAGACTGAAACTATATTAGCATACAAATCAACTTAATATATGGTGTATATCAAAATGGTAGCCAGGGAGTTGTTGTATGGTCATGAATGGTGCGAATGAGTAGCCTATACGGTGATGGGGTGGTGTGTCCTGGTGAGATGTATATGTATACATGTACAAGGGGTGACTGTATGGTCATGTGTGAGGTGATTAGCTATACAAGGATTATGTGTATGGTTATTGGAGTGGTGTATTCAGTATATAGTCATTGTATGTCTCTTTCTAGCATGACATTAACCAATGCCCGTGTGATTTGACTTCTGAAAGTTTGAGGCGTTGGTAGCATTTCACTGATTGTACCACATGTTTTGTGGTACAATTCCGAATATCTAGAATTGTACCACAAAACGACGTTCGTGTCTCCATGGGAATACATGATACTGACTAATCAGGACGAGCCTTGTATGTAGGTTTAGGTAAGGTCGTATTACAAGTATATATATATATATATATATATATAGTTACTGTATGGTAATGTGTGGGATATACATGCCTACAATGGGTGACTATTGTCACGTATGGGTGTATATGTATGCATATGTTGGCTGTATGATCACGTGTGGGACTGCGGGTGTATGCATATATAGGGAGTGGTTGTATGCTTATGTGCAATGTATATAGGTGTACATGGAATGACTGTATCATGATTGTTGAAGTGTACATGCATACCTGGAGCATAGCTGGATGGTCTTTGGTGGTGTATGGGTATATATGAAGTGCCCATGTGGTCATGGTTGCGTGGTCATGGTTGCATATGTGATGTATATGCATCTCTACCATATTACGTTATGGGGTGTAATGTTATTTATTCCACACCCATTGACGTGAGTCACGTGTATTCAACGGAATCCCAGCCATTGAATACATATTAGTGTATACCTCTAGTGGAATACAAGCCGGAACTATTCTCGTTGACGTTGTCGCCAAGAAAGATGACGTACATTACGTCGATCGTCCGCTTCCGGTGATTCCTCCCCCCATAATTACTGGTTATTTGTCAGACTTAAATCACAATAAAGGTAGCTATAGTTACAACGAAGATGACATTCATGGAATGAATTTATCTGACTGAATGGTGTAGAATAAATACAGAACACAACTTGCATCATAATCTCGAATCTTTTATCGAACTCGTTGCGGACGGCGCAAAGTTATATTTCGCTCGAGCTACGCTCTCACGAAATATATCCTTGCGCCATCCGCAAATCATGCGATAAAAGATTCTCGATTAAGATGCGCGTTGTGTTCTGTCTATGTATATTACGTGATGTTATTGATGAACAATGGGGAGCCTCGCCCTGAATTATATTCCTAATAGGTGTATTACCGCATATTATGTTAAAGGGACACAATGCATTCTGTGTAAATATTAAAGGGAGACAATGCGCTCGCAATGAGTGAATGTTAAAAGGACGGCACTCTCGGTATGATAATGTTAAAGCGACACGAGGTACTCATAAAGTGAATTTTAAAGGGACACTCGGCACTCACTTTGGATGAATGTTAAAGCGACACACGGCACTCGCAGTGGGTGCAAGTTAAAAGGATACAGAAAAAATTTGAAACTTCAAAATTTCAAAAAAAAGATTAAACACTTACAAAACTTTAATTTAAAAAAAAATGATAAAAATTCCTAAATTTAAAATAAATTTAATTTAAAAAATAATATTTATTTTTCAAAAATAAAACAAACAAAATTCAAAACTTTAAAAACTTGAAAAATTTTCTAAAATTTAAACAAAATTTAAATGTTCAAAAATTCAAAAATTAAACAGAAAAACTTAATTTAAAAAAACTTCAAAATTATTTCAAAAAAACAAAAAAAACTTCCAATATTTCAAATTTTGTTAAGTCTTTCAAATTGCTCACGAATTAAGATAAAATTTTACCAATTTTAAAGCTTCAAATTTTCGGGCTCTTAATGTACTTTTTATCAATAAGTATCTCTCGTATATCTTCTCTCCCACCCAAATATGAATATATAACGAAGACGAGAATAACATTTTGTAGAAGTTTATTGAAATTTAATCATTGTCTGAATCTTCGACCTTTAGATTTATTTCTAGGAGTTTCTTGAATTTTCTCATTGCTTCATCCGCAGCCCATTCATTATTATATCCACGTTTGACCATTTTCTTCATGATAGTGTTACGTATGGGGGATGTTTTCAATCGATGCTAGTATTCTATCAACCGTCTGTAAATTTTGAGAAAGAGATAAAACTCTGTGTTGATGCATTCTCGTTGAGCTTTTTCCTCAGCCTCTTCTTCCGACATGCTCTCTTCTTCCACCAGTGACTGTATTTTATATTAGACCAAACGTATTTCCGAGTAGTCTTTATTGTCTGCTACACGTAGTATAAACGACCAACACCAAAGTGAAAATAATTATACCAAGCATGCCGAGTGGGATGTGAACTTTTTTACTGAATTTAACCAATATATTTCTTGACGCTTGGTGAGCGATGCGACTGATATACTTACTATATATGGAGAAGACATGTCAATTCCATAATGTTAATTACATTCGTATGATTTCAACGAATATTGCTGAACAACGTCATGGTGTAACTTTTCCGGGTGCAGGACATTTCGGCACATGGACGTTTCGGCACCTAGTTTTCAGGATGTTTCGGCACCTGGGGTTTCGGCAATTGTTATTTCGGACCAAGCATTTGGATGTTTCGGAACGTCATCGAAGACGTTTCGCCACATGATTTAATTACTATATTTAATATGATTAGTATGAAGTTGAGCATTTCGCAATGTTTTCTCGCATTGTGTTTTGAAAAATGCGGCTAATTTCACTACATTTGGCTTTTACATATGGCTCAAGATAATTTGTTCTTAGTACCCAGATAAACGATATAGGTCAAATTGATATATTTGTTATTGTAATAATGATTTATAAGACTATAATCCGAATACTTGTGTTTGCCACGTGTATACTATATCAATACAGTCGATATTTATAGCTGGTATAAAAGTTTAATCCAGCTGTGTATTTAACGGCCTGTTGTATCATCAGATGTCAGAACATAGTGAACAAACTCGATTACACATACATACATTGAGAGACACCCGTTAACAGTCACTTTAAGCCCGTTTGACCCGTCTTGATAAATCAATTAACGCGAACTGACATGCGTAATTATTAGTCATTAACGACGAAGAACCATCAACGCATGACCGAATCGATTCGCGGTGGACATTACGGAACACACCCCAGTCAAGTTGTCCTGCTAATGTGATATGGTGCTGATGGATACTAGTAAGGATTAACTGCTATGCGATGTTACGGCAAACTGATGCTGTTACGAAAAGATACCGTTAATCAGTTTTAAAGTTGTCATTATTGCGGTGTTCGGATAATCTGAACATATGCAAGAAACGCTATAATGTGTATGAAACATTCAGAACCACAATACAAATAAGTTAATACTGTTTGTATTAGCTGTTGCAAATCGACTATCAACAATTTAGCTATTAATGTTATTTAGCAAATACCAGCGCAGCCATTACTAGTTTAAAAAAAATAAAATATATATATATATTGAATGTTTCAACATACACTGTTATTAATAAAATCCCTCGGCTTAGCCAAACACCGCGAAAATGACACTTAAAAGAACAAAAACAGTACTTGTTCGTAACGACGTCAGTTTGTCCTACCAACAGCATAACAATTTCACAAGACCTACTAACGTCATAGCAGAATAGACGGATAGTACCAGTGGAACACAGTTACTAGCCGCGCAGTCACTGCATACCTGTTTCATGATATATGTTGAGTAATTGGACACAGAAAGTACATAATTATAGTTTATTATACAGACTTGACATGACTATGAAGGATTTATTTAATTTTGGCAGCATATTTTATTTCCCAGGATAAGATAGTACAAAGGCGATGGCACACTATGCCAATATCTCATTTTAAATCACACATCGCATCGCATCAAAGGCAATTATTCAGATACAAGAAAGAGACCAAAATCATGCACTATGTTACACCGCACTGAAGGTTGATGGTTAATAAATATCAATTTTATATATGACAAAACACTCTTTATTGATAACTCTTTTTGTTGTGCTAACACTACTAGTAACAGAGATAATAAGATATACTGCAACTGCTAAGAGAAGCCTGATTGCCCTATACATTGTTATATCGCCTTATATTGCCTTATACAATGTTGGTTATTTCGAAAAAATATCACACAACGCTCTTTATTGTCTTTATCCGTGTGGTGAAACGCTCTCGATTTAGGTATATTTCTTGACATAGAAAATAAAGCGCAGACTTACATTAGTAAACCCTGATTGCCTTGAATTGGATTATAGCCATATCAGACATGTGCATGTAGAGTGATGATCAAGTCGGAAGAATTTAAAAATTCTAATGAATTCCAATTCCAGTCACTTCCGTGTCTCTTCAAGTGTACCATGCATATGCATATACATATCGTATTTTATAGTTGGTATATAACCAATCACGCTAAGTGCCTTGTTGTATCCTCTGGTGTAAGAACGTATCCTCTGATGTAAGAAAGTAGCGACCTACCTCGATGTAAACGTATACGTATACAACTAAGAGCTCATTCCATCAATGTATCACATTATTATAATCAGTAAATTTGAAAAATGATCAAGGAAATATGGGTTGATACAAACATCGGACTTGGCACTGAAAGGGTTAAAGCTACATTTAGTTTCGATAATTCAATCAAACCGAACGCGCGGACGTAATTAGTAGAAGCAACGGACGACGAACGAAGGCCCGAAGACCGCTCCGCGGATCGGCGCGATGATAATCAGCGAAAGGCGCCGCGCGCCTTCGCTCGAGGCGCGGTGCACCTACTGAGAGGCGGTGCGCGCCTAGCTGGCTACCACATATACGAGTAGAGGATATCACATGAGTTTCTATTTTATACGGAATTTACCAACCGAGTTCACTTAATTCGATTTGAGCCGAGGTTTACCGAGGCTCAAAAATAATTTAGTGGACGAGGTTGATAAATTACGTATAAAATAGAACGAGTTTGAGATGCCTTTTATCACATGATCAAATAAACGCGAAGCAACGCGAAGTATTCATCGAAAATAAGAATCATAAACTTCAGCAATCGCAAGTCATTTAATTAATGGCGTGACGTCACAGCACGTGCTGATATTACACGCGTGTCTTACCAATAATTATGAATCTGGTTTTGTGTGTTAATTATGTGATAACATTGTTATATTGTGCTGTCCATTCGATGGTGCCATTTAACATTAGAGTTACATTATGCACTCCATTCGATATTAGTGTTATATTGCAATCCATTCGATAGTTGTGTTACATGTTCAGCATTATAGTTATAGTGGGAACTCCATTCCGTATTTGTGTTATATGGTGCAGTTCATTCGATAGTAGTGTTATATTGTGCAGTCCATTGAAGATTAGTGTTATATTGTGCACTCCATTCGATATTAGTGTTATATTGCACTCCATTCGATATTTGGGTTATAGAATGCACCCCGTTCAACATTAGAGTTATAGTGTGAAAACTTTTCCGTATTAGTGTTCTATTATGCACTCCATTCGATATTAGTGTTATGTGGTGCAGTCGATTCGATATTAGTGTTATATTGTGCAGTCCATTCGAGATTGGTGTTATATGATGCACTCCATTCCGTATTAGTGTTATATTGTGCACTCCATTCCGTATTAGTGTTATATTGTGCACTCCATTCCGTGTTAGTGTTATATTATGCACTCCATTCCGTATTAGTGTTATATTGTGCACTCCTTTCGATATTAGTGTTATATTGTGCAGTCCATTCGATATTAGTGTTTTAGTGTGCAGTCCATTCGAGATTAGTGTTATATGGTGAAGTCCATTCGATATTAATGTTATATGGTGCAGTCCATTCGAGATTAGTGTTATATGGTGCAGTCCATTCGAGATCAATGTTATATGGTGCTCTCCATTCCATATTAGTGTTATATTGTGCAGTTCATTCGAGATTAGTGTTATATGATGCAGTCCGTTCGAGATAGTGTCATATGGTGCATACCTCATTCATCAGGGATGCCACATTATCATAGGCACACTATAAGGATACCATGCCTTGAACACTGGACGCAAGACATTATTCCAATGATGTAGACTTACAAAATGTAGATCACAATAGGTATCATGTGGATCGTTGTGTATTTTGAATCTTGGCTATTACCTCTCTGTCAAAACGAATTTGTTACTTATTTTCAGAGATCATTTTCTGTTATTGTCCCTGTAAACTTAAATGAACACAACGCGTTCGGAGTGAGTTTATGCGAAATAACTTATTGTTTTTTTTAATATAAAAATATGTGCAATAACTATCATCAATAAGTACATGAACAGATATAGTGAACTTTTTTGTCTTTTCATTATCAGTAACTCCAATAATGATATTTCGCATTTCAAAGCCATTGTTAGGCAAACAACTATTAAACTGGAATTATAGATACAATTTCAATTAGTGCAATAAAATACAAAAATGCAGCCACAACTTGACGGTAAACATTGAAAAAGGACAAAGCATTGAAACATATTCTGAAAATTGCTATTCTGACTAAAATAGTTGAGGTTATTACACGATTATCAATATCTGTTGACATATCCCTGTAACATGATTTCTTTACACAGTAATGGCCTTAACACGTGACAATTCGCTATTGGAGAACTATCAATAAGCACAACGTGTATCTATTTTCCAGTGTTCTTCTTAGTACTGATACGTTTCCAGACATATATATTTTGTTTTGAACATTTACCCACTTCGAGTGTTTTGGGCCCCTTTATCCCACCCGGGTGTGTTTCCTGAACAAATACGAGTGGTGTCGTGACATGTCCGTGGAAACTGAAATCCGCGTCAAGGCCCAACTCACCAAACGACAAGTTAGTGTTACTGATAACGGCTACGAAAACTGTTTAATTTGTTCAAAATGTAGTACACATGTAGCAATGTCTCCGAAATTGCATTTTACTTGACGTTGTAGGGGGTATCATTTTAGTCCATCTCTCTGACCACCAGCCCCCTCCAAGCCCTACATTGTTCAGTTTTTTTTTTTCAGTGTCAAAATTTGGGACCCATTCAATCCAAAATTAGTAAATAAATTAGAAACAAAATTTATCAGACTTTTTTGCACAAGATTACTTTATACCATATACCAACATATACATGCATATATAAGATAATTCATTAACTAATTTGGTCTAATAATAGTTACTCTGACCCTGTAAGCCGGTGCATTCACTTATGTGTGTGAGACTCGCATATATAAGATAATCAAATGGCACCAGATAGTTACTGTTGCACCAGCGCCCCCTTGTAATATGGTTATTGGGTTGTTTTTCCCACACACAAACGAAGTTATGCAAATTAAACTAACCATGTAGGTCGTCCACTAAAAATATGAGTGAAAAGGTACAACGTTGAAAAGAGAACTGGAGTAAGCTGAGAATAACGGAATGTATGGTGGGTACTTGTAACTCCATTGGAATATGAGTAGACCGTTTCCGTGTGCTGAGTTTCCATGCCAACGTGACATTTCTCAGCGTAGGCACCCACACACGAAGCGTACGCCATGACATGCGCAACATAGTTTTGTTCATGAACCGAACAGAACAGGTGTGACATAGGCCCCCTGGCGAGCACCGCGACATCCTCTCCGGAATGTGTTGATGAGCTACGCCCGAACACCGAGTCCTGTCTGAAGTTTACGTCATCTATAATCGAAAGAAACAACAATAACAACACACGAAAATACAGGAGGGCGCCCTAGTACGCCATCTGAGAAATCAAAAAACGAATGCTCACACACATCGTCGGTGCGCTGCTAAAATTACACAAAAATCTTATTTTACAGCGGACACTACAATATACGAAATATACTTTCTGACTCTGGATAAGGAGAAAATGCCCTCCGTTCATGCTACTTCAACACAATCCAATCAGTATTTTTCTACCAGGAATGATTTTGAAAATAGGACATTGTATAATTAACAATACCATTCGGCGGGGAACCCCAGATACGACATTGTATACCAAACTTTGTCTCGAAAAATTGCATTTATACTACTTTAGGTTAATTTAGCAAGTTATCTAAGGAACCCAATATGCAATTTAAAAATACTCCTATATACATTATAAACAATTGTGCTGCAAGTGCTTTCTCATAAAAAAGATACAACATTTTAGAAGCCCACCAACGACGTGGAACAAACTTCGTGGAGGTGACCTTAGTGCATTTCCAGCATGTAGGTATTTGTACCGTTTCCCTTTACGCTCCCAGAGACCCCTCGCGGAGTTGAAATAGGTCCATTGAATCAGAGAAACATGGCTGCAATATACATCAGCGTGACAACCACTAGGTTATGCAGCAGGAATATGTATTGTTATGCCCATTTCACATATGGCAGCAGGAATATAAAAGTTATTTTTTCAAAGAACACTCAAGATATATACTATTTTTCTTATAGTACATTATTCTTCACAGTGTTCAGTGCACATTCCCATATTTGATTCTTAGATATGGACTTTGTTTTTCTTGGACCAATGTAAGTAAAAATAATATTATTAAATCTCTATGACGTTCACATGTTAGGGGAATAACAAGGGAATGTTATTATGTGAATTTTGGAACGCAAACCACCATCTGTCTTTAAGTGACAACAGTATTTTACAGTAGTTGGTGAATTGATGGCTTATGACTAAATGATATACAGTTCTCATTTTAAACTCACTGGCTTCCTCATGTGTGTAGTTACGCCTCGCCTCCCTGTAACCAGGTCCGTTCGCATACAGCAGCGGGGTATTTAGCACTCCGTCATAACCAGCCCGGTTATGATAGCCATGCATGGTATCTTCATTTCGTCCAGTACGAGAAATAACAAGTAAATGCAAGTCGAATTGGGAATATACACACTTCAAGATCGTTATTGATTACAATAGCAACACAAGTAGGAGAAAACAAGACAATAAAGCGCATTGTAATCTGTAAAATGTTACTGTCTTTTAAGCTCTGGAATTCAATGTCGAAGCAAACATGTTCTTATGTGGGAGGTCAATTGTCCAATTTTGAATGGGGATTTCCATGTAAGTCTGCGCAGCAAATGGTGTATAAGAAGCAGTTGTCTGGGCACTAAAGCAGCCATATCATTAAACAGATGTAACATTTAACTGGTGGCTGTGCTTGGTAAATTGGCAATTTTTGCTATAAATTAATTTTTGAGAATTGTTTTCTGGAATTACAACACTTGACCTAGTTTAAAAAAATCAATATAAAATACAAAAACAAAACTTTCTAATGGAATATATTCCAAGCCGACTCGCCAGATAAATATGTATTGTTTTCAATACCGCACGAAGTCACGCCCAGAAATATTTACAACTCTGTAACTTTTGCTGCAGAGATTTGCATGGAATTCCCATTCAAAATTGGTCGCTTGACCTCCTCCTTAATATGGAGCCCCAATGACCTTATTAACTAGCTAGCTGAAACGGGCTTCGTTAGCCTTTAATCAGCAACGCCAAGGCAGGTGGCCACATACGCCCTTTTGTGCGCAATGCAAGTTTTGATCTTTTAAAGATTTTGATTAAACAAAAACTAATGTGTAACTCACCAAACATATTGTGGCCTCGTTTTGGATAACCAATCAGATTAAATGGGTGTGAATGGTCTGCTGTGACGATAGTAAGTGTTTCCTCGCTTCTAGTCATTGAATTAGCCAGCGCCACCGCTTCTTCCATAGCTAAGACTTCATACAACGCCTTCTTGGCGAGGTTCTTATGATGAGCATGGTCTATTCGCGAACCTGAAACAGACGCGTACATTACATGCGAATTGTCTAAAGGTTTGAACCCGATTTTGAGGACAGTGGCTAAAATGCAAGCTTGTGGCTTTTGACGGATGTGACTACAAGACAAGCTTGGATGTTTGAAATGTTAACCCTTTACCCAACAGAAGGGCCCTGTGCCAATGCATTCGCCTCGCATATATAAGAGAATGCATTGGCTTAACACATTAAAAATTATAAAATTGTTAACGAATGTAAGAAAAAATGATAAAAAGTGTTAAAAAAAGATTTTTTTTAGGCCAATGCATTCTCTTATATATGCGAGGCGACCTATGGTAGACTCGCATATATAAGAGAATGCATTTGGCACAGGGCATAACTGTAACTATCACAATGTGGTCAAGGAGCCGGTTCCAATGATATCCATATTTGTATGGTTCTATTGAGACAGACCGAAGATATTTTAGGCTGTTGAAGCTTTATTTGGCCGGTTTTGGCCGTTTTGTTTGGTAAAATGTTAAGCCTTTAAAACGCTGTTTTCGCGTGAATTCTGTAGAAATAGCACCTCCAGCCAATGACTTATATGGCCAATGTTCGTACATGAATCGTCAATATTGGCAGTTATGTCCCCGATTGGTTGGTTCATTATAATAATAAACTTTATAACCCTGTGGTGACCCCAGTAGCGTTCTTTATCGTGCACACACCAAGGCGTGTACACGGGTCAGCCATTAATGTCCGCGCCCGATCGGACAGCGTACTGCACCCACGACAACAATAATTAGTGCTGTAATGGGGGGTAAGTCGGCAATTTGCATTCGGATCTTTATTCAGTGATCTCGAATGAGACTTTTCAGCCTGACAAACTTGGTATCTGACCGAGTTCTTATTTTTGACGGAATACCCTGACCAGTTTGCGATCCCCGGTCCGCTAGCACGAGAAAACAGTACGCTACATCTCGGCTAAGGACTTCCCGTTGTACCAAGTATTTTATTTTTAAGTGCTTGTAGCTTTCCGACCTCGTGGAGTGAACACCACATGCATATACTATACGTCATACTTCCCTCGAGTGTAACGGTAAGAAAGCACAACTGGTGACTTCACGTCGTTGATTTCTATACTTATAATGATATCAACTGCTATCTGGCAGTTTACCATTCGAAACAACTTATCTCGAATAATGCACACAAAAAAAACCAATGTCGAAAATATTTGTTGTAGCGATATGTTGGCGTTCAAATTTCACAATATCGAAAACAATTATCCCTGAATTCGTTAAATTAATAGTGAGTTAGTAAATTGTTTGATACATAATATGATATGTATAATTATTTATCACGCATTATACGAACTCACTACGAATCTCAGTGATAATTGTTTTCAATATTGTGAAATTTGAACGCCAACATATCGTTTTTTTTTTTTTTAGTTATTTATTAATTATTATAAGTGAAAATAACGAAAACTACATATGATCAAATACCCTGGTCAAATTTTGCCTACATATTTGATATAATGATAATGTATACATGCATGCCAAATACATATCCATGTATAGATAGTCAACTTCCGCCGCCATCAGAATGTCCCGAATTATAAAATTCATTCTGGTTTAATGGGGGGCGCGATTGCTAATTTATGGATACCCCTATTCACACCACTTCTGCGACTTGCCTTCTACGAACAAAAAGAATCCCTTTTCGTTCTTGCTGAGAATTTCGATGGCCTTTCTGGTCATCGCTGTGAGAGAAGGTTCGCCGTAGACATCGTCTTTGTCTCGATCTATATCGAATCCCATATGACTGTAGTTGAACAAACCTACAAAGTAAGGTTACACAATAATTATAAGGTAATAGCCAATATCGTTCGGAGCTCACCGTGTGGCGATCGGGATCCGGGGTGTGGTTGTTTCACTTTAGCCAAATGCAAATTATATATATTTCCTTCATTCTACTTCCATATTTGTATTGAACATCCCAAATATTAACATAGAATATTAATAACACACGAGCAGAAGTTATTTCAACTTAGGAAACGCTCCATTGTTTTGCCAATCATGTGATACGATTTCGTTCAGCAGATAAGTTTGAACGCGTCACTTCTATGGTTTGTGAAGCATTTGTAAAACAGGTGTCGTCTGCGTTCATCGTGTGGACGAATGTATAGTATCTGACAAGTCGTTAATATATAATAGAAATAAAAACGGTCCCAATAATAAGCCCTGTGGCACTCCTGTGAGAAGATACATATAGTCGGATCCTTCACCGGAGACAACCACACTCTGTTTACGTTTCGAAATATAATCGCAGAGCCACCTTACCATCGATTCCGCACTGTTTCAGTTTATGTACCAGTGATGTGTGCCAAATTATCTCTGTACACGTATTTGGCATGCATGCAGACATTACCATTATACCAAACATGTAGGCAATGTTTGCTCTGGATATTTTATCATATGGAGTTTTCGTCGTTGTCACCTATACAAATAATATATAACTCAACTCAAGAGTAGTACGGATGGACGCTGGTTTTAAACATACTTTATTCCAACATAAAGACGATACATACAGATATACATAAAATATAATAAATTGAGAGTATAGTTGACATAAAACTGTTGGTGTATGTTACCGGAGATTTGCAGGCATGTTATATCGGTTGGAAACGGAGACAGTACTCTGTAAGCGTTTTTTGGTCGTTCCGCCCACTCAGAAAGTTGATACCCAATATTCTTAAAATATGTAATATGTATACAAGATCTTGGTACCATGATGTCTCATGAATACCTCACTCATGCATCATGGGACCAATATCTTGTATCTGGTAGTGGCTATTTGATTGTTCGTTATAATGTATTGAAATTATATGATGGGTAGATATCGGGAGGTGTGGAGAGTATACGGTGGGTTATAAAGAACTGAGGCGAGGAGAGGAATAGCGATAAAGAGAGAGAGGGGGATAGAGAGAAGAGAGAGAGAGAGCAGGAATATGAAGAGTAGGAAGAAGAAGAATGCATATTGAAGATTTTAAGGATACGTCACCCGTGGAACGGTTTCGTGGCATCCCACGTCAAATGTTCGATCTCCCAACTTATCAGATATAGAAGTACATCGTGTACACATCGGACTGATACAGTCTGCGGATTTATTGCCATAACGTGTATGTGTTGACGATATTAGAAGACTACACGCAGAGATGCAGCATGCAATTCGCATTCCTTCTGCTGTGGCAATGATTTCGATAATATCGAACTAAAGCATACTCAGTCTCCAGGCACCTAGTACAAACGCTATCGCATGCCAAATGGGGTGGGATGCTGAAAAATCGCAAGCCAATTTGCGCGCGATTTAGTTTGCCGTGTCCCGCGTGACTCAGCATCGCATGCGAATATGTTTCGATTGTAAAATTCAAAGAAATGTAACTCTAACATACCCGTTATTTAGTAAAAAATCATACCAAAAGAATGACACCACAAAGAGACACGTTTCAAAAACACTATAGGAAAAATCACTTTTAGGGTGGGTGGGCTTGGGGGAGGCGGACGGCACTGTCTAAGACCTGTCTAAGACCTGTTGGGACCTGTTGGGAAACACAAAATTCAAACTGTTAAGCAACGTCACCCCTTTTTCAAATTGATATCGAGGCAGTCAGGTCGCGCCAGCGACCGCTGCCGCGGGGGCCTGATGGCTCATAAAAACAACTCTATATATAAGCGCCCGCGGCTACCACTTTATAGCATCAAGGGTAGACTGAGCAAATCGAGACGGGATGCTGGTCCCGCCAAACTCTCCAGACGGCATCGACATATCAAAACGCATGCGATTCTCGCCTATCGTATCCGTATTTGGACGAGATTGTAAGACCATAGCCTGCTCCAGGACAATGAAATTGAGTGTAATACCCTCATTTGTGAGTAAACGTAGTGGGGTGCCCGATGACACTTGGGTCCACGAAATGCTTTATAGCTCATGCATAAATACACATACTTGTGTGAAACAATATTTTATGTTGCTGTTATGGATGTACGAACCAATAACATTTGAAAAAATTATAACTTATATAGATGGTGTGGATCTTTAATTCGGGTAAAATATATTCGGTAAAAGTAGATATTTAATATGCGGAAAGACGCGGGGATTTTTTGCTAATGTGTTATCACCATTCTGACTGATTCTGAAAATATCTACAGCAGAAAAGAGTTGGTTCCTCTTGTCGTGGACTGAAGAGTCATTGGTCATTCCACTGTACTCGTACATCTGGGTCGTCGAAAGCAATAACACCCCACCTAAAGCGTAATCTGTATCCTTAGCAATGGAGTTGAGCCCCTTCGTGTCATGGACGTAAGTGTGTTTCAGTCCCCGTGCTTCTTTATCCTCTTTCCATTCCTGAAATTAGACAGGCAGACATATTATATTATTCCTCCATTTTTCTGGATGAGGTATATACACAGGACCAGCCCAGAAGTTTCAAATTGGGAGAAGTCGCTGCTCATTGTTTGGTAATCAGGGAGAAGTCGCTGCTCATTGTTTGGTAGTCAGGGAGAAGAGGTGGATTGGTATCCAGGAGAGGTAACAATGGCTGAAGTTGAATTTATATCCCCACATCAACATTCTATGATCCAAAGAGTATTATGCAATATAAGAGACCACTTATAAAACCATTGTAGTGAATAAGGATATAGTTATAATCTGTAAATATACTTTAAATATTATGCTCTTGTGGCATAATTATGCATAATGTTACATGAGAGAGAAGTCACTTGTCTGTGGGACAAAAATGGGGCGATGTGTTAGGGACAAGATATCTTTCACAAGCCGCCATCTAAGCTGGTCCCTTCATATACAACCGATATGCACAATGTTAGGTAAATATGTGATATAAAAGGAATGTCATATGTATTAAAAATAATTAAATGTCATAGTTTATATAGGTTAAATGTCATAGTTTATATAGTTTATATCACAGTATGTAATATGTTCAGCACTCTTACCGAGTCTCTTTAACCCTTTACCCAACAGAAGGGCCCTGTGCCAATGCATTCTCTTATATATGCGAGTCGACCATAGGTCGCCTCGCATATATAAGAGAAAGAATTGGCTTAACACATTAAAAGTTATAAAATTGTTAAAGAATGTAAGAAAAAATGGTAAAAAGTGTTAAAAAACGAATTTTTTAGGCCAATGCATTCTCTTATATATGCGAGGCGACCTATGGTCGACTCGCATATATAAGAGAATGCATTGGCACAGGGCATAACTGTAACTATCACAATGTGGTCAAGGAGCCGGTTCCAATGATATCCATATTTGTATGGTTCTATTGAGACAGACCGAAGATATTTTAGGCTGTTAAAGCTTTATTTGGCCGGTTTTGGCCGGTTTGTTGGGTAAAGGGTTAAAATCAATAAATTCTTCAATTATTTGAATATCAGAGATATTGCGAGAAAATAGGAAGTTGCCTCACAGCTTCACAAAGTGAAATTACATATCAGAGAATACTCAATTCTCGCAAAGTTTGCCCCCTAAAACTCCTTGATGTGACAGAGATTATGAATAAAATAACAAAACAAACAAAATGTTACATGTGGAGCTCCGTGGTCCAGTGGTTAGCGCGTTGGACTTGTCTTCGCTGTCAACCCAGCGAGGCGAGATCGCGGCTGGCTGGTGGTCTGTTATGAGTTTCCACACAGCAGTGGCTTGGCCGACTTGAGCGATGTGCAATTGTTGGATTGTACACTGTTTGAATCTCGCGCCAAGTTGTGACCCTTGAGCAAGGTTGCTCGTACTGTGTCTGCTTTGCACCACCCATGCATTACAAGGTTACCTGATAATGAGCAGTGAAAGATCTTGTCAGTATGCTAGCCATATGGTATCCTCGCATACTCCCGGCTGTACCTCCCCCTGTCCCCGGGGAGCAGTAGATGGTTACTGAATGTTCAGGCTCATCAGGGTAATAATTGTAAAACTTTGAGCGCTTTGGGCCTCAAGGGAAAGGCGCTTTACAAATGCTATACATTATTATTATTATGTTCGCTCATGGACTCTGTTCTCGGATATGTTGACTGTAATATAGGCAGCTTGTACCATGGTTTACACCACGTGTTACACTAACGGTAATGTCTGGCACTATATTTACTCTAAAGTACGCACATCTATCAGGTTGATCCTGTCTCGTCGCTGATATTTTTCTTGGTAGTCAACACCGACGGAAGCATTCAGGTCGATGCTGCTCACGGGTAGGAAGTATCGCCTCCCTCCACCGAAGATCACCTGTAAAGATAACACCACCCGAATGATCACATGTAAAGATAACACCACCCGAATGAAGATCACCTGTAAAGATAACACCACCCGAATGAAGATCACATGTAAATATAACACCACCCGAATGAAGATCACCTGTAAAGGTAACCCCACCGAATGAAGATAACCTGTAAAGGTAACACCACCCGAAAGAAGATAACCTGTAAAGGTAACACCACCCGAATGAAGATCACACGTAAAGGTAACCCCACCCGAATGAAGATCACATGTAACGGTAAAACCACCCGAATGAAGATCACTTGTAAAGGTAACCCCACCGAATGAAGATCACCTGTAAAGGTAACACCACCCGAATGAAGATCACCTGTAAAGATAACACCACCCGAATGATCACATGTAACGGTAACACCACCCGAATGAAGATCACATGTAAAGGTAACACCTCCCGAATGAAGATCACATGTAAAGGTAACACCACCCGAATGAAGATCACCTGTAAAGATAACACCACCCGAATGAAGATCACCTGTAAAGGTAACACCACCAGAATGAAGATCACTTGTAAAGGTAACACCACCCGAATGAAGATCACCTGTAAAGGTAACACCACCCGAATGAAGATCACCTGTAAAGATAACAACACCTGAATGAAGATCACATGTAAAGGTAACACCACCCGAATGAAGATCACATGTAAAGGTAACACCACCCGAATGAAGATCACCTGTAAAGATAACACCACCCGAATGAAGATCACCTGTAAAGGTAACACCACCTGAATGAAGATCACCTGTAAAGGTAACACCACCCAAATGAAGATCACTTGTAAAGGTAACACCACCCGAATGAAGATCACCTGTAAAGGTAACACCACCCAAATGAAGATCACCTGTAAAGGTAACACCACCTGAATGAAGATCACCTGTAAAGGTAACACCACCCAAATGAAGATCACTTGTAAAGGTAACACCACCCGAATGAAGATCACCTGTAAAGGTAACACCACCCAAATGAAGATCACTTGTAAAGGTAACACCACCCGAATGAAGATCACCTGTAAAGGTAACACCACCAAATGAAGATCACCTGTAAAGGTAACACCACCAAATGAAGATCACCTGTAAAGGTAACACCACCCGAATGAAGATCACTTGTAAAGGTAACACCACCAAATGAAGATCACCTGTAAAGGTAACACCACCCAAATGAAGATCACCTGTAAAGATAACACCACCCAAATGAAGATCACCTGTAAAGATAACACCACCCGAATGAAGATCACCTGTAAAGGTAACACCACCCGAATGAAGATCACCTGTAAAGGTAACACCACCCAAATGAAGATCACCTGTAAAGGTAACACCACCCAAATGAAGATCACCTGTAAAGGTAACACCACCCGAATGAAGATCACCTGTAAAGGTAACACCACCCAAATGAAGATCACCTGTAAAGGTAACACCACCCGAATGAAGATCACCTGTAAAGATAACACCACCCGAATGAAGATCACCTGTAAAGGTAACACCACCCGAATGAAGATCACCTGTAAAGGTAACACCACCCAAATGAAGATCACCTGTAAAGGTAACACCACCCAAATGAAGATCACCTGTAAAGGTAACACCACCCGAATGAAGATAACATGTAAAGGTAACACCACCCGAATGAAGATCACATGTAAAGGTAACACCACCCGAATGAAGATCACCTGTAAAGATAACACCACCCGAATGAAGATCACATGTAAAGGTAACACCACCCGAATGAAGATAACATGTAAAGATAACACCATCCGAATGAAGATCACCTGTAAAGATAACACCACCCGAATGAAGATCACTTGTAAAGGTAACACCACCCGAATGAAGATCACCTGTAAAGGTAACACCACCCAAATGAAGATCACTTGTAAAGGTAACACCACCCGAATGAAGATCACCTGTAAAGATAACACCACCCGAATGAAGATAACATGTAAAGATAACCCCACCCGAATGAAGATAACATGTAAAGATAACACCACCCGAATGAAGATAACATGTAAAGATAACACCACCCGAATGAAGATCACCTGTAAAGATAACACAACCCGAATGAAGATCACTTGTAAAGGTAACACCACCCGAATGAAGATCACCTGTAAAGGTAACACCACCCGAATGAAGATCACCTGTAAAGGTAACACCACCCAAATGAAGATCACCTATAAAGGTAACACCACCCAAATGAAGATAACCTGTAAAGGTAACACCACCCAAATGAAGATAACCTGTAAAGGTAACACCACCCAAATGAAGATCACCTGTAAAGGTAACACCACCCAAATGAAGATAACCTGTAAAGGTAACACCACCCAAATGAAGATAACCTGTAAAGGTAACACCACCCAAATGAAGATAACCTGTAAAGGTAACACCACCCAAATGAAGATCACATGTAAAGGTAACACCACCCGAATGAAGATCACCTGTAAAGATAACACCACCTGAATGAAGATCACATGTAAAGGTAACACCACCCAAATGAAGATCACATGTAAAGGTAACACCACCCGAATGAAGATCACATGTAAAGGTAACACCACCCGAATGAAGATAACCTGTAAAGGTAACACCACCCGAATGAAGATCACCTGTAAAGGTAACACCACCCAAATGAAGATCAGCTGTAAAGGTAACACCACCCGAATGAAGATCACCTGTAAAGGTAACACCACCCGAATGAAGATCGCCTGTAAAGGTAACACCACCAAATGAAGATCACCTGTAAAGGTAACACCACCCAAATGAAGATAACCTGTAAAGGTAACACCACCCAAATGAAGATCACATGTAAAGGTAACACCACCAAATGAAGATCACCTGTAAAGGTAACACCACCCGAATGAAGATCGCCTGTAAAGGTAACACCACCCGAATGAAGATCGCCTGTAAAGGTAACACCACCAAATGAAGATCACCTGTAAAGGTAACACCACCCAAATGAAGATAACCTGTAAAGGTAACACCACCCAAATGAAGATCACATGTAAAGGTAACACCACCAAATGAAGATCACCTGTAAAGGTAACACCACCCAAATGAAGATAACCTGTAAAGGTAACACCACCCAAATGAAGATCACATGTAAAGGTAACACCACCCGAATGAAGATCACCTGTAAAGATAACACCACCTGAATGAAGATCACATGTAAAGGTAACACCACCCAAATGAAGATCACATGTAAAGGTAACACCACCCGAATGAAGATCACATGTAAAGGTAACACCACCCGAATGAAGATAACCTGTAAAGGTAACACCACCCGAATGAAGATCACCTGTAAAGGTAACACCACCAAATGAAGATCACCTGTAAAGGTAACACCACCCAAATGAAGATCACCTGTAAAGGTAACACCACCCGAATGAAGATCACCTGTAAAGATAACAACACCTGAATGAAGATCACCTGTAAAGATAACACCACCCGAATGAAGATCACATGTAAAGGTAACACCACCCGAATGAAGATCACCTGTAAAGATAACACCACCCGAATGAAGATCACCTGTAAAGGTAACACCACCTGAATGAAGATCACCTGTAAAGGTAACACCACCCAAATGAAGATCACTTGTAAAGGTAACACCACCCGAATGAAGATCACCTGTAAAGGTAACACCACCTGAATGAAGATCACCTGTAAAGGTAACACCACCCAAATGAAGATCACTTGTAAAGGTAACACCACCCGAATGAAGATCACCTGTAAAGGTAACACCACCCGAATGAAGATCACTTGTAAAGGTAACACCACCCGAATGAAGATCACTTGTAAAGGTAACACCACCCGAATGAAGATCACTTGTAAAGATAACACCACCCAAATGAAGATCACCTGTAAAGGTAACACCACCTGAATGAAGATCACCTGCAAAGGTAACACCACCCAAATGAAGATCACTTGTAAAGGTAACCCCACCCGAATGAAGATCACCTATAAAGGTAACACCACCCGAATGAAGATCACCTGTAAAGGTAACACCACCCAAATGAAGATCACTTGTAAAGGTAACACCACCCGAATGAAGATCACCTGTAAAGGTAACACCACCCAAATGAAGATCACTTGTAAAGGTAACACCATCCGAATGAAGATCACCTGTAAAGGTAACACCACCAAATGAAGATCACCTGTAAAGGTAACACCACCAAATGAAGATCACCTGTAAAGGTAACACCACCCGAATGAAGATCACTTGTAAAGGTAACACCACCCGAATGAAGATCACCTGTAAAGATAACACCACCCGAATGAAGATCACCTGTAAAGATAACACCACCCGAATGAAGATAACATGTAAAGATAACACCACCCGAATGAAGATCACCTGTAAAGATAACACCACCCGAATGAAGATCACCTGTAAAGATAACACCACCCGAATTAAGATCACTTGTAAAGGTAACACCACCCGAATGAAGATCACCTGTAAAGGTAACACCACCCAAATGAAGATCACTTGTAAAGGTAACACCACCCGAATGAAGATCACGTGTAAAGGTAACACCACCAAATGAAGATCACCTGTAAAGGTAACACCACCAAATGAAGATCACCTGTAAAGGTAACACCACCCGAATGAAGATCACTTGTAAAGGTAACACCACCCGAATGAAGATCACATGTAAAGGTAACACCACCCGAATGAAGATCACTTGTAAAGGTAACACCACCCGAATGAAGATCACCTGTAAAGGTAACACCACCCGAATGAAGATCACTTGTAAAGGTAACACCACCCGAATGAAGATCACCTGTAAAGGTAACACCACCCGAATGAAGATCACTTGTAAAGGTAACACCACCCGAATGAAGATCACTTGTAAAGGTAACACCACCCGAATGAAGATCACTTGTAAAGGTAACACCACCCGAATGAAGATCACTTGTAAAGGTAACACCACCCGAATGAAGATCACTTGTAAAGGTAACACCACCCGAATGAAGATCACTTGTAAAGGTAACACCACCCGAATGAAGATCACTTGTAAAGGTAACACCACCCGAATGAAGATCACTTGTAAAGGTAACACCACCCGAATGAAGATCACTTGTAAAGATAACACCACCCAAATGAAGATCACCTGTAAAGGTAACACCACCTGAATGAAGATCACTTGTAAAGGTAACACCACCCAAATGAAGATCACCTGTAAAGGTAACACCACCCGAATGAAGATCACCTGTAAAGGTAACACCACCCGAATGAAGATCACTTGTAAAGGTAACACCACCCGAATGAAGATCACTTGTAAAGGTAACACCACCCGAATGAAGATCACTTGTAAAGGTAACACCACCCGAATGAAGATCACTTGTAAAGATAACACCACCCAAATGAAGATCACCTGTAAAGGTAACACCACCTGAATGAAGATCACCTGTAAAGGTAACACCACCCGAATGAAGATCACTTGTAAAGGTAACACCACCCGAATGAAGATCACCTATAAAGGTAACACCACCCGAATGAAGATCACCTGTAAAGGTAACACCACCCAAATGAAGATCACTTGTAAAGGTAACACCACCCGAATGAAGATCACCTGTAAAGGTAACACCACCAAATGAAGATCACCTGTAAAGGTAACATCACCAAATGAAGATCACCTGTAAAGGTAACACCACCCGAATGAAGATCACTTGTAAAGGTAACACCACCCGAATGAAGATCACCTGTAAAGATAACACCACCCGAATGAAGATCACCTGTAAAGATAACACCACCCGAATGAAGATAACATGTAAAGATAACACCACCCGAATGAAGATCACCTGTAAAGATAACACCACCCGAATTAAGATCACTTGTAAAGGTAACACCACCCGAATGAAGATCACCTGTAAAGGTAACACCACCCAAATGAAGATCACTTGTAAAGGTAACACCACCCGAATGAAGATCACCTGTAAAGGTAACACCACCAAATGAAGATCACCTGTAAAGGTAACACCACCAAATGAAGATCACCTGTAAAGGTAACACCACCCGAATGAAGATCACTTGTAAAGGTAACACCACCCGAATGAAGATCACATGTAAAGGTAACACCACCCGAATGAAGATCACCTGTAAAGATAACACCACCCGAATGAAGATAACATGTAAAGATAACACCACCCGAATGAAGATAACTTGTAAAGATAACACCACCCGAATGAAGATCACCTGTAAAGATAACACCACCCGAATTAAGATCACTTGTAAAGGTAACACCACCCGAATGAAGATCACCTGTAAAGGTAACACGACCCAAATGAAGATCACTTGTAAAGGTAACACCACCCGAATGAAGATCACCTGTAAAGATAACACCACCCGAATGAAGATAACATGTAAAGATAACCCCACCCGAATGAAGATAACATGTAAAGATAACACCACCCGAATGAAGATAACATGTAAAGATAACACCACCCGAATGAAGATCACTTGTAAAGGTAACACCACCCGAATGAAGATCACTTGTAAAGGTAACACCACTCGAATGAAGATTACCTGTAAAGATAACACCACCCAAATGAAGATCACCTGTAAAGGTAACACCACCCAAATGAAGATCAGCTGTAAAGGTAACACCACCCGAATGAAGATCACCTGTAAAGGTAACAACACCCGAATGAAGATCACCTGTAAAGGTAACACCACCCAAATGAAGATCAGCTGTAAAGGTAACACCACCCGAATGAAGATCACCTGTAAAGGTAACACCACCCAAATGAAGATAACCTGTAAAGATAACACAACCCGAATGATCACCTGCAAAGGAAACACCACCCAAATGAAGATCACCTGTAAAGGTAACACCACCCAAATGAAGATCACCTGTAAAGGTAACACCACCCAAATGAAGATAACCTGTAAAGGTAACTCCACCCAAATGAAGATAACCTGTAAAGATAACACAACCCGAATGATCACCTGTAAAGATAACACCACCCAAATGAAGATCACCTGTAAAGGTAACACCACCCAAATGAAGATCACCTGTAAAGGTAACACCACCCGAATGAAGATAACCTGTAAAGATAACACCACCCGAATGAAGATCACCTGTAAAGGTAACACCACCCAAATGAAGATCACCTGTAAAGGTAACACCACCCAAATGAAGATCACCTGTAAAGGTAACACCACCCAAATGAAGATCACCTGTAAAGGTAACACCACCCAAATGAAGATAACCTGTAAAGGTAACACCACCCAAATGAAGATAACCTGTAAAGGTAACACCACCCAAATGAAAATCACCTGTAAAGGTAACACCACCCAAATGAAAATCACCTGTAAAGGTAACACAACCCGAATGAAGATAACCTGTAAAGGTAACACCACCCAAATGAAGATCACTTGTAAAGGTAACACCACCCAAATGAAGATCACTTGTAAAGGTAACACCACCCGAATGAAGATCACCTGTAAATGTAACACCACCCGAATGAAGATCACTTGTAAAGGTAACACCACCCGAATGAAGATCACTTGTAAAGGTAACACCACCCGAATGAAGATCACCTGTAAAGGTAACACCACCCGAATGAAGATCAATTGTAAAGGTAACACCACCCAAATGAAGATCACTTGTAAAGGTAACACCACCCGAATGAAGATCACCTGTAAAGGTAACACCACCCAAATGAAGATCACTTGTAAAGGTAACACCACCCGAATGAAGATCACCTGTAAAGGTAGCACCACCCAAATGAAGATCACCTGTAAAGGTAACACCACCCAAATGAAGATAACCTGTAAAGGTAACACCACCCAAATGAAGATAACCTGTAAAGGTAACACCACCCAAATGAAGATCACCTGTAAAGGTAACACCACCCAAATGAAGATAACCTGTAAAGGTAACACCACCCAAATGAAGATAACCTGTAAAGGTAACACCACCCAAATGAAGATTACATGTAAAGGTAACACCACCCGAATGAAGATAACCTGTAAAGGTAACACCACCCGAATGAAGATCACCTGTGAAGGTAACACCACCCAAATGAAGATCACCTGTAAAGGTAACACCACCCAAATGAAGATCAGCTGTAAAGGTAACACCACCCAAATGAAGATCAGCTGTAAAGGTAACACCACCCAAATGAAGATCAGCTGTAAAGGTAACACCACCCGAATGAAGATCACCTGTAAAGGTAACACCACCCGAATGAAGATCACCTGTAAAGATAACACCACCCGAATGAAGATCACCTGTAAAGGTAACACCACCCGAATGAAGATCACCTGTAAAGATAACACCACCCAAATGAAGATCACCTGTAAAGGTAACACCACCCAAATGAAGATCAGCTGTAAAGGTAACACCACCCGAATGAAGATCACCTGTAAAGGTAACACCACCCGAATGAAGATCACCTGTAAAGGTAACACCACCCGAATGAAGATCGCCTGTAAAGGTAACACCACCAAATGAAGATCACCTGTAAAGGTAACACCACCCAAATGAAGATCACCTGTAAAGGTAACACCACCCAAATGAAGATCACATGTAAAGGTAACACCACCCGAATGAAGATAAACTGTAAAGATAACACCACCCAAATGAAGATCGCCTGTAAAGGTAACCCCACCCAAATGAAGATCACCTGTAAAGGTAACACCACCCAAATGAAGATCACCTGTAAAGGTAACACCACCCAAATGAAGATCACCTGTAAAGGTAACACCACCCAAATGAAGATCACATGTAAAGGTAACCCCACCCAAATGAAGATAACCTGTAAAGATAACACCACCCGAATGAAGATAACCTGTAAAGGTAACACCACCCGAATGAAGATCACTTGTAAAGGTAACACCACCCGAATGAAGATCACATGTAAAGATAACAACACCCGAATGAAGATAACCTGTAAAGATAACACCACCCGAATGAAGATAACCTGTAAAGGTAACACCACCCGAATGAAGATCAATTGTAAAGGTAACACCACCCGAATGAAGATCACTTGTAAAGGTAACACCACCCGAATGAAGATCACCTGTAAAGGTAACACCACCCGAATGAAGATCACCTGTAAAGATAACACCACCCGAATGAAGATCACATGTAAAGATAACACCACCCGAATGAAGATAACCTGTAAAGGTAACACCACCCGAATGAAGATAACCTGTAAAGGTAACACCACCCAAATGAAGATAACCTGTAAAGGTAACACCACCCGAATGAAGATCACATGTAAAGGTAACACCACCCAAATGAAGATAACCTGTAAAGGTAACACCACCCGAATGAAGATAACCTGTAAAGGTAACACCATCCAAATGAAGATAACCTGTAAAGGTAACACCACCCGAATGAAGATCACATGTAAAGGTAACACCACCCAAATGAAGATCACATGTAAAGGTAACACCACCCAAATGAAGATAACCTGTAAAGGTAACACCACCCAAATGAAGATAACCTGTAAAGGTAACACCACCCAAATGAAGATAACCTGTAAAGGTAACACCATCCAAATGAAGATAACCTGTAAAGGTAACACCACCCAAATGAAGATAACCTGTAAAGGTAACACCACCCGAATGAAGATCACATGTAAAGGTAACACCACCCAAATGAAGATAACCTGTAAAGGTAACACCACCCGAATGAAGATAACCTGTAAAGGTAACACCACCCAAATGAAGATAACCTGTAAAGATAACACCACCCGAATGAAGATCACCTGTAAAGGTAACACCACCCAAATGAAGATAACCTGTAAAGGTAACACCACCCGAATGAAGATCACCTGTAAAGGTAACACCACCCAAATGAAGATCAGCTGTAAAGGTAACACCACCCGAATGAAGATCACCTGTAAAGGTAACACCACCCGAATGAAGATCACCTGTAAAGGTAACACCACCCGAATGAAGATCGTCTGTAAAGGTAACACCACCAAATGAAGATCACCTGTAAAGGTAACACCACCCAAATGAAGATCACCTGTAAAGGTAACACCACCCAAATGAAGATCACCTGTAAAGGTAACACCACCCGAATGAAGATAACCTGTAAAGATAACACCACCCAAATGAAGATAACCTGTAAAGATAACACCACCCGAATGAAGATAACCTGTAAAGGTAACACCACCCAAATGAAGATAACCTGTAAAGGTAACACCACCCGAATGAAGATCACCTGTAAAGATAACACCACCCAAATGAAGATCACCTGTAAAGGTAACACCACCCAAATGAAGATCAGCTGTAAAGGTAACACCACCCGAATGAAGATAACCTGTAAAGGTAACACCACCCGAATGAAGATCACCTGTAAAGGTAACCCCACCCGAATGAAGATAACCTGTAAAGGTAACACCACCCGAATGAAGATAACCTGTAAAGGTAACACCACCCGAATGAAGATAACCTGTAAAGGTAACACCACCCGAATGAAGATCACCTGTAAAGATAACACCACCCGAATGAAGATCACCTGTAAAGATAACACCACCCGAATGAAGATAACCTGTAAAGATAACACCACCCGAATGAAGATAACCTGTAAAGGTAACCCCACCCGAATGAAGATCACCTGTAAAGATAACACCACCCGAATGAAGATCACCTGTAAAGATAACCCCACCCGAATGAAGATAACCTGTAAAGATAACACCACCCGAATGAAGATCACCTGTAAAGATAACACCACCCGAATGAAGATAACCTGTAAAGGTAACACCACCCGAATTACGATCACCTGTAAAGATAACCCCATCCGAATGAAGATAACCTGTAAAGGTAACACCAACTGAATGAAGATAACCTGTAAAGGTAACACCACCCGAATGAAGATGACCTGTAAAGGTAACACCACCCGAATGAAGATAACCTGTAAAGGTAACACCACCCGAATGAAGATAACCTGTAAAGGTAACACCACCCGAATGAAGATAACCTGTAAAGGTAACACCACCCGAATGAAGATAACCTGTAAAGGTAACACCACCCGAATGAAGATAACCTGTAAAGGTAACACCACCCGAATGAAGATAACCTGTAAAGGTAACACCACCCGAATGAAGATAACCTGTAAAGGTAACACCACCCGAATGAAGATCACCTGTAAAGATAACACCACCCGAATGAAGATAACCTGTAAAGGTAACCCCACCGAATGAAGATAACCTGTAAAGGTAACCCCACCCGAATGAAGATAACCTGTAAAGATAACACCACCCGAATGAAGATAACCTGTAAAGGTAACACCACCTGAATGAAGATAACATGTAAAGGTAACCCCACCCGAATGAAGATAACCTGTAAAGATAACACCACCCGAATGAAGATAACCTGTAAAGGTAACACCACCTGAATGAAGATAACATGTAAAGATAACACCACCCGAATGAAGATAACCTGTAAAGATAACACCACCCGAATGAAGATCACCTGTAAAGATAACACCACCCGAATGAAGATCACCTGTAAAGGTAACACCACCCGAATGAAGATAACTTGTAAAGATAACACCACCTGAATGAAGATAACCTGTAAAGATAACACCACCCGAATGAAGATCACCTGTAAAGGTAACACCACCCGAATGAAGATCACCTGTAAAGGTAACACCACCCGAATGAAGATAACATGTAAAGGTAACCCCACCGAATGAAGATAACCTGTAAAGATAACACCACCCGAATGAAGATCACCTGTAAAGGTAACACCACCCGAATGAAGATAACATGTGAAGGTAACCCCACCCGAATGAAGATAACCTGTAAAGATAACACCACCCGAATGAAGATCACCTGTAAAGGTAACACCACCCGAATGAAGATAACCTGTAAAGATAACACCACCCGAATGAAGATAACCTGTAAAGGTAACACCACCTGAATGAAGATAACCTGTAAAGGTAACCCCACCCGAATGAAGATAACCTGTAAAGGTAACACCACCCGAATGAAGATCACCTGTAAAGGTAACACCACCCGAATGAAGATCACCTGTAAAGATAACACCACCCGAATGAAGTTAACCTGTAAAGATAACACCACCCGAATGAAGATCACCTGTAAAGATAACACCACCCGAATGAAGATCACTTGTAAAGGTAACACCACCCGAATGAAGATCACCTGTAAAGATAACACCACCCGAATGAAGATCACCTGTAAAGATAACACCACCTGAATGAAGATCACCTGAAAAGGTAACACCACCCGAATGAAGATCACCTGTAAAGGTAACACCACCCGAATGAAGATCACCTGTAAAGATAACACCACCCGAATGAAGTTAACCTGTAAAGATAACACCACCCGAATGAAGATCACCTGTAAAGATAACACCACCCGAATGAAGATCACTTGTAAAGGTAACACCACCCGAATGAAGATCACCTGTAAAGATAACACCACCCGAATGAAGATCACCTGTAAAGATAACACCACCCGAATGAAGATCACCTGTAAAGATAACACCACCCGAATGAAGATAACTTGTAAAGATAACACCACCCGAATGAAGAACATGTTCAAGAACATGTAATACCGAGCATTATCGCCGAAATTTGAACATAATCCTTGTGTTTGTATGTGAATCTTGTCGTGAAAAAGATCACACGTACTCCTAATGCATTAACTGGTTGAGAGGTAAGATTGTAGCACGAAATTGCGAGTAATAGCTGGTATTGTGACACACTGGTCTTCTTCGTGAATACATGGCCAGAAATCCGGTTGTATCATTGTTGAAATAAGAAAGACGGCTTTTGTAGAATACAAAACACAGAAATAATTAACTAATCTCCTATTCACGACACACTAATTTTATGGCGACGAATATACGGTCAATTTGCAATACTCAGTAGTTTTCACAAACAGTCTTACCTAAATTTCCAATCGACGAACCAATCCATAAATTGCGGGAAATCCTTTTTATAAATTTAATTTGTAGCCCAGCACAGATTGGACGTCAGTGTGTTCGGAATTTAATTAGTCATATGTGTATGCCCAGAACAGGTGTGGAAACTGTGACACAGGCCTTTTAAAAACAAATCATCTCGTTTGCTTGCATTTTAAAAAGCGCCATTTTGATTTCGTGGTTCGTGATTCACCAGACCACGTGATCAGCCAACGTGACGATGGTATGATACAGAAGGCAGTGGTCGATTCGCCAGACCACGTGATCAGCCAACGTGAGGATGGTATGATACAGAAGGCAGTGCTCAATTCGCCAGACCACGTGATCAACCAACGTGACGATGGTATGATACAGAAGGCAGTGCTCGATTCGACAGATCACGTGATCAGCCAACGCGACGATGGTATGATACAGAAGGCAGTGCTCGATTCGCCAGACCACGTGATCAGTCAACGTGACGATGGTATGATACAGAAGGCAGTGCTCGATTCCCCAGACCACCTGATTCTTCACCGCGAATAACAATTTCGTTTTGTGGTTTGGCTTGTTTTTGGCTTATTGTCAAACACCCGCAGGCATGCATTCATGTCATGCAACACCCACACTGGGACACAGTCATGATCCGAACTCATCAATCAATTAGATCTCTGAATTTGTCAAATTATCTTAATATTGCCACTCCTAAATTCTTAATTAGTTATGACAAACACACTATGTAACTACATCTGTCACCCAAAAGACTCTATCAAATTACATGTTATATTACCGACTATTTACCGTTAAAAAGAGATGTAAACGACGACACATGGAGTATTCTGTTTCAGGAAGCAGTACTAACACTTTCGTACAGGACAAATTCATACCACAGAGCCAAATTCATACCACAGAGCCAAATGAAACACGATAACAGCATACATTATTATATTCACATATTAGGATATAGATATCCCCATAGCACCGGATACATTTATATAATGTATATATCCTTATATTCTTTTGTAAAGTACTTCTCTATTTTCATGCAAATTATGAGAATAAATCATCATCCCGTCTTCTTGTGTTTACGTTACCGGAACATATTATGGCAGTACTCGCAGTGACTAAATTTGAAAACAAAAATCAATTGTACAACCATCGTCGCTAAGGAAAACACAGACAAGTAGCTATATATTTTATTATTAATATGATTAACTTTTCAATGGCGAGACATGTCCACATGTTATATATAGAATACACCCATAGTGTTTCTGAATAACAAATTTAATCCACGAGTGAGATTGGCGATTTACACCACGAGCTTCAGCGAGTGGTGTAAATCGCCAATCCCACGAGTGGATCAAATTTGTTATTCAGAAACACTATGCGTATATTTTGTTTATGCCACGATCTTTACAATGCGATGGATAAACACTTTTCCGTTAAAATTGTATGGAGAAAGTTTTATCCACTTTGCGAAGTTTAATCAACAGTCGGCACGTTTAATCAACAGGTGTTGATTAAATGTAAAAAAAAAGATAGGCGGTCGTGGTATAAATCTTTGTCATGTACATGTTAATGTTATATTGTGCCAGCCATTTTATCAATAAACAGCACAGCAAATTATTACGGTGGCTGACTTACTGTGACTGAGCAAATTATTACGGTGGCCGACTTACGAAAGGGTCTATTGTCTGTTGTCGAAATATTATCTCGAGCTCTCGACTTCTGTATCTCGAGATAATATATGTAGATCTCAACATAATATATTTAGATCTTGACATAACATCTGATACAATAGTAGATATTATCTCGAGATCTCGACTTCCGTATCTCGAGATAATATATCGAGATCTCGACATATACATCTAGACCTCGACATAACATCTGATAAAATCGTAAATATTATAATCGGTCAGATTAGTATCAAATATTCAAGATTAAATGTGTCCAGTTCGCAACAGCCAACACAGTATTAAATTCCATCGATTCGAAACGTTGTGTGACATACGCTTAGCATGGCATATAGTCAGCAACCTGCAACTGATGATGATCTTATCAAAACATTTTGGCATCTTTGTAACTCATTGGGAGTTATCAAAAAAAATATTAATTCTTATTTTGACATAAAATGAAATCTTGTTTTTGTGGGGTACGCTTTTCAAAATTCCAATAAACCGCTCCAGGATCCAGCTTCCACCTCAAAATTCATGTCGTCAGAACGAGGAGCAATTTGTCTGCGAGAAATTGGGACCTTGGTCATCATGATATTTAGCCTCGAATCTTCTTTAATATGCCTAGCAGACAACCTCCCCTTTCTTTCTTTTGACATCCATACTTTTATGCGCCACCTTCATTATGTTGAAAAATTATATGACGGATAGGTTGGAAGCCATTATTTCTTTCACTATACTTATGTTGACAAACGGAAAGGCCGCAAGGTCCGCCAGCCAGTGCTCCATTCTGACACGGTATTATCATCCCGGAGGGCTAGGTGTGATATTCGTTGACCCAAGCAGACGTGTTACCTTGCCATGCACCCACTAACCTGTATTTGTTAACCCATACAACTCGTTCATGTTAGACAAACACCACGACGTTTGATACGTTCGAAAACAATAACAGTAATTTCCCTATCTCTTAATATCAGCTATGTGCCCTACCGGCATCATCCCAATTTAGTTTTACCTAACAACATCATAGTAAATTGAAGAATCACATAACCAGGGGGGGGGACTAAATTAACGCATATGAACAACCTACTTGATGGCATCCCGAATGCTCCTAACAAACAAAATGTGAGACTGTTCAAAATAGTCCAGCATTTTAACGCGGAGACTTAACGCTTCTAGTTTTCGCCTCAGCATAGCATGCACACTCGGCGGTAGACCCCCCCCCCCCCACACCGATCATTCTCACTCTCACCCTTCCTCAATAATTTGTTACAATCTTCCATCATCATCTTTCCCATTCACCACATGCAGCTGTAAATAAGTTACTTATTGTGCCACTTTGTTAAACAAATTGTTTGTATCAATGTATACCGGAGAGGGGCTCATTAAGTTTTGTAACTTGTGCCCCAATCCATTTTGTATTATACTACAAATAAAATATGTTTAAAAAAAAGAAGAAAAAAAAGTAAAAACATCTAACTCACCTGAATATTTGGGTTGTCCATGATGAGCTGGTAAGCGATGTCAGTACAGGGGAACTAACTCACCTGAATATTTGGGTTGTCCATGATGAGCTGGTAAGCGATGTCCGTACAAGCTTCTGCTCCCGTGATGTTTATGAGGTCCACGTCGCCTTCCCAATTCCGATAAGCCGCGTGGGCGTAAAGTGCGGCGGGCGACGCATGCGTCACGCGAGATGTCGACACGATACCAACAGATTTACCTGAAACACAGGAAGCCATCAATATGTTGAAGATATGAGGCCAAAGGAATGATGTTACATGTATATGTTCCATGATTTTAGCTACTAACGCGACAGTTGCTTCGAACTGATTTATTCGCTCCAGAGTTACGTAACGAAATCTTAGAAACACAGATGGTGCCATTGCGATCAAAACGTAACTATAGCGTCAGTTTGTGTATATTAATATTTTTATATTTTAAGTTATTGTTAAATAACGCAAAGTTATACATGCAGCATATGTGAAGAATTAGGCTGTAAGATCGTAGCTCCATAACTCAACGTGATCAATTATGCGCTCCAGGGATATGTAAGCATTGATATGTGACCCGCCATATCGAATCCAGTCGTAAGTCGGGATTTTTACCCTGTGCCAATGCATTCTCTTATATATGCGAGTCGACCATAGGTCGCCTCGCATATATAAGAGAATGCATTGGCCTAACAATGTTTGAAAATTTTAATAATTTTTTCATGTATTGTTTAACAATTTTATAATTTCACCCATACAGAGCCCCAGACAAACATGAGCAGACGACACTCTTCTATATGCTTCTATATATGTGTGAGGCTCCCTGCAGGGTAATGGATGTTTTTTATGTTATGTCCTAAAAATTGTAAGAAACATTTTTTTTTTTTTAAATGATAAAATATTGTTAGGTCAATGCATTATCTTATATATGCGAGGCGACCTATGGTCGACTCGCATATATAAGATAATGCATTGGCACAGGGTAAAACAACCCCGACTTACGACTGGATTTGATATGGCGGGTCACATATATCATGCCACTTGACCATTGGTACCTGCTTTTAGAGACCAGTCCAATATCGATGTAACTTCATTGCCAAACTGTGACGAGCAATTTCCCTTCCGAGTGCGAGCACTCACCCCGAGTGTGTAGTGGTTTGTCTTTATCCCGCTCAGGTACGCTGTCGCCGTGGATGCAGAGTCCGGTGTCTGGTAATCAACGCTGTACGTCTGACAAACAACATAAACATCTAACTAATATCATTTGCTTTATATTAAATAAATGTTCAAAACCAGATATGACGTAATACTTATACAAACTGGACCTATACATGCCAATTTATATCATTAGTAATTGTTTTATATCAAAACTCGATTTATGGTGAAACAGTGGGTTGCTGGTGGGCATCTGTGTGTCTGGCGGTGGGCTGTCCAAACCTTTTATAAAATGTATCTGTTTTTTTTTTGTATTCTGACGTGAGTTATTGTCATGTCGACAGCTACATACCGGTTATCGCGCACGCCACGACTTTCTAGCTAGTTTTAGGCCACTTGTTTCTATCTATAACACTTTGATTTATGTTAGCACGATAACTTAACACAAATTGCATTCATAATTCGTATATGCATCAGCCACAGCAATATTTTGATCGAGTTCGAAAACTATATTTGTAAATTTTGTTCAACTGAGTTACGATGGTCTATTTTTAACAATTTTATGACCGTTCGCCTGAAAACGTTGTACGTCTGATAAATAGCATCAACATGATAACACAATACTTGATTCAGAAACAGAGAACCAGAACAATTCGTCATGGTGATTATAATGGTGTAAATATGTTTCCATGAGCCGCATCACCAATACGTAAAGTTAATGACAGCATCGTGAGCCGCATCACCAATACGTAAATATAATGTCAGCATCGTGAGCCGCATCACCAATACGTAAATATAATGTCAGCATCGTGAGCCTCATCACCAATACGTAAATATAATGGCAGCATCGTGAGTCTCATCACCAATACGTAAATATAATGTCAGCATCGTGAGCCGCATCACCAATACGTAAATATAATGTCAGCATCGTGAGCCGCATCACCAATACGTAAATATAATGTCAGCATCGTGAGCCGCATCACCATTACGTAAATATAATGTCAGCATCGTGAGCCTCATCACCAATACGTAAATATAATGTCAGCATCGTGAGCCGCATCACCAATACGTAAATATAATGTCAGCATCGTGAGCCGCATCACCATTACGTAAATATAATGACAGCATCGTGAGCCGCATACCAATACGTAAATATAATGTCAGCATCGTGAGCCTCATCACCAATACGTAAATATAATGTCAGCATCGTGAGCCGCATCACCATTACGTAAATATAATGACAGCATCGTGAGCCGCATACCAATACGTAAATATAATGTCAGCATCGTGAGCCGCATCACCATTACGTAAATATAATGACAGCATCGTGAGTCTCATCACCAATACGTAAATATAATGTCAGCATCGTGAGCCGCATCACCAATACGTAAATATAATGTCAGCATCGTGAGCCGCATCACCAATACGTAAATATAATGTCAGCATCGTGAGTCTCATCACCAATACGTAAATATAATGTCAGCATCGTGAGCCGCATCACCAATACGTAAATATAATGTCAGCATCGTGAGCCGCATCACCAATACGTAAATATAATGTCAGCATCGTGAGCCGCATCACCAATACGTAAATATAATGTCAGCATCGTGAGCCGCATCACCATTACGTAAATATAATGACAGCATCGTGAGCCGCATACCAATACGTAAATATAATGTCAGCATCGTGAGCCTCATCACCAATACGTAAATATAATGTCAGCATCGTGAGCCGCATCACCATTACGTAAATATAATGACAGCATCGTGAGCCGCATACCAATACGTAAATATAATGTCAGCATCGTGAGCCGCATCACCATTACGTAAATATAATGACAGCATCGTGAGTCTCATCACCAATACGTAAATATAATGTCAGCATCGTGAGCCGCATCACCAATACGTAAATATAATGTCAGCATCGTGAGCCGCATCACCAATACGTAAATATAATGTCAGCATCGTGAGCCGCATCACCATTACGTAAATATAATGACAGCATCGTGAGCCGCATACCAATACGTAAATATAATGTCAGCATCGTGAGCCTCATCACCAATACGTAAATATAATGTCAGCATCGTGAGCCGCATCACCAATACGTAAATATAATGTCAGAATCGTGAGCCGCATCACCAATACGTAAATATAATGTCAGCATCGTGGGCCGCATCACCAATAGTAAATATATTGTCAGCATAGTGAGCCGCATCACCAATACGTAAATATAATGTCAGCATAGTGAGCCGCATCGCCAATACGTAAATATAATGTCAGAATCGTGAGCCGCATCACCAATACGTAAATATAATGTCAGCATCGTGAGTCTCATCACCAATACGTAAATATAATGACAGCATCGTGAGCCGCATCACCAATACGTAAATATAATGTCAGCATCGTGAGTCTCATCACCAATACGTAAATATAATGTCAGCATCGTGAGTCTCATCACCAATACGTAAATATAATGTCAGCATCGTGAGTCTCATCACCAATACGTAAAGTTAATGACAGCATCGTGAGCCGCATCACCAATACGTAAATATAATGTCAGCATCGTGAGCCGCATCACCATTACGTAAATATAATGACAGCATCGTGAGCCGCATACCAATACGTAAATATAATGTCAGCATCGTGAGCCTCATCACCAATACGTAAATATAATGTCAGCATCGTGAGCCGCATCACCAATACGTATATATAATGTCAGCATCGTGGGCCGCATCACCAATAGTAAATATATTGTCAGCATCGTGAGCCGCATCACCAATAGTAAATATAATGTCAGCATCGTGAGCCGCTTCACCAATACGTAAATATAATGTCAGCATCGTGGGCCGCATCACCAATAGTAAATATATTGTCAGCATCGTGAGCCGCATCACCAATAGTAAATATAATGTCAGCATCGTGAGCCGCTTCACCAATACGTAAATATAATGTCAGCATCGTGAGCCGCATCACCAATAGTAAATATATTGTCAGCATCGTGAGCCGCATCACCAATAGTAAATATAATGTCAGCATCGTGAGCCGCATCACCAATAGTAAATATAATGTCAGCATCGTGAGCAGCATCACCAATAGTAAATATAATGTCAGCATCGTGAGCCGCATCACCAATAGTAAATATATTGTCAGCATCGTGAGCCGCATCACCAATAGTAAATATAATGTCAGCATCGTGAGCCGCTTCACCAATAGTAAATATAATGTCAGCATCGTGAGCCGCATCACCAATACGTAAATATAATGTCAGCATCGTGAGCCGCATCACCAATACGTAAATATAATGACAGCATCGTGAGCCTCATCACCAATACGTATATATAATGACAGCATCGTGAGTCTCATCACCAATACGTATATATAATGGCAGCATCGTGAGCCGCATCACCAATACGTAAATATAATGTCAGCATCGTGAGCCGCATCACCAATACGTAAATATAATGTCAGCATCGTGAGTCTCATCACCAATACGTAAATATAATGTCAGCATCGTGAGCCGCATCACCAACACGTAAATATAATGTCAGCATCGTGAGCCGCATCACCAATACGTAAATATAATGTCAGCATCGTGAAATTGGTATGTTTAAAGACCGCGAAGATGACAATTGGGTAAACATGACACCATCATTGTACTTGTATTTTACCACCATCAAAGTCACAGTATTATAAAATAGCAGAACTGACAATTGTATATGTATTCTACCAGCATCAAAGCCACATTGCAGTATTATAGATCAGCACAACTGACCATTATCGAGGCAATTAAAGTTGATGATGGCCCTACACTATACAATTACAAATAAGATGATTACAGCCGTATACAAGTTGTCGAATACCAAAAACTGCGATGATTTAGATTTTAATAATATAGGCGACATTTTGTACGTCACCAGACCCGGCAAACCGAGCAATATATCGACATCAAAAGTTGGAACATTCATATCCTCCACCATGGTTTCCGATTCAAGTCAATATCGTGGCCGTAAACAGATGGTTCAAATAAAGTTCATATAAATCATTTCCCGTCCATGAATTTTGTAAATTAAGAGTTATCGATATATGCTGAGTCCAAATCAACAATGAAGGATAAACAGTGGTTGAAAGTCAGTCGAATACCACAACACACAAATATTATATTACTAAAAGTAAAAGGACCGCTCATATTACAAGAATTGTATTGTATAGTATATGGCCCAGTAAATACATATCTATGTCTAGGACCAAATATTTACATTATGAAATCATTCTGATGTGGGCACCATACAACAATAATTGTGTTTTATTGTATAGAGCTTGGATACTAAGTTACTAAACTTGAGTAAACATACTTTATATAATTATTCGTATTCAAGGGATTCCGGAAAAATCAGGGAAAGAAGGAAGAACAAAGGGAAAGAAGTAAGAAGGAAGAACAAAGGGAGTGGGTGCCGGACATGTGCAGAATGAGGTCCCACAGAGGGTTAATTTAGTGACGCTATCGCGGCCTATCATCACTAAAGTCACCCTCTGTGTACCTCATTCAGCCTAAGCACCGCACCATATGGCAAAACATCTTTATTATCAATTTAACAAGTTTTGCTTTAGTTTCTTCACGAAGATTATTTTTCATTTTTAGTTTGGTTTCTCTATATTCATAAAGTGGCAGACGATACATTGCATGATCGAGGTCCCCAATTGGTGTTCATCACAATATCGACCATCTGGGAACTTAAGTTAGAGTGTACAGGTGTCCCATGGGTCCCCAAATGATACAGTTGGTGACGATTGTCCGCAGTGCGGGGTAGCATTACTAAATTCACCCTCTGAGAAGCTCATTCTGCAAATATCGGGCACCAATTCTCAGGCCTGGTCAGTATATCAATATGAAGGAAATGTTCGAGGAATACATAATTTATTCCATGACATTTGTTTATATAATTGCTACAATGTTGCATTTTCTGAGACTTGTTTGTGGGGAACAGGGGGGGGTATCCTTTATGGAGTTAGAAACCTCGTTATATACATGTATATGTACTATTCGTGTAATTATACATTTTTGATATGGATATCCGGCTTGGATACTGACCTTGATATGGATATCCGGCTTGAATACTGATCTTGATATGGATATCCGGCTTGGATACTGACCTTGATATGGATATCCGGCTTGGATACTGACCTTGATATGGATATCCGGCTTGAATACTGATCTTGATATGGATATCCGGCTTGGATACTGACCTTGAGTAAAGCTAAATTTTCAAATTTTTCGAATTCCAATGGTTCATCAGCTTGATCTATTTTGTTGTTTAGTTGGTTTTTTAACACTCGAGCAGCTGTTACTGTACTTATTCCCATACCGTCTCCCAGGAACATGATGACGTTCTTTGCGGCCCCAGTATTCCGCTTCGTATCCAAAACGAGGTCCAGATTGTCACGTGCCAACTTGCGCCAATAGTCTGGATCTTCTGTCAGACGAAATGACCATGCATTTTCAATTCTGATTTCAATTTGTAAATTAATAGTACCCAGTAATACGTGCATCATACAAATATACATATTTGCGAAGATATACTTTGTACGTAAATATGTGTAATTACCATATATCCGATTTAAGTTATATCACCAAGAAAGAAAATCTCATTTTATTGATCATTATTCAAGTCACACCTAATGTAACAGAACGAAAGAGAGGCCTGTGGGAGTTGCACGGAAAGGTCCCCTAATACGCACACGTTTTACTACCAACAGATATATAATCGGGGTTCATGCTTACATGGCGATTAGTAAGCAATTATTTCATGTGTCTTTTGGGAACAGTCAAAATTGTTCTCCCGATGTATCAGGAATGACTATCGAACTGTTGCCCAAGGCCGAAGGCCGAGGGCAACAGTTCGATAGTCATTCCGGATACCGAGGGACAACAATTTTGCCTGTTCCCAAAAGACACATGAAATAATTGCTTTGTTACCCAATACATTGACTTGTATATAATCAGGTCATTGCTAATTAATCACACTCTTTAATAGTGTTATTTCGAATTATGAGAACTAACTGGAATATACCGCCATGTATCTGAATGTAAAAAACACATGTAGTCTCGAAATTGCAAACCATGTAACAGTTCGTTCGGGCCAGTCAACAGTTCGCTCGGAACCAGTCAACAGTTCGCTCGGGTCGGGCAACAGTTCACTCGTGACGTCACGAAAGCTGACCGTGATTGCAAACCGGACAACAGTTAATTCAGGGCGGGCAACAGTTCGTTGTGGTGTTACGAACGCGAATTTGGGGTTAACCAGTTAATTCTAAATCCCAATGATTTACGAAGTAAAACTCTACTATTGGGTAACAATATATACTCGCGACAAAAGGCGACACGCGTAGTTTCGATTGAGTATCATATTTAAGCTGAAAGGTGATAACTCTATATAGAATGTACTTTGACGAAATAATGGAGATTTGTATAAAAGAAATTGCAACACCACAATTGATCAACTCTGGGGAAATGAAGTATAAGCAAAATTCGTTAAAACAATTTTGTCAAATATTTCGTTTATAATAATAATTTCCTATTTCTATATTTCGCTCTATTTCGATATATTTCGCTGTATTTCCTATTTCGCTTTTTCGTTGTATTTCATATTTCGATAATTCGCTATGTTTGACATATACATGGGATATGGGATTATATGATATATGGTCATCGGCCTTCTATATCTATACCACGACTTCTACGCTATACTCGTCCATTTTTGTTAAGATGCACCGAACTCACTAAGCCCCACCAACTCCACAGGGCGGTTGCATCATGGCAGAGTGCTCTGGTGGTCGGTCGAGCCGCCATTCTATCCGCACTTGAGCGAAGTGGATGTTAGCAGCGCTGGAATCACCACCCGATGACCGATCCAATGAAATAACCGAGTTCGAAGTTTCTATATTTACACCGCGACCACTACATTAGATTGGGGCTGAATTGTCACCTGAAAACTGTCAAGATATCTAACTGACACATTACTCTCCATATGACTTTAAAACGATCGCTTATTTCAGGTTTTTGCCAATGAGGGAAGAGGTCTTTGCGTTTATTACATGACCCAGTCTGTCAACTGGTGTTTTGATTACTACACTGAAGAAAACAAGTTAGTCAATATGACTAACTTAGGTTAGTCAATTGTTTATCAAAACGATGTTGTAAAATATAGAGATCCGGGGGGGCTGGGAACACCACAGAATACAAGGGTAAACCTGTCTTCGGTAACATGGACAAAGGTGATCATTATCTAGGTACACATTCCGAAGCGCCACTTGGACAATTCCATAGTCAGTAAAATTAAAAACAGGAGCATAATAGAGGTATGCCTGGTGTTTTGAAATTTGGAAAATATAGGTATACATATGACAGAGTATGCGTACCAGTATCGTAGAATCACGCACTATCATAAATGAACTAGTTATACGTATTAAAATATTTTTTAGTTTCATGATTGTCCCATACCGGTAGTTTCAGTAAAAGATGGGAGCGTGGTACATAGTTAGGTGTTACAAATTTAGAAATTAGGAACGTAAGCATAGGCCGCGAGTTTTCGAAGGGGTTAATTTTGAAATTTATAGTTATGTACATGAGTAAGCAGTTGTAGAATGTAAGTGTAGGTGTAAGTCTGAAGTAAAATGCTAACTATCACTGGAATCGTCTTCAGTTATGTACCTGGTGATGGAGTGTTTAAACAACAGACCACCGCTTTTCGACACTTTTTAAAGCGGTGGTCTGTTGTTTAAACACTCCATCATCAGGTACATAACTGACGACGATTCCAGTGATATTTTAATACTCTACGTATAACTAGTTCATTTATGATAGTGCGTGATTCTACGATACTGGTACGCATACTCTGTCATATGTATACCTATATTTTCCAAATTTCAAAACACCAGGCATACCTCTATTATGCTCCTGTTTTTAATTTTACTGACTATGGAATTGTCCAAGTGGCGCTTCGGAATGTGTACCTAGATAATGATCACCTTTGTCCATGTTACCGAAGACAGGTTTACCCTTGTATTCTGTGGTGTTCCCAGTCCCCCCACCCCCCGGATCTCTATATTTTACAACAATTGTTTATCAAAACGATGACTAGCTTAGCTTAGTCATAATTACTAAGGCTAAATTCAGTCACAATGACTATGTAACTATGGTGATGGTAGTCATAACTACTGAGTCAAAACGACTAATTAGGCTATAAGTCTACATATTTTTTAGTCAAAATTACCAGGATTGAGTCATAATATCTAACTTCTCCGAATCTCTGAGACAATTAACATGTAAGTTCGTGGAAATGTGTGCAAATAAAGTTAATACTAAATCAGATATATTGTCCAGAATCAGAGACCGAATTTAAATTCATTGTGTAGAACACATGTTTCAGTACTGGTCTATCGAGAGGTAACAATAGCTTGTATTATAGGTCTCTTTAACTAGTTAATTTTTCCGAGATGTTGTGTCAAGGAATAAGAACATTGTAGCTTAATAGTGTAGCATTTGACGCAGAAGGGAAGTTCTGGTATATATACAATTAAATCCTCAAAATACATTCGTTCAATTATAGATCCAAATAATTCAGGGAAGTGTTGCAAATATATTTATTCTTAGTAAAACTTAGTCACAATGACTAACACCAGGGTTAGTCATAGTGAGTCGCTGAACTGTGTGAATTAGTCAAAGTGACCACAAAAGCTTGTGACCAACACTACGTTAGTCATATTGACCCAATTTCGATATGAAATTGATATTAATTGATAGAAGCGTTTCTGGACAGGTGTCTTTGACTTACGTTATATCCCGGAAACTATATCACTTGTAAAGGAAGGAATAGACGATCTTTAACAGAGGGATACGAATCTTGCGTGCCAGAACAAGAGGTGACATCATCATTGATGGAAATGAGTTAGAGTTCTGAAAATGTTTACTGTCCTGAATTTGTGTATCCATTAAATAGCCAGATTGAGCCACAAGGACATGTTACTTGTAACGTGTGTTACTATGGTATTGCTATGGATATACACTTGGCGGGAAAAGTCAAGTGATTTTCGGCACCAACGATGCACGGTTTGATATACACCGGCCCGACTTATAGCAGGACGTTTGAACAATAATCCAATAACAATAACACACTGACATGTCGCTCATTCAGTGACTATACATTAAAATTATTATTTATTGCTACAAGTTTCGTAATGCCACACGTTTGACACAAAACTTCTGAACGGTTTGCCAGTGTACATGTAGGCGGATTGGTCACGTGGGTCTAGTCACAGGGTTCGCGCTGCCACTTGCCAAATTTGCCAATAGCAAAAATAATTCACATTTGGCAAAACATATTTTCCTTTGGCAAAACTGTTAGCAAGTCACTTTTGATTCCTCAAGAAAGTTTATTAATATTTGTCGCTCAATACCGCTAATTTCAGGAATCTTTTTCATTATTAATGGTATTAGTGGTGTTTTATAAGGTTATGAACAGTTAACACCTCTATCAAGGTGCTATTAATCTGATATCATTAGTATCGATGGGTGGAGGGATTGCTAGTATGTCTGGTGGTGGTGTTTACATAGCTAAACCTCTTTGTTTCGATGCGCCTTTCTGATGAAGAAACCCTTCTACAATTGCATTGTTATGTGGTTGGTTTATTATTTTATGACAAACTCAAGTATAGAGGCGAGAAATATTAATAATTAATTGCTTTCCTATCGATATCAAAGGTCGCTCAAGCAGCGATTGTCGAAATAGTCAAAATAATGGAAACAATGTTGTAGAAACTGATAGCATTTGGCAAAAAATATTTTCATTTGGCAAAATATTTGGCAAAAGTAAATTTCGGGCCAGCACTGACCATGGTCACATAATTATATCGGTTCCTCGATGTTCTACACAATGGTCCTATTTACCTTGTGATCCGACTCCCAACACGACACAGAAGAGCAACATACACGAGGTCATGACAAGGTGTTCCATTTCCAGTCTCGATACATGCAGTTGTAGGTATCTGTGACAACCGCCTTACGCAAGCATTTCCTGTGAAGAAATTACATGCATTTCAGGACCAACCGGCAACCACAATTAATCGAACGCATAATTACAGGAACTCTGAAAAACGGCAGACGTCTGAATTTCAAACAGAAACGGTTCCTGGGTCCTGTGGATATTATACTTATTCACCCGCCCCATGCAATTAATGTGTCATGTATGCTGTCCAGCTGACACAAATATATAGAATAAAATGTTTGTGTTGAAATATCTACCTGGAGATTCATAAGGTACTATTTCTTCCCAACTGAAACCACGGTCAGGTGTACACTCTAAGTCGCGTTGGGTAAAATTTTACCCAACACAATGGTACATTTTGCACCACGCTAATATTGGGTAAATGTTTCCCAATGTTGGGCAATGTTTTTACTCAACGCAGCTAACAATTTACCTAATATTTCCCTTTTGTGTTGGGCCATTTTTTCTCGAACATTTGGGTGAATAATTACTTAAGTATTGGGTCAAATCAATATTCTCACATATCTTCTGAGCTGATAATAAACGCTCTTCATTGATCAGCTATGTTAAATTAATTTCTTAGCCCCTTTTAAGTCATCTGAGATCAAAGGCACATATCCGATTATATTCCCTTATCAGACGACCCCTGTGTACCAATGTTCCTATATATCCCCGAAGCCTATAAACAAAATCGCCCAACGCCCAACGCATAACGGAAATCAACATTGGGTAAAGTACCCTGCGTTGTGCAAAAAAATTATCCAACGCGATTTAGTGTGTACTAGACTTCCGCTCTGCCCTGTACAGCATGATCAGCTTCATTCGAAAGGTGAAGACCATTTCTAACTACGGGCATCATTCGATTGACGCTGTGAGTAAATCGGTTATCCAGCTTCAACGTGGTGAACGACATGACCTAATTTGAATTATAGATACAGTATGTAAAGAGTGTGTGATAAGCAAACACCCAACACAGTGGCGATGTTTTTGGGATAGTGATTCACTGTGGTCCACTCAACAATGACAGCTTGAGTGGCGAGGATTAGAGAGCGCTATAATGATGGCAGCTTTATCAAAACCTCACCATATATGTGACCCGCCATATCAAATCCAGTCGTAAGTCGGGATTGTTTTTACCCTGTGCCAATGCATTCTCTTATATATGCGAGTCGACCATATGTCGCCTCGCATATATAAGATAATGCATTGGCCTAACAATTTTTTATCATTTTTTTTAAATAAATGTTTCTTACAATTTTAGGACATAAAATAAAAAAAACATCAATTACCCTGCAGGGAGCCCCACACATATATAGAAGCATATAGAAGAGTGTCGTCTGCTCATGTTTGTCTGGGGCTATGTATGGGTGAAATTATAAATTGTTAAAGAATACAAGAACAAATTATTAAAATTGTAAAAACTTGTTAGGCCAATGCATTCTCTTATAAATGCGAGGCGACCTATGGCACAGCGTAAAAAAAATCCCGACTTACGACTCAGCAATGAAAGCTTGAGTGGCGAGGATTAGCGAGCGCTATATCGGTATTTTGTAAATAATATGGTGTAAATTTTACCGATCTTTATTAGTGGGGTTTCCATGATGTTGAGTATTTTGCGTATCGCACACTCATTACTCATTGTATTTTATCATAATGTGGCTTTTTTTTACTAACAAGGCGTGCGGTCTTGACAATGACATGCTATGTATGCGATGTTTTAATGATCGGTATAAGAACAAAATATGTCTACATTAATATTATTTCTGTTTATGGCGGTTTTAACGGATGTAACCTTTTTAACATCAATAACCATCACGAAGGCCATCCGTATCTGTAAGGGCCCACTTAATGTTCGACTCCCATATCACATAATATGCAACATAATTATTCCACAGTATATAACATTTGAAAGAGGAAGCTCCAAATCATTGTATTATCAACTTATCCGGTCAAATAAATTGTGAAGGTATTGTTTTTGTCAAGGCATGTGTTCTGTGCTTAATTTCGATTTGGTCTAATTTTCTCTATGTACTAATTAAAGGCACGTGAGGCCTTAGTTGTAGAAAATATTCATATTTGCTCCAATCACCGTAAACAGAAAAACATTAAAATCCATACAGTTTCGTTCATATATACCATGACTATCGCGTGAACAGCATGTTATCATAAAGACCTACTATATTTTACCTAAGCAAGAGCCTGATTGTGTTACAGAAGACAGCACAATGCTACTGGCTAATCACAAAACAAATGCATAAACGCTCTTTATTTGTTCCTTATCAGGAATTAACCAACAAAGAACGCTCTTTATGCTTACTATCATAATATAAACAAACACCATAAAAGTAACTTTGTATGCTTTTGTTTATGGTCAAACAAATGACAATAACATACTGTGTATGCGATTTTTCTTATTTGTATACGGACAAAGTCTGTCTACATTTTGATGTTCTTTCTGCTTGTGGCGGTTTTTGACGGGTGGAAATATTTTTACAGGATACCCACCGCCAAGGCCAACCGTGTCTTTAACATGGCGCATGGTGGTAGTTTTATCCAAAACAATCTATTCGCGATCATTAAATGTATATGGCACTCACAGAGGGTAAATGTGATTGTATTTTATAAAAAGTCTATTGGACAACTATTATCAACAAGTACATGCAAAATATATGGAAATTGTTGTTGTTTTAATTATTAATAACTCGAATAACGAGATTGCGCATGTGTTTAACAATTACTGTTACAATGTCATGACAAACCAATTAGTCTAATAAAGCACCAAAGTTCAATCAATACTTGACATTATACATTTGGAACAGGACAAGTCATCGAACACTGTTTGGAAAATCATATATATAGACTAAAAGATGTGAACTATAAGCGACGTGATTAGTGATCTTGTTGGCAAATTACTATAACAGTTTCAACGAGCGTAATTTCGTTATTGGAAAACTATCAATAATGAATATAAGAACAAAGTTGATATATATAGAATATGTAGCTAGTGTCGTCGCTTAAATTTTTTATGTCCGTGAGGGGGATTTGAGCATCTATTGGGCGAGGCTCTGCCGAGTCCAATAGATGGCAAATCCCCCGAGCGGACATAAACAGTTTAAGAAATGACATTAGCTACATATTTTATTTATCCATCGCACAAAACTTGCCTTTTGTGAGGTAAATCTGTCATTTTCCTCAGTTTTACATTCGTTACTTCGATGACACCATTACATTTATTAGGTCAAGCAAACCAATTAGTATTCATGACGTGTGAAAACCGGAGTGCAGCTTAGAGCGAAATAGTTCATTAGCATTTCTGCATTTATTATAAGCAGACCTTGTTCTGATGATTTATAGATGTTTTAGAGCTAACACATATATCATTTTACGAATTATTTTAGTGAATTATACACGATAAGAACGTTCTGAAATCACAATGACGTCATTAAGGCCGGTTGACGTCCCTAGTTACCTGCGCAATTTGCATATCAAATTACGTCATAAAAGTAGTACTAACCTAATAAATCTACGTTGACCTAATAAAGCTACCTTGACGTAATAAACGTAACGTTTATTAGGCAGGCTTTATGTAGTCAATAGACGTAGTGAGCGGTGGATAAATTATAGTTTTTCTTAGTGGTGATGTTTTACAGACTTTTATATTGTTTGCACATTTATCCACTGTGATTGTATTTGATCGACCTATTCTGATCACCGGGTCTGGACCGGGAAATAAAACAAACGAGCTTAAGTTCAGGCTTAATGAATGTATATTCTTTGTATTGACACAATTATATCACAAACATGTTTAAGAACATGCGCAGTCCCCATAACATGCCCCACAAACTCACGTGATGTCCCAACAACGTTTCCAAGGAAGAACAATGCAGGTCCCGAACTGTGATAAAATGAACTGATGTCCGTTATAACCACGTAACTACTACTACCCAGGTCCGTACAGTCCATTTGCGGCCTCTTTACCGTGGAACAAATGTATACACTGTGTAATATGGCATGGCCTAGATACGTGCTCAGGAATATAAACGCGGTATGGAGTCTCGCTGAGGAAGTGTGTTATGAAGAAGCATGACACCTACATGTAAATATCAACGCGTCGCGGATTACATATTAAAGATGTCCTGTCCGCTTTGATAATTAAGAGTTTCTTACGCCAATGTCTCGAGTACGGGGCATAAAAAAATGATGTCCCAATCTATAAATATTCCAACTTGGTCTCGAATCTCAAAATAGATACCAAAATAACGTCACAATCTATAAATACTACAACCGGAACTACTTCAGACGAGTTTTATAAATAGATAAATACGTCACTTCTCTCTCATGGTACTGCAAGCGACCAGGTGAAGTCTTAACCGGTGCAACCTACTCTTTTTGAGTTTTGAAAGTAACACCGAGAGAAGAAATCACAGGGCCTTTAACCTCTGAAGTAATAACCTAAACATGGGCTGCGATTGGATCTAAATTGATAGTTTATCGATTAGATCCAACCACAAACCACTAACATTAACCTAGTATAAACGAAACGATCTGATTGAATAAACCATGACTTTTTGAACCAATCATAGAAGCCAATACAAAAGCGAAGGAAAGCGAATACACCAACAAATGGCGGGCTTCACGGATCTCCGCAAAATGCATCGAAAATACGAAATAATAATTGTCATGAATCGAATACACATTTTGAATTTTACACATTAATTCACTGAAACATATTTTAGAAGTCCCAATATGAATAAACCACGCATGTAAGTCACTAGGTACACACATCAGGTCATAAAGTGGCTGCTCAAATTACACGTTGGAAAAATATGTACACAATCAGTTCCAAAACAGCTGCGCCCGCCACACTAGGATATAGTCAGGAGAAACCACACCATTGCTGTTCAATATGTTTTAATTTCAGCCTGGAAAATATATTACAAACTATCAGCTCGACACCATAAAATATCCATTATAAACGTGATATATAATAAACATTATACAACGCGTCCGTACGGATGTGACCTACTCTATGTGGAAGAAAGTTGTTTGATGTTAAAAGGCTGCCTTCTTCCAATGCAATTGGTAGATGTCTGTACTGATTATGTTTTCTGACGACAGCATGTCGCGAACTGAACATGTACGTATGTGAGATTGGAACTGAACATGTACGTATGTGAGATTGGAACTGAACATGTACGTATGTGAGATTGGAACTGAACATGTACGTATGTGAGATTGGAACTTTAACATGAAAAATTGGAATCGAGATTTATCGGAAGGTCTGGTCATATACGTTTTGTGATTCTGCTGTTTGAGGAACAGACTTAGAATTTCCATGAGGCCGAGGAGAGTTTACCACGCCGATCCCACAATGTGATAAATTGGTACGTTCTAATATGTGACCCACTGCAACGTAATAATATATTAAATTGAGCTGGATGTATATGAATTTGATGGATCCGACGTATATGTTTTGTAATTTTGCAGTTAATTGAAACTCAAGTGGTAAACTTGATTTGATCGATAGTTCCATATCAAACCCACCAATGTGTTGAAATCTATAGCTAGGATATATTCAATAGAAACCACATCATTGTTGTTTAATATGCTTTAATTTCAACCTGGAACACAGGTTATAAAATATCAGTTCGATGCTGTCAAATGTCCATTACAGACGTCAACACAAAGTATATACAACGCGCCCGTACGCGTGTGACGGACGCGTTGTGAATAATTTAAGTGTTCACGTTTATAATGAATACTTGACCCCTTGCCTGTTCATCAAGTTCCAACGGCCGAGAGCTCTGGTGTTTGTAAGTAATTGCCTCCGCTACCCGACATTGATTCGACGATGTACAAATAGTATCTCAAAATTTCTTCAAATCTATTTGCATTTATTCACATTCTGGCAAAACATATTATCCAGATTTATTCATTTGCGTAAATTCAGAACTTATGCTGCGTCTAAGCATCGTAATTTGGGAACATTGAATTTAGGAACAATTTCCATCCTTGTAAATGTAATTTTTAGGACAACAATGCAACAGCAGTCGGTGTTGCATGGATAGCATATGTTTCATGTCAAAAGTTGCTCTGCTATTGGACGCACTGTATAAACATGAACCATGTAAAATACAAGGAAGATAATAAAAATACAAATCGCATAATTGTGCTATGATGATGGTGTTAATTGGTTGTGATGATGGTGTTAATTATTTGTGTTTATATTTTAAAATACATGTTTAGTGCGTGAAACGAGATACAATTCTCGCTTCGAAATCGAAATTAAAGATCCGTGGCCGATTTGGCGCCAAATAATTTACCAATACAAAATAAACGTCGAAAACGCTCATGAATGAGCACGCTATTTATTATCTACTGATGGTGGCATAAACGCTCTGTTTATAAGAGGCGGTCTTTGGTATGTTTTTTATTTGGCTGACACGAACTCAAAATAGGCATCAGAACCACTGAGTGTGAGCAAGGGTCCAGTCGACGGTGATGAGGTTGGTCTCTTGGTTGGTATTCCCATGCGCCGACCGGACCTGAGTCGATTTAAAAGAAAAACGTGTTATGGAGGCATATACGCTCTTTATAAGAGGCGATCTTTGGAATTTTGACTTGGCTGACACAAATTCAAAACGTGTGTTTTCCTATTAATGCAGATCATGCCACGAATCACTACTCTAGCTAACGACCATAGAGATCATATTCCATCAGTACAACACCTGGGAACTTTTTGAAGTTTTGACAGAGAACCTTATAAAGTCGAAAAAATAACTCAACCCAACTCGATATTGCATGTTTTCTGTTATATTTGTGAGTTGATATCGCAATATACATTGATTTGCTTACCCAGGAGAAATTCCATAGTTGTACACGAGGCAAAGCAAAATCACTCACACAGTCCGTTAAATCGTGAAATTTCGAGTTGGAACCTTCACCTACAGTGAAATACATTAGTAAGGAACAGATCATAACACAGAAATATATTCCCCGCGTTATTTTTTCGACTTTATATGGTCCCTGTAATAACTTCAAACCGTTCCAAGGTTTTGTACTGGTGGAATATGATCTCTACGTGCGTAGCCAAGAGTAGCTATTCATATCACGATCTTCTATTAATGGGCAAATGTGTCATATAGAATTATCGTCTTGTATATAAAACGTACCAGTGATAGTTTTATGGCGACCAATCGGACAGTGGATCTTTAATATGTGACCCGCCATATCAAATCCAGTCGTAAGTCGGGATTTTTGTTTACCCTGTGCCAATGTATTCTCTTATATATGCGAGTCGACCATAGGTCGCCTCGCATATATAAGAGAATGCATTGCCTAACAATTTTTTACAATTTTAATAATTTGTTCTTGTATTCTTTAACAATTTTATAATTTCACCCATACAGAGCCCCAGACAAACATGAGCAGACGACACTCTTCTATATGCTTCTATATATGTGTGGGGCTCCCTGCAGGGTAATGGATGTTTTTTATTTTATGTCCTAAAAATTGTAAGAAACATTCATTTAAAAAAAATGATAAAACATTGTTAGGCCAATGCATTCTCTTATATATGCGAGGCGACCTATGGTCGACTCGCATATATAAGAGAATGCATTGGCACATGGTAAAACAAATTCCGACTTGCGACTGGATTTGATATGGCGGGTCACATATATGCACGAATCTATAGTAAGATTGGTAAACTGATTGCAAACAAAGTATATATTTTCCACGTTATCGGCGAGGTAACCCCATTAGGACAGCCGGTGTATGTTGGTTCCGGTCGCACACCGCATCTGTCTGTGTAAGCCCCAACACACGAGGCATAAGCCATAACATGCGCGACGTAGTTCTGTTCGTGCGCTGAACGGAATAGGTGAGACATCGGCCCCTTGGCGAATACCGCGACGTCTTCTCCGGAATGTGTTGAAGAGAACAGACCAAACACAGAGTCTGGTGTAAATTCTTTGTCATCTGAAATATTCGAGAACATTCATGCATTGCCTTAAACAATCTTTGTGCAACTCAATGTACACACACACCTTGTGCACAATGGTACACACTGGTAGACATCAAATGAATACTCAGGCAGTTTCATGTTTTGCTCAGTTTGCTCATGGTGCATTATGTCCAAATAAGGCGTTCCGCGATAGCTAAGCTGGTTCGATTCCAGATTACCGCCGATATGTGGTTGAAGTAGAGGGACGATGATATGATTCGTGTATTCGGTATCATGGCAAGTATTACGGTTGCTTTCGTCGGTCGGTCGTTGCTACTTGCAGTGGAGTGATATCCCGGCTGAATGATCCATCTTAACTGATTTCTTCCACCAATAAAACTAATATTTTAGCGGCGTATATGACATAGCGGCGATAAACAATAAGTATCAAGACTACACCCATATCAGGAATACTAAACCCATATCAGGAAGACTAAACACATATCAGGAATACTAAACACATATCAGGAATACTAAACACATATCAGGAATACTAAACACATATCAGGAATACTAAACACATATCAGGAAGACTAAACCCATATGTCGAATACTAAACCCATATCAGGAATACTATACCCATATCAGGAATACTAAACCCATATCAGGAATACTAAACACATATCAGGAATACTAAACACATATCAGGAATACTAAACCTATATGAGGAAGACAAACCCAAATATCAGGGTGTTCTATGTTACTTGTTCCGGCGTGATGAAACCAAGGCTATATAGAAAAGTTATGCATTCGATAGCCTGTGACAGCCTTCTTTCAGACACTATAATGCGTCAATATCGGCCAAGTGGTATGTAGTATATGTATAACATACATGGGCGTATCTACGGGGGGAGGCAGAGTGTGTGTGGGTGTGTAACCAAACAAATTCAATATATGGCAATTTTAGACAAAAAGTACGTTTGAATTTCTTCTGATATTATAACAATTTGTAGTATGAAAGTTGTTTGTACTGCTTTAGGTATTTTGGAAACATATTTTTTTTGTATATAAATGAACATACTTGACTCTTCGTGTGTATAATTTTCCCTGGCGTCTCTGTGTCCCGGTCCATTTGCGTATAGCAGTGGAGTGTTCAGTACTCCGTCATAACCGAGATTGTTGTCTGTCATAATATCTGGAATTATGATATAATGAAATATTAAACATTTGAGGAATCACTTAACTAAATGGTTTCCCCGTGTATGTTTCCCATAGGTGACAGTGTTAACGTTTCTGCCAAATTCACTGAATTGAAGCCTACAGGCCACTCCAGTGATGTTCACCCAGCTAGATTGGCACCAGTTGATCACGAAAATGCAAGAACAATCATAGATTATGTGTTTACTTTTTAAAATAAATCCACATGTGTACGTCAGGGCTATCCCACAGCCAAATTTGATATGTAAAAACCCAGAACTACAGCAGCCAGTTAAATAAAGTTCCCACTCACAAAATTCCACTCACCCATTAATTCACCAGATTAAATTATTTAGATATGATGTACAAATAAACACGATGTCATCCTTTAATAACGTTTCACGTGTATCAGGTGAAGTTCATTATTCATTAACCTTCACCTTTACCATTCCACGGTGCACTCGCTCCCCGACTCTGGAACACATTTAGCTCCCTGATTCCTATATATGTATATGTGTACTATACAGCGTTTCTTATGGTATATTTTATCCAAATAAACCTTACTGAAACCAAAAATGGGTTATATCTGGCAGTTTTTGTTTTATTTTTTTCAAATTGAGGCAACTGAAAATTAGTGTCAATCGTCAAAATAAAGCCAAACAATTGAATTTTATTTTTAATTTTACTAGCTGATGTATCTCGTACAAACTAAAGTATACCGTTAATCTTCATTTTGAGAGGGACACCTTGTCCAATTTTAACCCTTTTCGTGCAGAATTTGGCAATATATAATAACAATTTACCAAAATTAACAGAAAATTAAAATTAAAAATACTTTAGTAGCAATATGAAGCAGCCATAAGTCAATTGAAATATCTAAACAGAATGAAACAACATGTGGCCCGTGCCATAAAACGAAATAACGACTATGACTCCATTACTAGTCTGCTTATTTCAGAATCAAATAATCATATTATGTACATATTTCACATTATAGGTCGATTATGTGCGTATTTTTGCGAGGATATGTTGGGAAATAATCATGTGTCCCAATTATTCGTCATGACAGCATACTCACCCAAAAAAATAGTTCTGACACCGTTTCCATTAGTCATATACCAGATTGAATGCGTGGGAGTGATTAACCACATGTACGTTGTACTCGCCACTGTTCGCCATAGCAACATACTCACCAAAAAGGTTATGACCTCGTTTCGGAGAGCCAATCAGATTGAAGGGATGTGAGTGATCTGATGTAGTAACTGTGAGCGTGTCTCCACTACTCGTCAATGAGTTAGCGACCGTCACGGCGTCATCCATGGCGAGGACCTCATAGAGAGCCTTCTTGGCGAGGTTTGAATGATGTGCATGGTCTATCCTTGAACCTAAACGATTATTTAACCCTTTACCCAACAGAACGGCCCTGTGCCAATGCATTCTCTTATATATGCGAGTCGACCATAGGTCGCCTCGCATATATAAGAGAATGCATTGGCTTAACACATTAAAAATTATAAAATTGTTAAAGAATGTAAGAAAAAATGGTAAAAAGTGTTAAAAAACGATTTTTTTGAGGCCAATGCATTCTCTTATATATGCGAGGCGTCCTATGGTCGACTCGCATATATAAGAGAATGCATCGGCACAGGGCATAACTGTAACCATCACAATGTGGTCAACGAGCCGGTTCCATTGATATCCATATTTGTATGGTTTTATTGAGACAGACCCAAGATAATTTAGGCTGTTGCAGCTTTATTTAGCCGTTTTTGGCCGGTTTGTTGGGTAAAGGGTTATATATATATATATCTATACAATTTATACACAGTTGACAAATGTATACATATTGAAATAGCAATGTAAATAATTTTGGATGGAAAAGCGGTCGACATTTACATATCTCTGTGAGCTCACTATCTGGATGTATATAATAAAAAAAGTTTTAAGATGGTTAGTCGGTGGTATTAATATTAATAAATGTTATTATTAATACTGGTCAGCCTCTATAATTAAATATATCATTACCAGGGATAACACTTAAAGAAGGACAAAAAAATCCCTCTTATTTCCATAGTGGTCCCCAATACTTATGATAGGTTCAATTACGAAGACTGTCCAATCTTAAAAGGATATGGTCAGGTGGAGATAGATCAAAAACCAATATTAGGTACACATATATATGTATCACATTACTATGAACATCTGTGTGTTTATAGGACAATATTTTAATCCTAACAACATGAAAGTATAAGAATACCAGTCTAGAAGTATCAGCATAATTTATGAGTCGTCATACATGGTAGACATGTGCTAATTTGTGCAGTATAGCATAATTTAAATGGTATGCATGGCTATATAATAGCTATATCAAGCTATAGTATATGTATAAAGATGAAGAAAATAACCAAGTGGGCGATATATAAATATTGCTAGAGAATAACCAAGAATGGTGACATAGGAAGATGTTCAAAGAATAGAATGACGGCATAATGTGGCATATTTTGATGGAAGGTCATTATCTTATTATTGTTATCGGATCCAAGGAATATTACTGAAAGTAAGCGGTACAGATTTTTCATCCAATTTGACACGACACCTCTTCGGTATTCAAAGTTAAACAGTATCTAACTAGGAATTTAACATTATATTTTCCATAAGCATAGCCTAACATCCATAGCCGTGATATAAATCACTCATCGAGGGCGTGCGTGAAACACACAATGAGAGTAGAAACCTATTATTTTATGAATTCATTTAAGTAAGTTTTACATATATCCAGGCAAAAAACACAAAGGTTTTTCAAAAAACTCTGGATCCATTCCGCGAAAAATCGTTAATTTCATGCATCTTCATTGTGTATAATATGAATCGTACGTGACACGTAGTTTAGCAACCACACAGCTTGCTGTGCCTCAAACATCATACAGTGGTCACGACGGAGACGACATGACAACTTGGCAAGATGTCACGTGGAGTGTTCAGTTTTGTCTGTATTCTGGCCTACAAATCCAAAATGCCGTCAGAAACCGTGTCATGACGTCTTCATTTTTCGTTTTCATTAAGCTAATCATTGAAATTTGTCTAAATGAAATGAATAGGCCTAAATCAGATGGGAATTCTTCGTAAGTTGTACTTTCATTTTTATCGCGATGCTCCATTCCCGATTCCGCGTTTTTGGCAATCTCCACATGGTTGCTAATCGGAAGTCACGTGACAATTTCTCCAAAATCTATACCCGCGATCTTGAAAAATCACTGATAGATATGGAAAAAATTATATGACGTCATTCACCTGCCTTAAATATAAGCACCCGTGGTGGTTGCTATAATATAAACTATTATTAAGAGAAGGCTAACAATGGATTTCGATACATTTGGAGCGTTGAACATATTATTTTCTTGTTTATTCCGTTAGGAACCAAGAACTGCTCAAATAATTTGTAATTCTAAACAATAATCCAGTCACCAAAATAGCGTACTGTCTTGGCTCTATGTGGGGAGCTTGACTTGCGTCAGAATGTTGAGTTACATTTTTAATTGAATGATATACCTTACTCGTATTTAAATTCGCGCAGTACTATTTTTCGGTCAGTTTTGAATTCGCGCACTATGAATTCGCGCACATATCTGCGCGAATTAAAAACTGACAAAATATTTTCGTCTTTCAATTCTCAGTCGTTTCTGAAGATACATATGTATAATACCACGATCACAATGCATTTATATCGTGTAAAACATAACTGCATCACCATTTTGTTACGATGATGGATGTTTATATGTTCCAAATAATGACACTGACATTGGAGTAGTTATGGACTGCATATAAATTAAATGCTAGAAAACAGAAAAACACAACCGCGAAGTCATCAACGGACTTAAATAATTGCTATCCTGATGAATACAACAAAACATTATCGGAAAGCCACCCCTATTATAATCACAATGATCCAAGTCCCATAACAATCGCGTAATAAATAAGCCGATAAATAAATAATTGTATCTACCTATGTGGCGTCATCACTATTATGTTAAAAGCACAGAATCGACAGAGCGTGCGTGTTAATAGAGATTTTTTTTTGGTAGCATGTCAACAATTGAAATTAAGGCTTGTATACTGTGTAATTTGGGCCGGGCTAAGGTTTGTATATAATAATGTATATATTAGAGTTTTGAATTGAATTGATGATTTTAAAAATAACATTGTCGTCGTGGACGTTTTATGACTGGGATATTCAATAGACCGCGTCGCTAGAGTGCTAATTTTATAGGCCACAAACCATGCACAGACGCAGCGAATTTTCGTCAGTGGCAGTCGGCAAGATTATTTTGGTGGGGGGGAATATTCCGAAATATATATATACACCCTATTGCCCTAATATATACATGATTGATAACTATGAAAATGAACTTATGTCATATTGCTAATGAATGGCTTGATTATAATTTATTAAATCCGACAGCAATAAACCGAATTATTTTTGTTTTACTGCGGTACGATAAATTAAAACGAAACGCTCTTTATTGCCACACGACTAAGGGCATCAGGAAATTGGAATGTTTACGAGATGATAATTGTCTAATAACTGTGCAAGTCTTCCCATATATATATGCAATAACTATATGAATATATAATATATATATATAATATAACTTGGACTATTCCGGTAACGAAAAAAAGAGCAACACGAGCACGTGTTTATATAGATAACTGCAAGAAAAACCGAAATAAAATACGATAATTTATTAATACATCATTCTATACTTATTAATATACCAAAGTTTTCATCTGTGATTTCTTTTAAGAGCACAGGTGTAGCCTAGGTCCAACCTAAAATACGGGCATATGGCTTTATTATTACAACACATCGCGATACATATAATAATAACACGATAAGCCGCTTAATTATGAGAACTGCGATGTATTTCGGCGAAGATTTGCATGTTCTCCCAAAACGCGACAAGCTTAAAAAGCCGCGTTCGAATTCATGATCGCTTTGCGCGTGCAAACTTTATGTGATATCGTTGCGTATCTATGCGTTGTCAATGAGTTACCACGTGATCGATCATGTGACGATGCTTCTGTTTACATGTGACAATCATGTGATCAGGCTGATGATCACGTGACTTCGTCTACAACACAAAATCTTCGGCTAACTTCGCAATTTTGTTCAATCGTTATAAAAATAACGATTGGCGGCCGAATATTAGATTATATGCGCATAATGGACATTTTACATATATATATATATATATATATATATATATAGCTATATATATATAAATATATATATATATATTATCGGTATATTGATAGAAAATACTATTTTGTTCAGGATCATATTCCTTTAAGAAAAATAAAAACTTGGTGGCGGGTTGTGATGACATAGCTCACTCAGACTGTATTGTCACGCTGTCACTCCAGGTGGTGAATGGGGGTGTGCTTTCATGCACCTGCAATCTAGACTATTTGCATTTCTTACAAACATTTCAAACATTGTCGTTATACGTCGCTTGGTATTGGGAAATGTTTTGAATTCTTGATATAGCTAGTTGACCGTAGTCCGTAGGTCAACATGTTTAGGCGTAATGTAGGTCAACATGTATAGGCGTAATGTAGGTCAACATGTATAGGCGTAATGTAGGTCAACATTTATAGGCGTAATGTAGGTCAACATGTATAGGCGTAATGTAGGTCAACATGTATAGGCGTAATTGGCTATGAGGTGTCCAACGTTTCGTGATGTATGTAACTCATCGACATAACTCTCTTGTTTTCCGTGTGGTATATTTTAAATTCCGAGTCGTACTATTTTTCACTCAGTTTTAAATTCGCGCACCGACGGGTAAAAAATAGTACTGCGCGAATTTAAATACGAGTAAGGTAATATCAATCTCACATTTATATGATGCAGAATAAAGCGTCACACATATCTCAGCCCAATGCAAACAAATTATGTTAGGTGGGCTAGTCCACTCAAGCAGAGCGATATCAGGTGGCATTGGGCCACATTATTACATATATCTGATCAGTATTTGGCTACGGACCTATGACATAAAATTCACCCCTCAGCCAAAAAGGTGCATCGACTAGCAGAAAAGTCATGGCAAGAACTTTCTCTAATAACGAAAAGAAAAGGAGTGTCTGTCTTTCCAAATGAAAATAATTCAAACTGTCCTCGCGGAAATATGCCCACAATCGACCTATAATGTTAAATAGGTATATAATGTGATTATTTGAAATAAGCAGATAATGGACTCTTACCCGTTATTTCGTTTTATGGCGAGGGCCATAGTTAAAACTAGCCTGTTCTCCCGAAAATTCGCACATTATCTGTTATAATATTACTTATTTTAGGTAGATAATCTGCTGATAATGAGATCGTTTTAGTCATTTTATCGACACATAATGGGGCGATTCTACGCCTATTATGCGCGGACAATGCTACAAATAAGCCAACTCACGATTGTTCCGGTGTAACATCTTTAACACGTGTTTTCACTGTGGCACGCGCCATAAAACGAAATAACAGACATGACTCCATTATCTGCTTATTTTAGAATCAAATAATCACATTGTGAGTCATTGTGGGTCGATAATGTGACTAAAAACCTTCTCATTTTCAATACATTATCGACTCACAATGAGGCAATTCTAAGCAGATTATCTATCTAAAATAAGTTTTATTATAAATCGATAATGTCAGGCTGAATAATTATAAAATTACGCGAAACAAGAACAATTAAGATATGATATCAACTGAAAACAATTCTATGTTACCGAAGTCTTAGTATAAAAAAAACAGCGAAATGTTATATTGTTCATACCATAAAATTATAGTCAGTGCGGATTATTATTTCCAACTAGTTGACGTTTCTTAACTATATTATCCCAATAGTCGCGTGTACCATTTCAAAAAGAAATTCCATTTTTAGAAAATACATTTTGAAGTATCAGGAAAATTTGTTCATGTATGGACAACAACCTAAAACCTACATAAATCCATTGATTCTGCTGACAATTTACAAAATGTATTTAGTGCCACTTGTAACAGTGCTATTGACATTTGCCTTCAAATGATTCGTGAGAGATAATTGCATGCTATTTACCGGCAAATTTCGGTAACATAGCTACAGATATTTTACTTCTCACGTAATTATATGTGGTACATATGCTTTTTATATGCGTGTTTCCGTTTATATTCTGGCACCATATCGTTTTCTCGTTCAAATTTGGGAGTGTGCGCTCGTCTAACAGTGGGACGCTACGCCACTATGTTATGCATGTTAATGTGATATGGTTACCATCCACATCTCTTCTCAATTCGATGCAGATTTAAGTTACAAATATATATGCACATAGTATACTATCTATCTATAATTTGTTCAATATGTACAACTTCATGTAAACGAATTTCACATGATTCCTTACTGGCTTACAATAGAAATTTAGATACCCACATTGTGAAAAATGATATACATGTATATAAAGTTACTGACCTTCTACAAACAGAAAGAATCCCTTTTTATTCTTACTGAGTATTTCGATGGCTTTCCGTGTCATATCGGCGATGGACGGTTCTCCATATGAGTCATCCTTCACTCTATCCAGCTCGTAATTCAGATGGTGGTAGCCAAACAGTCCTATTAGAAATACAATCAAGGCAATTGTAGTTATGTGTAACTTCACTTATTATCTCGCATTAGTTTATACAACACTTTCATAACGTGAGACCATTAACCCATTCCATACTAAATGGATTATATTATTCAGTTATAAAATTATACACTGGACTGATCTATTGTTCGTCTGGAGGGATGTTCAGGTAATAAAATCAAAAGACATCATAAAACGGATACTGCAATTTAAGAACACAATGATACACTTGGATAAAGGAAACAATTAAAGACATATTGAAATTCAAATACGTGTCGCTGAGACACGCATTCTAATTGGCCGACATATCCTAACTTTAGTCTTCGATTCACCAGCATCGGCCGTTGAAGCGTGCTCAAATTTAAATGAAGCATATAGTAATTTGATACAGTCAAATTTAACGTTGTGTTTTATATAGATACAGTTAACATTAAGTTATTCTGGCGATTACGAGTATAACTCCATGGAGCGTATCACGGATTTGATCACCGTAAAAATTATATTTCACTTCAAAGCATGTAATGTCGATACAAATGATTTGTGTTGCGTTTGATTTAAAAAAAAAAAAATTTAAATACATTTTTATTCATTAACTCATGAATGAAATTGGAACAAAAACTCAGGCACAGCCTATTTTATTGGGTCCAAACAGAAAAATACAAAAAGTTGACAAAGAAGGACACATGTCAATTTAATGGTGTATATATCTTGTATCATGGAAATTCCTAATAATCATTAAGTATGAAGTCACTAAATAGGATTAAATAAAACAGGGTTATCCTGAAAATACTGTTGATGGCAATGAGTAAGAGTTTAGAGTTTAAAATGATTCAATATTCAGATAAAGTTGTGATGATATAATAACCATATAAATTTGAATATAAATTTGAATGACACGTCACATCCACATGTATCAATCTGCAAGTTAAACTTAAGCAGAAAAAGTGTACTGCAGTTGATATGTAATCACAGTCTCTCAGTAGATTCAAAGTAAATATGAAGTGCATTACATATTGTTGAATTTGTATTAGGAACAACATGGGATGATCCAATAAGAAAATCTTTAATACAAATTTCACAATCTAGGTCTTTCAATGTTAATACTAAGGATTCACGTTGTCTATAAAATAATGGGCAAAAGACTATGTAGTGCTCAGGATCCTCATAAGCATAACCACAACTACAGCTTTGATCATCAATTAGAAACCTTTCATACTTATGAGCATGCAGATCACTACAGCCTAGGCGCAATTTAGCATGTATTATTTGGTTACATCTGCTCCCTTCATAATAGACTTTGGGCACCACTGCATTGAATCTAGTCAGGTCAAATTTTAATTTAGACAGAGAATTTGTATTTAGTATATCAGTGTCCACATTGTTCCACAGTCTCACACCAGAAGGAAAGAATGAGTTATAGAAACTTTTCAGATTCCATTCGAATTCAATTAATTTATCCACTCGAAAAGAGTAATCACATGTATCAGAGACAAGTCTTGGAATCTTCAGATAGAGATACTGTGGACAAAGCCTATTCACAAGTTTAAACATCATAATAGTTTTTCTACGTTCTCGTCTTAAACCAGTTTCAGTGTATATTAGATTATGACTGATACCTCTAACTGCACCACATATTGTGCGAAGACCATCAAGGTGTAAATTTTCCAACTGAGTACATTTTGTCAAAGAGAAATTACCCAAAACTGAGTCTGCATAATCAAATAGAGGTAATATGAAAGACCTGTATATGTTCAGTAAGGCCGATCTCGATAGGCGATATTTAAAACTCCTAAATATGTTTATCATAGGTGCAACCTTATTGACAATAGTGTCAATATGGATGTCCCAATTTCCACTCCTACTGAAAGTGAGACCCAGGTGTTTGTGTTCATCTACTTCTTGTACTGGTTGATCACATAAGAACAATACTGGATTAACATGGTTACCATCCACTCCGATTGTCAAAGTTTTTGTTTTGGCAGGGCTAAAATTAACTTGCCATTTCTTTGCCCATTCTCCAATACGGAGAAGGTCCCTATTTAGAATCTCGGCAGCCATAACTTCATTGTCTACAGGCAAAAATAAGCAGGTATCATCTGTATAAAGTCTAAAGTTAGATTCTATACCCGACACTATATCGTTGATGTAAATATTAAATAGGAGGGGGCCTAGTACTGAGCCTTGGGGTACACCAGCTTGTATAGTACTATTCTTAGACATTTTTCCATTAATTACTGTGGACTGAGTTCTATTATTAAGATATTTAACAAACCATGACAGTAATTTACCTCGGATACCTATTGCATTTAATTTATGTATAAGACCTTTGTGCCAAACTCTGTCAAATGCCTTGCTTATATCACAGAATACAAATCTGACGGATGACCTATCGTTTAAAGTTTGTTGGGTGAAGTAGTCAATGTCGAGAAGTTGGTATATTGTACTATCGCCAGGCGTAAAACCTGACTGATATGGAGTTAGCAGGCAGTGAGAAGAAGTAAATTCATACACATATTTAAACACCACCTTCTCAAACACTTTACTAAGTGTACTGGTCAGAGATACTGGCCTATAATTACTTTTTTCATTTACATAACCTTTCTTATGTATAGGAGTTACATTAGCATGCTTCCATATTTGTGGGAAATGTGATTCTTCAAGAAGAACATTAAATAATCTAGTTAGAGGTTCTGACAATACAAAAGAAAACGTTTTCAATACCCTATTACTCACGTTATCAGGCCCAGAGGCTTTACCAGTTTCAAGTGAATTTAAAATTTGTTTGACATCTTCAACAGTTACTTCAATTTCTTCCAGACATTTACTGTTAAAGTGTAATTCTGGTAAATGAAGCGAGTCATCAATAGACGCACCCTGTTCAACAAAATAGTTATTTAGAATATTAGCTATATCAGAAGCATCACTGATTAGATTATTGGATTCAATCAATGGTGGAAAATTCCTATGCGTATTTTGAGTCCTTTTCATGAAATCATTTGCTAACCTCCACCATTGTTTATTATTGAAATTTCCAGTTGAAACTGATATGTCTAACTTCTGGTCATATTCTAATTTTGCTTTTCTGATTGCGCCAATTGTCTCATTTCTTACTATCCTGAAGTTCCCCCAGCTATCCACGTTATTATTTTTTTTTGCTAATTTGTGGGCCCTATCCCGTTTTTTCATTTTTTCTTTTTAAGTCACATGTGATCCAAGATTTATCATTACTCTTTACTGTGACAACTTTATTTGGAACAAATCTGTCAGTTGTCTCCGTGATATAAGCAACCACTTTCTCAGCACTATCAGTAAATTTAGATAGAAAAAAAATAGTGTCCCAGTTTACACTAGTAAATGCTAGCTTCATACCTTCAAAATCCATACGTGCGTAATCATATATACGTCTTTTAAAAGAAGGAAGGTGTGTACTAGGTTCTTTAAGAGTCACCAATGTAGCACAATGATCACTACAGAAAGGTGCCGATACAGAGCAATCTTTTATCATATTTTCGCATGAGCTGAGAACCAAATCAATTAAGGTGGCTGACTTATCAGTAACACGTGTTGCTGTTTTTACAAATTGCTTTAGACCACATGATACTTCTAGCATTTTAATTTTAGGATGTTTTTTTTTAGACAGTCTGCATTAAAATCCCCAACTATTATGCATTTACGTGTAACATTTTCCCTTGCTAGTGATATAGAACTATCTATGAGATCCCAATAACTACTCAATGCATTTGGTTGACGGTAAAACACACCTAGATTGAAAATCTTATTTGAATATATTATTTCTAACCACACTGCTTCTAGACCAGGTTTATCGAAATCTGCTAAGTGTTTATATGTAAGTTCCTTTTTGACATAAATACCAATACCACCGCCTTTGTTAGCAATTCTGTCAATTCGAATGGGAGGTGAGTGGAACCCCGGGATATCTAATAAATCATCAGTTACCTTATCACGTAAGAGACTTTCCGTAATGGAAATAATATCATAATTTGCTAGTTCAGCTGTTACCAAAGGCACTTTATTTCTAAGTCCTCTGACATTTAAAGATGCAATTGAAATATTTTTAGTTGTGGGTCCTGGCTGAGGATGCACATCAACACAGATAATTACCATAAGAAGTAACATCAACAAAAAACCTCTATGTCCAAAACAGCATACCAATTTAACCATCATTATACTTTCAAAATCCAAACCTCCAACGATCCTGCCTCCCCCAAAGTAACCTATCCTAGCTCGATACATTTCTAAGTTAATCCCCATTAGGTGAGTAATGGTAAGTTCTGGAATAGTTCATTTAAATATTGTGGTGAATTGAATTACAATGGAGGATAAACGTATCATGTTTCGTTGGATATTCTTCTATTGTCGAATCCCCACAGAGTACGTGTATCCATCAATTATATACTTATTCGGTGAATGATACCGATCAATTAGTTTCCAAGCAATATCTCCATTGGAAGCGTGTAGCAATCCAACATGTCCTCGCGGAAATACGCACATAATCAAACTATAATGTGAAATGGGTACACAATGTGATTATTTGATTATGAAATAAGCAGATAATGGATTTTTACCAGTTTTTTCGTTCTATGGCGCCTGTTAAAGAACGTACACCTGAACAGTCCTGAGTTGGCTTGTTTGTGTTATTGTCCGGACATAATCTGCTTAGAATATAAGTCGATAATTTGACTAAATCGTTTTAATTTTCAGCACACTATCGACTTAAATGAGGCGCTAAAAAGCAGATCATCTACCTAAAATAAGTTATATAAGCAGACAATGTGCTGGTTTTCGGGAGAACAGGCTGAATAATCAACTGAGATTGTCGAAAATACCGACCACAGCTCTACCATTTAAGCGAACACAACGTTTAAACTACGCACACGTGTAGATATTTACTACTTTATTCCGGACGAATTGCAGGAATGATTCCGCCGACAATAGTCGCTTTACTTTATTATGGATTTGGGAGTGTCCTCCTCCCCTACAACCAACTTTGGTAATATTTTGTGAGGGGTTACGTAATGGTATGAACATAACATAACGCATGAGGGATGAAATAATAATCGATACATGATGATTATTTGTGGCTGTGATGGTATCCCGGCGTCTTAGGTGGTAGCGTGTCCATCTCCAACAAAAAGTCGGCGGCAGGTTCGTCCGGTGTGGCATCGGCGTCCCTTGGCCTACTGGCCTCGACCACTGCATGGGTGACATGAGCCTCCGCTGGTCCACTGACTCTGATCTCCGGACAGAAGAGGCCACCTGGGCGTCTCTCAGATAGCTCCTGTCTGCCGCCAGCTTCGGGCTGGTGACCATCAGTCGTCACAGCCGAGTGAAAAGGGACAGCCGGCCGATCAACAGCTGCCTTCTTCTTTCTCCTCCCAGCCATTCAAACTGCGTCCCTGTGTCTACGTTAAGGTATCGTTTTCTTCTTGTTCCCCTTCCCTGCTCCGGTGGTCACATTCATACTCAGAACCTTCTGCATCTGGTGGTGTCCAGCTGCTGTAGTTCTACTCCACCTATAGAAGCGAGAAGCCCCCTTAAGCCTGGTCTAAAGTCCAGCTAAGGGTGCCCACAACGCGCAATCTGTCCAAGGCGTCGACCACGGCAGAGGGGATTAACTACATAATCATCTGCCAGGTCCGACTTCACTCACGCGGGATCGCCCGGGCGGCTAAGTTCTGTGCAGAACGACCGCAAAACTCACGAGCGACCCTGAACCAGTCAAGATGAACAGCGACAAGTCACATAGCATTAATGCGACTTGCCCGCTCTACATGTATTTTATTTTTTTTATATAAATGACGCTGTGTTCTGCCTATATGGATATAACATTTCAGCCTATTCTCCCAAAAATCCGCACATTATCTGCTTATAACATAACTTGTTTAGGTAGATAATCTCCACCAGAATCGCGTCACCATTTTGAGTAGAACATGTGCTGAAAATGAGAGCGTTTTAGTCACATATCGACTCATAATTCTAGGCAGTTTGTGTGCGGACAAGGACACAAATAAGCCAACTCACGATTTTTTCAGATGTACGCTCTTTAACATGAATTTTGCTTTCACCGTGGCCCGCGCCATAAAACGAAATTACGGGTATGAGTCCATTATATGCTTATTTCAGAATCAGATAATCACCATATGTACCTATTTCACATTATAGGTCGATTATGTGCGTATATGAGCGAAGATATGTTGAACATTTATGAAAATATATAATTTTGGCATGATTATTTGCGACAGTTGACCAGTCGGAGTTGGATTCATTCAAGAATAACACTTTCCCTTCATTTACCAAGAATACTTCGATCCATTTCGGTAACTTTCCTGTAATGACGTATGCCTGTAGTTTTTAATGAATTATTTTGTGAGGAACTGAATTGAATGCTTGTCTGAAGTCTAACTATATAGACTAATTAGATATGTTCATACTACTCAAAATGATAGTGTCATGTGTCAAAATGTTCCAGATATTCAAATAACTGTATTTAGACGACTGTCGCGAACGGAAATCATGTATGGCTGACGACACATGATTATTGTCAACCAAGTATCGCATGGCAATGAATGGTAAGAGGCCGCAAATTAAATGCTAACGAATGGCAAGAGGCCGCAAATTAAATGCTAACGAATGGCAAGAGGCCGCAAATTTCTAAAATTTAGCGCTCTGCTGATTATACTCCTGCTAAAGATAAAGAAATACAACGTTTGTGGACTGCAAAACATAATTATAAACATGGCTTATCACCATAATTATCACAGTTACCAGGTTACGCATTAGCTGGTCACACATTATAATGTCAGACATTTCCTGAATTCAACAATTATAGTTATCACTATTGTCCTGTTTTTGTGGACACATTGTATGTGATCGCGCATCGTAGCAACATTAGAGCAAACAGAGAGTGTCCAGGTACTATTTGTTTTGCTACCTTTTGTGCCAGATTAATTTCTTATTAAAGGCATAGCATTACCATGACGACACAATAGCTCCTAAACAGTGGCTAAATATTGTAGACTAAACTGCGTGTTAGTTGACTTCCTTGTCGTGTGTCATAATTATTAATCAATCATGTGCTTAGTTCGAGACATATCACTGCGTCACAACATGATGATACTGAATTAGTGTGACACCGATTTCGAACCATGTTTGTTAAATATGATTTGGATTATCCCTCTTGTTTCTAATTCACAAAACGTCAACATACGTAGTCAACTATAATAGTTAAATATAACTGTAATAGTTCAATTCAAGATGGACCTAACCTGATTGTGGACATAGAAATCCAGTTACAATGAGATATGTATCCGGGGACGTAGTGACATGGGGTTGGTCAAAATTGTCAACAGTTGGAAATGTTATGTTTGACACAACATTAGTTGGAAAGTTCAGTAAGTTTAAATTGCTCTTGCAGGTTGATTTTCCAACAATTAATTCGTGGGGAATGTGTTGTCTTTGGACCAACATTTGTATATCTCCCCACTGTTGGTAAAACGTTTGGACTGAAATGCCAACCGTTGGAAATGTTCCTATCTTAGGGGGGTGTCAGGTTGGAACAACAACTGTAAAGCTTGAGGCCAGTGTATATGCCTGGATTTTGAAATTTGCATGTTCAGACCGGGCCGAGCAATAGTTTGCTCGGTGTGTCCCGTTCCATCGCCAGTAGGAAACAAGAAACTGCTAGATGTTCGGATTGTGTAATTTTCAGGTTCAGATCTCAAACTGGGCCAAACCATGGTCGCCCAAGTGGATTGTGTTCCTCACCCTCGCTAGTGACCACACTACTGCTGGCCCGTTTATAATATGATATCACCCTGGATTGTCAATGAACAGTTGGGGAAAAGTAAATGTCCAAGGGGGGTGCGCAATGGATTACAAAAACAAGTAAGTTTGATGTTCGAAGTGATGCCGTATACATTACACCGATCTCCGAAGGACTCATGTATTGTTTAGCATTAAGTTTAGCATTATTTGTTATCGTTGCCGTAAGGTAGTTCGTTGTTATTCAATACGATTAATCTCGGGTTTGTCGTCAAAATATATGTGTTCGTTTTTTGCATTTCGTTATATATGCAGTGTCTTCTATATATGTTATAAGTTATAGTAGATAGTGAACAATGTGCGCACATTGTCTAAGTTATAACACTTAACTTAATTGTCGCTTCAATTTGCAATTTGGTTAACACGATAAGACAATTGAGTTAGGTAATTTATCAAGTGCCATGTTTCTTTAGTATAAATGTTCGGGGGTTTTAAAAATGCGACACTCAGTATAGATGTGAATGTTTCATGATATATGCAACCGACTTTATATGATCTACAATCGAGAAGCTCGAAGCTAGGTAGGTGCTTGATCTGTTCTGTTTATACAGACTGTGTCACCAAATTGATATACATCTCTCATCCAGATGAATGTCGGTTTTGTGTTAAATAAAAGTATTTAAATTCCCAAAAAGACTAAATAGTGCTATCAGCAACAAGCCTACCACACAACACATGCTAAGCGCATATTTAATAAATATATCAATTATTGGAGTTGACTGCGCAGGTATAGCGCCCAGTTGGTGTGTATAGTTCACGACAGGAAGCAATGGGCACTACCATAGGAAGTTAATAGAAACCATGAACAACTCGTTTACTGAGAACAAATATGATCAACTTACCGATAAACAGTATAAGAGAAACACAATCGTCGCAAAAATGTGTTGAAATCTAGTTCAATAAACCAAAAACGCGTAATATTTATGTTTTTAATGCACGAAAACCAGAAACTTTACAAGGTGAATCCAACCTAATGTTGCCACTTCACAAGTTGACGTGGTTCCTGCGAAATTTTTCTTCACAGTAAAATGTTATAATTTCATTTGAACGCCTTTAGATAGATCTGTTTTCGAGATTATTGTCTCTGGTCATTGTTTCTGCTTGCTAGTTTGGTAGAGTAGTATGCTAAATTTAACACAACACTATACAATATAGAACACAGCTATCGTAGACCAACCAGAAGGCGACATTCTGGGTGAGGCGAACTGTATTCAGTTGATAAGCTATATCTACTGTGCATCTCGGTGTTACTATATCTACTCCAACACTCGATGAAAACATGACGTGCAGGTGACACTCTAGGCGAGTGTGCGCGAACAGTATAAAGGCATGATAGTTCACCAATGCGTAGTATAAATGCAGGAGAGTACACCAATACGTAGTATAAAGGCATGAGAGCTCACCAAATGCGTAGTATAAAAGCAAGAGAGCTCACCCAATGCATAATCTGTGTTGTCTTTGGTGATTGAGTTGAGACCAGCCATATCTGTCACATAAGAATGCTTGACATCCCTCGTCTGCTTGTCCTGCCTCCATTTCTGGATAAGGTAATAGTATTGTTCACGCACAGGCCACATCATACGTGTATATCGTATTAACTGAGGTACCGCGGCCCCTTTACTACTGTGATCAAATACACATTAAAACTGACCAATTTCAACGGTCCAGTTGTCTGCTTATTTCAGAATCAAATAATCCAATATGAACCTATATATTGTGTAGGTCGATTATGTGCGGAGTTGTTGACCGCTGACGCTATATTGTGGGCGATACCGCATCGGGGCTGCTGGCCATTACCTTGCATTACCAAATGTTAATTTTAAATGGACAATAGTAAAGTTGTGTGAATACATTATTTACCCATCGAAACTACATCGGTAATTGTTTGTATACCCTTGGCTTCTAAATGGGCGCTAGCCACTGCACGTTATTTTAAGCAGGGTTGACTATCGTTCATATTTAATTATTTGATTCTGAAATAAGCCAATAATGTACTTATATCCCTTATTTCGCTGCGGGACACAGTAAACCCACAATTTAAACAGCTGGTAAGTCGTGAATTTGTTTATTCTTGCTACATTGTCCGCCCATGATGAACACAATAGTATTATGAGTTGATAATGGCACTTAAACACTCTCATCGTCAGTTCATTGTGGACTCAATGTGAGGCGATTCTACGCCGATTATGAACCTAAGACAAATCCTATTATAAGCTCATAACGATTTTCTGGAGAATAAGCTGAATAACTATATGTAACAGGTACAGGCTTTTTGGAAAACTCTACCAGAACGCACAAGTCATACTTCATTTCTGACTCTGTCACCCGCTGGGTACTAGTTTGTGTTTCTATATTTAGCGCGGGTCACCGGCTGGGTACTAGTTTGTGTTTCTATATTTAGCGCGGGTTTTCCAGCAAAAATAGCGAAAACCGATCGCATCAATTTCAAATTTTCTATGTGCTTTGAGAACAATTCCCGCACTAAAACATAATGACAGAATGGAAAACAAGCTACTCGTCAAAATTGCGGCAAATTAGAACTCGTGAGTTTGACTTGCCGTGCCAGTTGTGACGCGTGCGTTTAAACTTTTGTGTTGATAAAATATTTGGAGAACCGAATCACACCGTTTCGAAATATAGTTCTATAGTGGGACTTTTCAAACTTTAGGCCCAAAATTTACACAAATTTTGTTCGATATGTTGAAGGCTTAAGAAGGGCAGCATGTTGCTCTGTTCGTTTAGTATATATCTTAATATCGCGGAAGTCCACCAAATATGGGTAAAATGTCGCCGATAGCATCGGTCTTACCGAGTCATCAATGGAGGTAAATCCTGCGTGGAGTTTACCTTTTTGGACGAGGCTTTCCGTGAGAAACGAAATATTTTTGTTATCTGGACTAATTATTCACAATAACAAAATATGGGCAAGCCCATTTTCCATCTGAGATGAGGGTTGAAGATTTGTTTTTAAAGTAAACAAAATGGACCCAACTTAAGAAATAAAAAAACAAACAAAATTATAGCACTAAATTCTGGTTGAAATATTAAACCATCAAAACAAATTAAACTTATAATTTTTGTCTGAAATTTGGACACGCCCCCCCACCAAAATAAAAAACAAACACCTTGTCCCCCATGTCGCGTATACTAAAAGTCTCACCTCGACTAAATTAAGACCGTCCTGGCGTTGGAATGTCTCTCGGTCGCCGTCTGCGACAGAAGCGTTCGGATCATTGACGTTCACTGGTATGAAGAACTTTCTTCCGCCGCCGAAGATCACCTACAGTTGTTTTATAGGTTAACCAATACAGCTAAGTGGGTGCCTGACAAGGTAACAAATCTGCCCGGGTCAACACAAATCACACCTAGCCCTCCGGAATGACAATAACAAGTCAGAACGGAACACTGGCTGACGGACCTTACGGTCTTTCCGTTTGTCAACATAAGTAGAGTAAAAGAAATAATGGCTTACAGCCTATCCATCATATAATTTCCCCACATAGTGAAGGTGGTGCACAAATGTATTGATGTCAAAAGAAAGGGGAGGTTGTCTGCTAGGCATATTAAAGAAGATTCGAGGCTAAATGTGATGATGACCAAGGTCCCTATTTCTCGCAGATAAATTACTCCTCGTTCAGATGACATGAACTTTGAGGTGGAAGCTGGATCCAGGAGCGGTTTATTGGAATTTTGAAAATAGTTTTAGAACGTACCGCACAACATAAGATTCATTTAATACAAAAGTAGAATTTATAAAAAAATTAAAATTACTCCCAATGAGTTAAAAAGATGCCAAAATGTTTTGATAAGACCATCATCAGTTGCAGACTGCTGACTCTATGACATGCTAAGTGCATGTCAAATAACGTTTCGATTGTTTCTTCCGCCGCCGAAGATCACCTACATTGACCGGATTGTGAGTTCACATAAGGTACTGAATCATGTCACGAATCTATACTGTGGCTACGTACTGTAAAACTTATTGGAGACTTATTTCAGTGAATAAATCCAATAAGTTGGTATTCAAAAACTCTGCACTGGACGAATGTAGCAATCAACTACACTCTTAAAACAAATGGGTATAAATTCTACACAATATGTTTTAATTTTGATCTTAAACAAAATTGTGCAGAAATGACACATGGCATATATATATCGGTTGAATTTTCTCAATGAGTGATTATGTGAGTGCATCATAGTTATTAGATGAGATGTATTATATTGAAAATTCTGCCACAAAAAAAAACATTGACAGCAGTTATACACTGTGTTTATGTCAAAACTCAACACTACTTGATAATTATTCGGTTTTCCATTATGTGTTAGTAAGCGATATATTCACCTGGATACTCGGGTTTTCCATTATGTGTTAGTAAGCGATATATTCACCTGGATACTCGGGTGTTTCATTATGAGTGGTAAAACCCCTGTCACACTCAGACCGGCGCTTGCACTGCGCAGCAAACGTACCAAAATATGAGGAACACGCAGGAGGAGCGCCGAAAATTGTCAAAAATTGTCAAACTTTTAAAACAAAGTATGCTCCTATTTCGTTCCAACTTTGTCAAGTCTCAAGCTCTTATCGCGTTCAAGTCGCTGTCATTGTGATGCTAGTACGTTCTCAATACGTTTGCAAAACGCTCTCTGCGCGGAGAGTATAAATAGCGTCTCCTGCGTTCTCCAGTCTTAGTCAGTTTTTAGTTTGTGGGGAATATACCCAACAAACCGCAATAGATTAGCTGTCCGATTAAATGACTGTCACACTCCGCTGCGATCAGGCCGGGGCTTGCATTGCGCTGTAAAATTATCAAAGCGTCGAGCAAAGCGCATTAAGGTATCCAACAACCGATTGGTGACGCAGTAACGTCACACTCGACACTGGCTAGGACGGGAGAGGGTTCCCGTGATCGCCTCTGAGCGCCAGAGCGCCGCGTTTGTTTTGTGCATGCACAAAACAAGCGCAGATGTTCGGCGTTCTGACCAGGCGCAGTACCGTCGCCACGACAGCGCAACGCGAACGACATGAGCGTCCCGTTGATATAGCAAGGACGGATACAAGCTACTCGTGGTCGCAGCCAGAATTCCTCTGCATGCAGTAAGATTACTACGCATTGGTCAGAACGCAGAGCCTCTGCGCTTGTTTTGTGCATGCACAAAACAAGCGCGGCGCTCTGGTGCCTATGTGCGACCATGGATACCCTCGCCTCGGTTCTTGTAGACCTTAGTGCGTTTAGGTGTGCGCTTTGATACTTTTGCAGCGCAATGCAAGCGCCGACCTGAGTACTGAGTGTGACAGTGGCTTTAGCGATGTATTCACCTGGATATTCGGGTTTTCCATTATGAGTTGGTAAGCGATGTCCTTACATGTCTCTCCTCCTGTCACGTTTGCGAGGTTGGCGTCACCTTCCCAATACCGATCTGCCACGTGAGCGTACAGGGCGGCAGGCGACGCATGAGTAACGCCGGAAGTGGCAACGATTCCAACCGATTTACCTGTAAAGCAGATCATGATTGTCAAACATTTAACAGCCAGGCCAATTCACATTATACGAATTATAATCCCCAAGTATATATTAATGTGCTACATTGTGAGAATATGAGTATCCAATAGCTATTATGGATATTTTAGTAAAATTAATACAAATGTAATCAAAATGTAATCATGCTTACAGATATATTTGAAAGTAATCGATTACGATTACGATTAATTGTAATCAAAAAATGTCATGATTACTGATTACAGGTGATTACTCCAAATTTTGTAATCGATTACTTTGATTACGATTACTGATTACGATTACCCCAACCCTGTCCCCAACAAGTTATTTTGAAATGATATGTCATTACATATAAAATGAATGCCTGATTTTCTCGGTTTTAATGCTGATTGAGGTTTATGAATGGCGGGAGCGACGATGGTACAGCATGAGCCAGTGTATTCTCTTATATATGCGAGTCTCGCGTCGCATGTACAATAGCGTGCATTGGCTTGCAAGGACAATGTAATTATTGTTAGACCGATGCATTTTCCTATATATGCGAGGCTCCCTACAGGGTACTCGATTATTGACATATTTCACATTCGTGTGGATATAACATGAGCCGCATTTGCATGTTATATATTGCTATGTATGACTGGAGGGTGAGCATGTGAAGTTAGCATCGTGACATGATTTGTGCCAAGTTACCATTTGGGAGTTGCGACTTCTGATTTAAATGTTTCGTGGTTCATGACTCAATTGTGAAAATGGTTTCAGTTAACAAACCAGTGATTCATCCAGTATTATTTTAACGCATGGTCACCTATTATAATCAAGATAATTATTGCTCCAGTTTCGTCCTCTTGGAATTTGACAAGTTGGTTAAAAGTCGGTTGAAACCTTACAAATATCACCATTCAATCCATCATATGTGCAACTCCAATAGCTCCAGAAAATGAGCTGTGTTTGGTGATCTGTTTTCGGGTGTTCACCCTGATTGTACAGAAAACTATGGATGTACTGCGTGCAGTCCAGCTCGTGTCCGATCTGTGATGACGAATAGCAGCCAGCGATCAGTTGACGATCGAGTTCAGCTCGTTTCAGATTTTGGATGAACAATTGGATGTTGGATGGTTTATTAGCAAAGTCAACATTTAAGTTGCAATATGCTATACAACTTATATACATATATACAAACAATATATAACATACATGTACATCAATAAATGAGTCCATCATATTATATGATATTAATAATAAATACAAATAATGCTAATACATTCAAGAATATTTGTTCTTAAATGGTATAACTCATATAATATTTACATTATATATAATATAATGTAATACTTGCGTCATGGTAACTTTATAAACGCTAATTTTAAGAAAATGCTCACTCTTTTCAATATACTTAAATTAAGCAGTGACAGCAATCTGTAGAATTTATTTCTGTTAGGATTTTCCCAGTAATACTTCGGGATATAGGTTTCTCGCAGGTCGTTAAGTTCTGTACACAAAATAACAAAATGGTATTGACCACAGACATTTTCGCCACATAACAAGCATTTCGTGTATTTACATGTACTTTTATTCCATCTTTTATTCCATTGCCCCGCCTTGGGTGTGCGTTCACCCCGAGTGTAAAGTAAACTATGTAATGTACCTGCAGCCAGTCGGGGATCGAGTACACCTCGTCTCCGATCTGCGAAGAACAAATGTCCCGCCTGGCGCGGGCGTTTACCCCGTGAGTTTAGTAAACTATGAGTGTATTGTGCCTGCAGCCAGCGACCAGTCGAAGATCGAGTCCAATCGTATCCGATCGATGGTGAAAAGTCGTCCCACCTGTGCGTTCGTTCACCCCGATTGTATAAAACTATGACTGTACTGTGCCTGCAGCCAGCGACCAAATTGAGTCCACCTCGTGACCGATCTGCAATGAACAATTGCCCCGCCTTGCGCGGGCGTTCACGCCGTGAGTTTAGTAAACTATGACTGTACTGCATGTACATGCAGCCAGCGACCAGTCCATTGTCGAGTCTGCCTAGTTTCCGGTATGCGATAAACAGTTGCCCCACCCGTCGCGGGCGTTCACTCCGATTGTATAGCAAACTATGACTGTACTGCACGCACCTGCATCGAGCGACCAGTCGAGGATTGAGTCCACCTTGTTTCATATATGTGATGTTGAATAAAAGCCAGCGATCCGTTTACGATCGAGTCCAGCTCGACCTGTCAGATTTGGGATGAACAATTGCCCCGTCTGTCGCTGGCGTTCACCCCAATTGTTTAGTAAACTATGAGTGTACTGTATCGGCAACCAGCGACCAGACGATTATCCAATCAACCTCGTTTCTGGTCTGTGAACAATGGACCCTCCTTGCGCGGGCGTTCACCCCGATCGTTTAGTAAACTATGACTGTACTTTACACGAAGCCAGCGATCAGTCGAAGATTCAATCTACCTAGATTCCCGTCTGTGAACAATTACCCCGCCTTGCGCGTTCGTCCACCCTTGAGTTTATTAAATTGTGACTGTACTGTACCTGCAGCCAGCGACCGGTCCATTATCGAGTCCACCTCGTGTCCGATCTACGATGAACAATTGCCCCTCCCGTCGCGGGCGTTCACCCCGAGTGCATTGCAACATATGGCTGTACTGCATGCACATGCATCGAGCGACCAGTCGAGGATTGAATCCACCTTGTTTCCGGTATGTGATGTTGAATAGAAGCCAGCGATCAGTTTACGATCGAGTCCAGCTCGTGTCAGATTTGGTATGAACAATTGGCCCGCCTGGCGCGGGCGTTCACGCCGAGTGCTTAGTATTAACTATGAGTGTACTGTACCTGCAGCCAACGACCAGTCGAGGATCCAATCCACCTTGTTTCCGGTCTGTGAACAATTGACCAATTGTTTATTAAATTATGACTGTACTGTACCTGCAGCCAGCGACCAGTCCATTATCGAGTCCACCTCGTTTCCGATCTGCGATGAACAGTTGCCCTTCCTGGCGCGGGCGTTCACCCCGAGTGTATAGTAATTCGCCTTCACTCCAGACAGGTATGCGGTAGCTGTTGCTGCCGAGTCTGTCGTCGTGTAGTCAACGCTGTATGTCTGAAGGAAATGATAGATTAACCGTGCATGTATGAAGTAAAAGACATATTAACGCTGTATGTCTGATTGTATAAAACTGGGTGTATGTATATCTATAACACAAACACATTTATGAAGACAATGGGATTGGGGACAAGTGCTGGTCTTATTTAGTTGTTATTATACTGACCCATAAATGAAGATCAATGGCAATTTAACAATGACTACCAGCAAATAAGTTGGACATTTGTACATATATGCGATCGGTATATACAGTAGTCCTGACATTAGCATTATATGTTAACAATTTCTATACTAATTATCCATTTTCGGATAAGTTCGTTACTTCCCATTGATGACGGACATGCTACATGTATACAACGGGAACGCGGCCAATTTGAATTTTCGGACAGGTTCAATGCCTCCCAATTTTGACAGACATACCACAACTATGTTTCCTCGGTCCAAGAGATCATTATTGATTGATATAACATATACATAGTTAGGGGAATTTTGTGATATGCATAACATTTCAGCCTCGGAGATATAAACGTAGCTGTTATGATAACGCGGGAATCTGTAAAATATAGTAATTCGTGCGCCCGCTGCGATCTCGGGGGAATCCGATACCTCTCGCTGACAACAACGGCACCTCCGATGATTATGTAAACAAAATAACCTGGCCACGACTGCGTGTGGGATTTAAAGTTGCACATGTTGTGCTTTGTAAGTAAACACCATGGTGTAAGCAATTCATGAGATTCAAGGTTCTCTACAATTTTATTTATACTATTTTTATTTTTGACTGGCTAAAACTGCTCTGACGGCAGACTGCCTGTTCATCATTAGCAGAATATAAGCTTCCGGTGAGTAAGGCAGGGTACCTTGTTTGTGGGCCCAGGACACTGTGGTATCACACATTGCTCATTCTGAATATGGGCACCATAAAACTATCACAATATGAACTGTTCATATAATAAGCTTTAAACGACCATTGTTGAACGTATTATCTAAATATGTCTCTTAATAAATAGGGCCCCTTCTGTACTTGTATTATTTATGCCGTCTGCTTACACTACTTGTACATCCCTCCAACTCAATAATAGACCATTCCGACGTAGACTGTTTAACTGACCGTGATAAACCATGAGGAATAGAATGGGTTAAATAAACTAACTGAGTTCCCACAGGCAACAACGCTAAGTAAATCCAGCCGGCGATCGGTTAAGCCCATTTATGGTTCAAGTGTTAGGCTTAAAACGTCACCCGATCCACCCGATTAAAATAGACAGAAGCAACACTTGCGGAATGCGTTCTATATCTACGAAGGCGCGTATGGTCATCCGAAACACCACCGCACCCACAATATACCAATACACAACTCGTTATAACAATGTCCAACAACTCGTTATATTCGACTTCCATGTCGTTATAACGACCTACAATTCGTTATAACGACTTCCACTAACTCGATATAACGAATTGCAAGTCGTTATAATAAGTTGTTGTAAGTCGGTATAACGACTTGTATAAATAATAGTTATAACGACTGGTTTTTCTACAAATCGTTATAACGACTTCCAACAACTCGTTATAGCGTTATGCAACCATTTTCGTTATAACGACTTTCACAACCCGTTACAATGAGTTGCAGCTATAACGAGTTATTTGAAGTCGTTATAACGACTTGCAGGTCGTTGTAACGAGTTCAGTATTATATATAGTATAGTTGGGGTGCGGTTGTGTTGGGTATAAGGTTTCCCGTTCAGTGACCTTCCGGTCAGATATTCACCACTCTGAAGCCAGATTGCTGTTTGTGGATTATATCATATTTCTAACACACGGTAACCAACAGATTTCAAAATGTTGCGAAGAAAGCATGAATAAAACACTCGAATTTGTGTACCTTGGGAAATGTGTCGGCTCCTTAATATATGTATGCTTGGTGAGTCGATGCATGTTTCTATATGGAATAATTATTCGCAGTCTAATCAGGCTGTGTACAAAAGTAATAACGTTGCTGTATGACCTAAATGACGTAACAGTGATAAAAACCCAAGAACTAAACTAGACTATTGCTATTTTCGTTGGCACTGTAATTGGGCGTGATATTGTCTGTCGACAACCTTTATCTCACCGATGGCCTGCTAGTTTGTATATAGAGGATCTACAATGAGTCCCCAGTTTATAGCGACATTTGCAAAACGAGTCCAGTAAATTAGGTCCGGACCGAGCCCTTGGCCTAATTTATTGGACGAGCCCGAGAACCAGTTGTAGATTTTATTAATTACTTATAGATTTTTAAATCAATAAATGGGACGTGAAAGTAACATCGGCTTGTATAAGGCCTGCGATAACTCTATCAGTATCAATCACAGCCACCGATTCTTCTTCATTCCTCGTCCCCCGATTCCAAATCACGTTTGCGCAACAATAATACATACACAGAACGACACGATGTGTAAATGGGTTTGTCGATATGCGCCTCGAGTTCTATCCTTCCGCGACAGCACGAGTGCCGTATCGACAAACCCGTTTACACATCGTGTCGTTCTGTGTTTATTACACGCTTCGCATCCTAGAATCGGAGCATTAACATACAGGATTAGAAGGTTTATTTAGGCTCATACAGGGCGTGCTTGTCATGTGTGATGATTCTTTTATTTAAATAGTTCCAGTTTCATGGTTGAGGCGCACGTCATGTACGTTATTTTACGTCAACGAGATGTGTATGGAACGAACGTTCCATACGGATTTGTAAATATGGAACAGCAATAGTACTGTACTTCTAGGAACAAGCGTGTAATAAAGTTTGGTAAATCTGACGCTATTTCATGTTATGCGATGAACTTTGTATAGAATTGTTATATAATGGGTTTAATAAAAAAGAACAAAGGACGGACCATGTCATAAACATATATCTCACCCGCAGTAGTCCAGAATTTTCGAATTTCTCGAATTCTAGTGGCTGATCGGCCTGGTCTGTGTTGTTGTTAATCTGGTTCTTTAAGACTCGGGCCGCCGTGACGGTGCTGATTCCCATACCGTCGCCTAGGAACATGATCACGTTCTTAGCTACGTTCGTGTTCTGCTTTATTTGCAGCACTCGCTCGATCTCGTTTCTCGCCAGGTTTCTCCAATAATCTGGATCTTCTGCGCATACATGTGTATATAACATAAATTATTGCCCTATATTGACTACTATTACCCAGCTTGCGTTCCAGAGAGCACGTATGGGTGTAAGTTGGTCTGGCATTTTGTGTGGAATACGAAAGCATTTATACGCTATATACAATGCAACAAACTTAACATCAATTACTTATATTTACGCTCAACCGAGTCAACTGACATTAACCCTTTACCCAACAAACCGGCCAAAACCGGCAAATAAAGCTTCAACAGCCTAAAATATCTTCAGTCTGTCTCAATAGAACCATACAAATATGGATATCATTGGAACCGGCTCCTTGACCACATTGTGATAGTTACAGTTATGCCCTGTGCCAATGCATTCTCTTATATATGCGAGTCGACCATAGGTCGCCTCGCATATATAAGAGAATGCATTGGCCTAAACAAAATCTTTTTTTAACCCTTTTTACCCTTTTTTCTTACATTCTTTAACAATTTTATAATTTTTAATGTGTTAAGCCAATGCATTCTCTTATATATGCGAGGCGACCTATGGTCGACTCGCATATATAAGAGAATGCATTGGCACAGGGCCGTTCTGTTGGGTAAAGGGTTAACATAGCATTTAGTGCCCAATTCTAACCTTATTCTCTGAGCATTTTGTAGAAAGGAATAATGACTGTGCTTATGCCAGATCGACTATTATTAACAAACATGACAAGTGGCGTGGGCGGGGATGCGGAAACAGCATCTGGCAGGGGTCGTCATACCCAAATTTGTCCAAAATGTTAACAGTTGAGAATATCGTGCTTGAACAAATATTGCTTGGAAATTTCAACCAAGATGGGCTGAAATTGTGCTGATAGATTGTTTATATTCCAACAGTATTTAAAGCCACATGGCGGCTTGCGCTCCAAAATATACCTGATAATATCCGCTTTTTATTTGTCCAGGTATCGAAATAAATACCTGACCTACCTTTATGTGAGCAGTATATGCCCACGATTGACGCATTGAAATAATAAAATATACAACTTGGAATACGATGATTGGGTCCCAATCAAATGTTGCGACAAATGTATTGGTTACAAGTTCGTAATTCCCATGGTCTACATGTGCAATGTTTGCGTGACCGCTGATTTAAAAATTCGAACCGACACAAACGAAACGGTCTTAAATTTATCAAACAATATAAGAAACAAAACACGTATTTTGAGGCACTATATCGACGGAATCTTCCTCGTATGTACCTTTTGAGTTAACCCTTTACCCAACAAACCGGCCAAAAACACCCAAATAAAGCTTCAACAGCATAAAATATCTTCGTTCTGTCTCAATAACACCATACAAATATGGATATCATGGGAACCGGTTCATTGACCACATTGTGATGGTTACAGTTATGCCCTGTGCCAATGCATTCTCTTATATATGCGAGTCGACCATAGGTCGCCTCGCATATATAAGAGAATGCATTGGCCTACTTTCTTTAACAATTTTAGAATTTTTTCTTACATTTTTAAATAATTTTTATAATATTTTTCTACATTCTTTGACAATTTTATCATTTTTAATATGTGTTAAGCCAATGCATTCTCTTATATATGCGAGGCGACCTATGATCGACTCGCATATATAAGAGAATGCATTGGCACAGGGCCGTTCTGTTGGGTAAAGGGTTAAGCCTTATCAATCTATGTATGCATCGTTTCGGGGGTCGATACAAGTCGTGTCCGTTTAAACTGAACTGTGTTGTTTCTTTAACATAACACGTGGACTATTTTCCTCACTCATTTTTTTTTCGGAACACATGTCTGTCAGTTGAAATATATCCAACAGTTGGAAATCTTTCGGTACAAGTTTACAATTTCCAGGTCATGGATGCAGATGGAATTTCTTGGATTCTGGTCTGGTTCAGGTTGGAAGCAACCAACGAACTGAACCTCTTCTCCTGGACCATACGTTCAATATAAATCTTTTGGAGGTAAAACTTGGTTCACTACCAACGTAGTTCAAATAGAACCATGGCAGTATTTCAGCAATATGTTACATACAAGCCTGTTTTTATTGGAAACGTGTTTTCACTGTGTCCCGCGCCATTAGCCATTCGATGGAATAACGGATATAAGTTCACGATTAGCTTATTTCATAATCAAGTATAATGTGAAACTAAGGTAATATTTAGGTTTATCCCTTTCAGTGCCAGGTCCGATTTTTGTATCAACCCATATACCCTGTGCCAATGCATTCTCTTATATATGCGAGTCAGGTCGCCTCGCATATATAAGAGAATGCATTGGCCTAACAATTTTTCATCATTTGTTATTATTTTTTACAATTGTTAATAATTTTTTCTTATATTCTTTAACAGACATATTTTGTAGGTTTAGTGCCAGGGAATCTTACGTTTTTCATGGGCATCAAACTTATTACTATGAATACTTGGTGATAGTTTTGAGTTATAGCATGCCCCATAGGTTTTATCCAGTTTGTTTTTAAATTTGCTATAGCATGCTTAAGCATACCCAAAACAAATTCAACCCAAAAAAAACTAAAAAACATTTTTTTTAGGGCCGATTTTACAGACCGTAAATTAGGGCCGATGAGAACGCCCCCTGACACTGCAAGGGTTAATAGGCACATATTTGTACGAGAATCTGTTGACGAACCATCTCTGGCCACGGCCCTGAGATTACAACAAAATGATGGGTCCGATGATTGTTTCGACAACGAGGGATGTCGAGAGATCGACACACATACCTTGTCACAAGAGGGAGAGTTTCTGCTGCACATTTTGCAAACATTGTTGTCCACCTCAGTAAGTTGGGTCAAATGAGTCTCAACTATCTAATCATGATCAGAACGTTTCAGTCTGCATGGTGCGAGTGGTGCACCATGCATGGTGGGAGTGGTGCATGGTGATAGTGGTGCATGATGAGAGTGGTGCATGGTGGGAGTGGTGCATGGTGCGAGTGGTGCATGGTGCGAGTGGTGCATGGTGCGAGTGGTGCATGGTGAGAGTGGTGCATGGTGAGAGTGGTGCATGGTGCGAGTGGTGCATGGTGAGAGTGGTGCATGGTGCGAGTGGTGCATGGTGAGAGTGGTGCATGGTGAGAGTGGTGCATTGTGAGAGTGGTGCATGGTGCGAGTGGTGCATGGTGAGAGTGGTGCATGGTGGGAGTGGTACATGGTGCGAGTGGTGCATGGTGAGAGTGGTGCATGGTGGGAGTGGTGCATGGTGAGAGTGGTGCATGGTGAGAGTGATGCATGGTGAGAGTGGTGCATGGTGAGAGTGATGCATGGTGCGAGTGGTGCATGGTGAGAGTGGTGCATGGTGAGAGTGGTGGTTGTTTAGAATACAATTATAGCATGCTAACAAACGTTGAAAATTCAGTTGTATGTTTGGGTTGTGGATTTTATAGAGTATAGCTAAAAAGAATCCACGAATAAAATAAGAAAAGTCAGGTGCATGCAGTGCATGCGAGTTGTACACAGTATGTACAAAGTGTGCTATAAGCAAAACACCAAACACCGGGGGACACCACTGAGCCTACTGTGGTCACCGTGATTATACATATACTATAAATGTTATGTTCATGTCTGGAACACTTATTATATACACATTAAACATGATTTCATGATGGGGGATATGTGAGCATCATATGCTGCACATTTTGCGAATATGGGGTACCATTGTTGTCCAACCCAGTAAATTGTCTTGGCGGAGAGCTGTACCCCACTTTCATGTAGAGTTTATCTGTGAGATGATTGACACTTAAGACTCCAGCACCACACACATTGTCCCGGTCATATTTCCAGATTTGAGATTGCCGTTGAATGATTATGCATTTTCTGGGGTATGGGGTATATAATATTATATATATATGAATGGCCCTTGGATTGGAAGTTTCCACCAATCGCGTCGTTGCTCTAGCCCGCCTAGTTCGGCGTATTCTGCACCGGATCCATAAGGTCAGCAATTGCATTATTTTTATTGTGGGAATTAATTTGAGAACCTATAAACACCACATTTATATTGAGGTCACATGGCTAAGGTTGTTGGTACAAAATCGTTATATCCGGAAACATAGTGGGGTATATGGAGATTTAATATCCGGATGTCTCTTTTTGAACTACCTCGGGGTAGAAAATGTAAACAGATGTGTGATATGTAATCAGACATACTATTCCGAACTTGTTTATAACCTACCATGACACGTTCAGCTATATGCCTGATGAATGATCATCGTGCCATTTGTTTTGTAAATGAAAGAGTACGAATCGTAAATGATATGCAAAATGGTGTATAATAGATAAGCGTATATGAGACAGAAAAATAATCTACTTATCATTACCCTGACAGTGCAGTCGATGAGCAGAGAGACAAAACATTACTATGGCAACCACCGCCCTGTCCATTCTAAGTCAGTTAAATTCTGGTCTTCAATGCTGGAATGAGGAGTCGAATACAATACTTCGCGGGAAATAACAATCAAAATCTGTCATCTTGTGAATGATTCATATAAGTTCGAACTCACTATCTTTTTGGATGTTTGTACATCTGCATTGTGTCAAATTCGACGGTTATCTTTAATGATTATAGCTAGTATACCTGACGTGGCATGAAATAAGCTATATGCGTGGATGTAAAACTCACTAAGTAGCGAACCAACTGTACTTTTATTTCAAGAGATTGAACAGGTCTTTTTCCGTTTAAAGAGTTGATGCCAAATAATTCGGAATTTTCTGAGCCACATTTGTTGTTTACCATCGAGGCAAAAGCAAAATGAAAAATACTTGCAATCACCATCACTTGAACCACACAGGCATCGCGACAATAAACAAAATTATTCGTAAGTAATACATCGAATAATATCACAGAAGCTCATAATTTGACAACGCTCTTTATTATAATCTGCATTTGTGCAACGGAAGCATGGACGCTCTTTATAAGTTAGTTTGATGTTGTACTAAGTTGACTCAAAATTCAAAACGTGTTATCACTCCCTCTTTTGAAAAAAGTAATTCATTGAGTGTCTGTATGATACCGGCTACAGTTAGAACGTGCACATTATTTGCTGACGTACTACCCTAAATTGATGACGTAGTACCCAACACACAGTCGTAACTCTATCCGGGAGTGGTGAAAAACCTCCCAACGTGACATAACATCTCCGTGTACAGTTGCATATACAATAGTCAGATATAACTGTAACTCAAATAATTAAATCGAACACAGTCTCATACATGTACATCAAATCGTCAGATATAACTGTAACTCAAATAATTAAATCGAACACCGTCTCATACATGTACATCAAATCGTCAGATATAACTGTAACTAAAATAATTAAATCGAACACCGTCTCATACATATACATCAAATCGTCAGATATAACTGTAACTCAAATAATTAAATCTAACACCGTCTCATACATGTACATCAAATCGTCAGATATAACTGTAACCGTCTCATACATGTACATCAAATCGTCAGATATAACTGTAACTCAAATAATTAAATCGAACACCGTCTCATACATGTACATCAAATCGTCAGATATAACTGTAACTCAAATAATTAAATCGAACACCGTCTCATACATGTACATCAAGTCGTCAGATATAACTGTAACTCAAATAATGAAATCGAACACCGTCTCATACATGTACATCAAATCGTCAGATATAACTGTAACCGTCTCATACATGTACATCAAATCGTCAGATATAACTGTAACTCAAATAATTAAATCGAACACCGTCTCATACATGTACATCAAATCGTCAGATATAACTGTAACCGTCTCATACATGTACATCAAATCGTCAGATATAACTGTAACTCAAATAATGAAATCGAACACCGTCTCATACATGTACATCAAATCGTCAGATATAACTGTAACCGTCTCATACATGTACATCAAATCGTCAGATATAACTGTAACTAAAATAATTAAATCGAACACCGTCTCATACATATACATCAAATCGTCAGATATAACTGTAACTCAAATAATTAAATCTAACACCGTCTCATACATGTACATCAAATCGTCAGATATAACTGTAACTCAAATAATTAAATCGAACACCGTCTCATACATGTACATCAAATCGTCAGATATAACTGTAACTCAAATAATTAAATCGAACACCGTCTCATACATGTACATCAAATCGTCAGATATAACTGTAACTCAAATAATGAAATCGAACACCGTCTCATACATGTACATCAAATCGTCAGATATAACTGTAACCGTCTCATACATGTACATCAAATCGTCAGATATAACTGTAACTCAAATAATTAAATCGAACACCGTCTCATACATGTACATCAAATCGTCAGATATAACTGTAACTCAAATAATGAAATCGAACACCGTCTCATACATGTACATCAAATCGTCAGATATAACTGTAACCGTCTCATACATGTACATCAAATCGTCAGATATAACTGTAACTAAAATAATGAAATCGAACACCGTCTCATACATGTACATCAAATCGTCAGATATAACTGTAACCGTCTCATACATGTACATCAAATCGTCAGATATAACTGTAACTAAAATAATTAAATCGAACACCGTCTCATACATGTACATCAAATCGTCAGATATAACTGTAACTCAAATAATGAAATCGAACACCGTCTCATACATGTACATCAAATCGTCAGATATAACTGTAACTAAAATAATTAAATCGAACACCGTCTCATACATGTACATCAAATCGTCAGATATAACTGTAACTCAAATAATTAAATCGAACACCGTCTCATACATGTACATCAAATCGTCAGATATAACTGTAACTAAAATAATTAAATCGAACACCGTCTCATACATGTACATCAAATCGTCAGATATAACTGTACCTAATACAGCGACCATTTATATTGAATCCTCATATATCACTTACATCGAATATTATATAATTTATAGACTCCTCATGTATAACTTAATCGAATCTTCAGATATCACTTACATCGAATATTATATAATTTATAGACTCCTCATGTATAACTTAATCGAATCTTCAGATATCACTTACATCGAATATTATATAATTTATAGACTCCTCATGTATAACTTAATCGAATCCTCAGATATAACTTACGTCGAATCCTCCGATAAAACTTACGTCGAATCATATTGTAACTTGCATCGAATAATATATAACGTACATACATATAGTCCTCATGTATAACTTAAATGGATCCTCAGATATAACTTACGTCGAATCCTCAGATATAACATTCGTCAGAACATAGTATTACTTTAATCGAAATCCTCATATATAAATTTCATCCAACCATCAGATATAAATTATATATAACTACATGTACCTGGAAATGCGATGTTGCGTACGTGTACAAGCTTCTGAGTGGAACTGATGCCGACAGAATGTTAATCCGGTTCTTCAATGCGATACCTGTCCACGAAAATGACATTGATCTAAATACAAATATGACCGTATCACTACACGGTGCATACCATCATATCGTAATGCGGTGATAAGGATTAATATGATACTATTTGTTTGACTGTAACATGCCGCTAGGACAATTGCTAGAATCGGTTTTGAGATATATGTCTGCAGGTGTCTGAACATACGACTTATTTACTTTTCGGTTTAAGTTTCGGTGGTCAGTGTGCTCACGATAACGATGAGTGTTTGATGGTAAACTTAATATGCTGATCAAGGGGTTCCCTTGTTGCATTCACAAGGCGTACTTTTATGAACTCATATCACGCCATTGTAGTTAGCATTCGTCTCCAGTTCGCATCAAACTTATTCAAGACCAGGGAAACATCTGGTTTACAAGTATATGACGTCGCCAGAGATATGTGACCCGCCATATTTTTTTACCCTGCGCCAATGCATTCTCTTATATATGCGAGTCGACCATGGGTCGCCTCGCATATATAAGAGAATGCATTGGCCTAACAATTTTTTATCATTTTTTTTAAATAAATGTTTCTGACAATTTTTAGGACATAAAATAAAAAAAAACATCCATTACCCTTCAGGGAGCCCCACACACATATAGAAGCATATAGAAGAGTGTCGTCTGCTCATGTTTGTCTGGGACTCTGTATGGGTGAAATTATAAAATTGTTAAAGAATACAAGAAAAAATTATTAAAATTGTAAAAATTGTTACGCCAATGCATTCTCTTATATATGCGAGGCGACCTATGGTCGACTCGCATATATAAGAGAATGCTTTGGCACAGGGTAAACAAATCCAGACTTACGACTGGATTTGACATGGCGGGTCACATATACACTGCCCTAAGCGCCATTTAAAACAACTCGAGTGTTTGGTATCATTGGAATCGGCTGTGAATGAACGTTATGACGGTGGCGTATGCCAGACGATTGGACCAACTGCGGAGTGTCTACAGATAAATATCCTAATGATCCATAGCGCATCTCAACCCATATCTGAGGCTCATACTGTTACAGAACCAAGTCCAGTCTAAAATGTAGCACCGGCAGTCCATTGGTCAATATCATACTGCTACAAACACAGTTCGGAGGGTCGGGTCAAACAATGATATATCTCCATTATCCAGCACGATTCTGAATAAGAAACAAGTGACATGGCACTGCTATATCCAGTGATGGGCCAAGTATTTCTAAAATACTGCACTGTTGGCCTCCGTGTTAAAGTGGGTTATGACCAAAGACTTGAAAGCAATAGTACAACTCATTTAGATATATGTTTTATGTCCACCACGAAACTCGTTATTTTTAAGAACAATTATTTTGATACTGATTGACCCCGAATCATGCGTATACATGTATGCAGCGATCGGTCAACGGTTATGTTGCTTAGACAACATAAACACGAGATTTCAAAACCTCACAAATTTCATATGGCGTTTTCACCAACCACATTTTTTAAATATATAATTGTATACTTCTCTTGTCACGATGTATCAGTCAAGCGTAGAGACCCCAACGTGTTATATCGATATAATTTAGAGCCCCCGCGTATAATATCGATATAACTTAGAGACCTCCCAGCATATTAAATCGATATTACGTAGAGACCAAGGGTACTTATCGATATAACTTATAGACCCCCCCCCCCCCCACAGCATATTAAATCGATATAACTTAGAGACCAAGGGTATTATATCGATATAACTTAGAGCCCCCAGCGTAGTACATACATGTAGATAACCCTCTACTTGGTTACTCCAATTTAGCCATGCATTGCGTTATTAAATTGTAATTATAATGATCTACTTGTCCCGTATGCGCAAAACATCGGACGGACGGACAGCCGGACGAATAACTACAAATTGTTTCTAGGTCATTTTTCCGGCTGGCGTGTGGTCACTCCATTGACATTATGTTTCATGCCGGTCCTATTTTGGGAGTCACAAAGTGCCGACAAATTCGTGCAATACTCCCGAATGACACCGCCATAAAATAACAAAGTATGTGAGCTGTTACCTGTTACCAAACTCATAATATAATACAAGAAAATAGCGTTTCTCTCTTGAGCATATAATGCAAATTGCTACAACCCTGTTTTGCCAGAGGACATGGAACATGTATATCTGTATTTCTGTTATAATTTAACACATTGTCGCGTCAGATTGTTATATCTCCAGTTCGGCGCGACATCGATATATTGCTATCGTGTGATTCGACGCGGGAATTCCTGTCCGAAAATCCAGCCAATTCTCCGTGGATTATATGTATATATAGCAAACAATGAACTCGGAATTCGTGGTTCATAATTATTGATAACAGGTAACAGCTCACATTCTTTGCTATTTTATGGTGTTGTCATTCGGAAGTATTGCACAAATAATCGGGGTCGGGGTTCGGTATCTAATGATAGTTAATATGTACTCGGGGTCGGGGTGAGGTATCTAATGATAGTTAATATGTACTCGGGGTCGGGGTGAGGTATCTAATGATAGTTAATATGTACCCGGGGTCGGGGTGAGGTATCTAATGATAGTTAATATGTACCCGGGGTCGGGGTGAGGTATCTAATGATAGTTAATATGTACCCGGGGTCGGGGTGAGGTATCTAATGATAGTTAATATGTACTCGGGGTCGGGGTGAGGTATCTAATTATAGTTAATATGTACTCGGGGTCGGGGTGAGGTATCTAATGATAGTTAATATGTACCCGGGGTCGGGGTGAGGTATCTAATGATAGTTAATATGTACTCGGGGTCGGGGTGAGGTATCTAATGATAGTTAATATGTACTCGGGGTCGGGGTGAGGTATCTAATGATAGTTAATATGTACCCGGGGTCGGGGTGAGGTATCTAATGATAGTTAATATGTACCCGGGGTCGGGGTGAGGTATCTAATGATAGTTAATATGTACCCGGGGTCGGGGTGAGGTATCTAATGATAGTTAATATGTACTCGGGGTCGGGGTGAGGTATCTAATTATAGTTAATATGTACTCGGGGTCGGGGTGAGGTATCTAATGATAGTTAATCTCAGTAACGCGTGGCACCGGACGTTCGATTGAAAAGGGAACTTGGATGAGTGCCAGTACAGTGACTCGGTGGAAACGGTGCTTTCTCGCTGATCTGCGTGAAGATCTTAATTCTAGGGGAATGTTATGGTTACAATAACACAGAAAAATGCGTGAGGTGCGATTTGTGCACGTTTATATGATTTAAAAAAACACAGAAACCACAATAGCATGTATGAAAAACAGAAAGTTTTATACAAATTATCCAAAGTGTTTTTCGTTATAACACCCCATATCTTTTATCTCGAAACTCCTCAGATATTGTATTTTTACACAAGCTATCACACCGTGTACTATCTTCCAAAATCGAACGATAGCATGTGAACCGGGGTGTCAAAACTTTAAACTTAAAATATATGCTATAGGTATTCTATAACTCGAAACTCATACAAACTTACTAAATTGCGTACGGCCAGACGTGCCTTTTATATTAATCCAGGGCATTTCTCTTGACCTAACCGGCCAAAAAAAAACCACTAATTGCGCCTATCCTCATCTGCATTGTATATATGATCTGCAGTACAATTATTAACGCATTAGAGGATGGAGCTGCGCTGTTGGGGCATTACAACAACGCCACTTGGATCGCAGGAAAGGATCAAAAGCATGTAGTGGTCGACGACAAGATTGAAGTGGCGAGGAATGTATCCGGAAAAGGAGGAAAGGTAGTGCTTCATGTATACCGGACAAAACAGAGGCTCATGGTTCAAGGATCAAAGAGAAATGTGAAATGGTGGCTGGACAGGGAATTTCCGATTGTGTATTCTGTAGGATTCTCAGACCGACAGATCAAGGTAGGACCTCATGTACCTGTACATACTGAACTTGATGAATCCTTGATTCAAACAACACCAGTGACGCAGATAAAAATAAAACCGCCTAAGGTGACGAAGTTATCGAACGCCTGTTTTAAAGAGACATATTGAAAATGTTAATATAAATTATAATGACAAAGTATCAAACTTTAAAATAACATTGACATTGTCAGAGTTGCAAGATATGCTCGAAGACATAAAAGTGAAACAAGCGGACACAGAAGAACACCTTAATACCAGAATATCTCAATTAGAAAATTATGTCTCTCTTCTAAAGAAAGAAAATGCTAGCTTGCGAATAGCACATTCAAATATAATCACAAAGTCAACTTCAACTTGTAATGAAAATAAAAAGACCACCGTGGATATTGAAAGACAAGATAAAGATGTTGAAGATGTTGAATTAAAAACTGTTGTGAACTTCGAAACGCAAAATAAGTTTCAAGCACTTTCTGACACTTCGACAAACACGGAACTCATGGATACGGGGAGTGGTGAACAAGAGACTTACGAGATTGAAGATGAACAGATAGGCAAAACTCAACAAACACTTAAAACACCAGAACGTGGAATAGTTACAAACTCTCACCAAATGAATGCAAAGAAAGTGCATATTGTTATCGGCGACTCTGTGTTGAGGTTTATCAGCTCGCGTAGATTGGCACTAACGAATGAATATATTAAAAAAGTGTCAATAGGAGGTCTGAACCTCATGGGAGTGCGACGATGGTTCGAGGACGAAGGGAACAAAGTAGACTCATACGTGCACAGAGTGACAGTTCATGTTGGAATAAACTCATGTAGAAGGGGTTACAAAACCGACTCTGGTGATTTGAGTAACACTATTGATGCGATCCGCCGGACTTATCCAGCTGCAAAGATAATCATTTCATCTGTACTTCCTACACCAGACAGATCGGGGACAAATAGCCTCATATATGATACGAACACATGCTACGAGCAGGTATGTTCAAGGAAAGGCTGTGAGTTTATTAATAATTCTTCCGATTTTCTGGAGACGGATGGTTCGACACCAATTGTTAGTCTATTCCATGACGCTTGGCATCCAAATCGCAGCGGAGTTGAACTTCTTGGCGCAAACTTGCGAAACGGAACGACCAGAAGAAGGATAGCAACGCCAAATGGTCCGAGATCACCACAAGGGGGCCGCGATAGCTACAAGTTCGTGACCCCTAATCCTCAAAGGATCGGTAAACAGTGGCGTGATACCAATGCAAATGGATTTAACTCAAGCCATGCAGCCCATGTGGCTTCTAACTTTATGTTCACAAACGACGAACTGTCGGCCCTCAGATCCATGATTCAAATGAACATGTGACTGATTAATTACCGGCAATTAATTTGAAGTGAAAGACAACTGTGTTTTATATATTTAGTCAACAATTACGTTATCGGCTTTACGCCAAACTTTATGACCGCCCATTACTACATGGATGGTTCTCATGGCGTTTTGGCCAGCGTCCCGCTGTGTTTGACCGGCTGGATAATCACGTAGAAACAATTAAGTCTACATAGCCCGATTACATTCGTGCTTGCCCGCGGCCCAAACACAAACAGCCGATCGCTAAATAGCTGTGTGAACCATCTCTGTCTCTTTATAAAAACGCTGCATTGTCATCAGTTAGTGACTTGCAAAAATTGGCAAAATTAAATCGAAACATTATTGTATAAACCTAACTCCGAAAGCCACATATAGAATATAGAATGATACGCAACGACAACAAAAAAGATCATTCCATTATTAGATATACATCTTGGAATGTCCAAGGTGTATGTCATAAATTGACAGATCCCGAATTTATAAATCAGCTATCGAAATATGATTTCAGTACACTAGTAGAAACATGGCACCAAAAACTAGATGACATACAAATACCCGGCTATGAATGCATACAATTATCCCGCGAAGGCGGTAAGAACAAAAAAGGTGGCATTGTGTTTTATTACCGATCGTCATATAAATCGTTTTTTAAAGAAAGCCACACCATTACTGAATATGCTATATGCGCCGTGTTCTATGGTAAAATGTTGAATTTATCAACTGAAGTTGTATTCATTTCTAGTTATATACCGCCTAGCAATTCATCTTACTGGAAACCGGAAAACAAAGACGAAAGTCCATTTAAGCAAATTCAAAATTCCCTTGCAAAATATAATACCGACGATCTGATTATTCTCGGCGGGGATTTGAACTCACGAACTGGTGAACTGCCGGACTACGTTGCAATAGATTCTGATAATGCGCATGTACATCTCCCTATAGATTATACATTAGATACCGATAAGTCACGATCAAGTATGGACAGTGTCGTTAATACGTATGGCAGGCAACTACTTGAGTTGTGTCAGAGTGCAAGCATTAGAATTGTTAATGGGAGGACCCCGGGTGATCGAATAGGGCATTTCACGAGCTATCAGTATAACGGCACGAGTGTTGTCGACTACATAATACTAACTGACCGCTTCCTCCCTCGTGTAGAGTATTTCTGTATTAAACTCCCATCGGAGTACTCAGACCATTGTCAATTAGTTCTCCATTTTGAATATCCATGCATCAACCGGAATGTAGAACATTCTAAATTTACATACGAAAAACCAAAACCCCGATTTAAATGGAACAGTTCCAGTAAACAAAAAACCATAGATAAAATTACTTCCCCCGAAATAAGCTATCAATTGCTACAGTATCAATATCGCGACTACTCCAATGACCAGCAGGGAGCAGCTCGGGCCTTAGATGACATAATGGCGGTAATTAACAAGATAAATAGTCTCGCTTTCTCTGTTGTTCCTAAGAGGATCAAACCAGCCCGCAAAAGAAAGTGGTTTGACAACAGGTGTAAAGAATTAAAGAGAACATTCGACAACATCGTAAAGGGTGTAAGAAATGATCCGTTTGATGTAAAGTTAAAAGTCAAGCTTTTCACTGCAAAAAAATCATATAAAAAGGAACTAAAACGCAAAAGGAAAACGTTCTACGCGGATCTTCATAATAATTTAGATGAATTAGAAACAAACAACCCCAAACAGTATTGGCGCATAATAGATGACCTCCGCAATAACAAAGATAAAAATAGAAAATCCAGTGACGATATCAACTCAGATACAGCTGTTGAATTTTTTCAAAATCTTTATAGTCCTATAAAGCCGGCCATTGTAGATTCATCGTCAATCGATCGGACACCTATACCACGTGACATATCCCTCAATAATGACCCGATCACGGCAATGGAAATTTTAGAGGCAGTGCGTGAACTCAAAACAAACAAAGCTGTAGGCCCAGATCAAATTACCAATGAATTTATCAAGTGCGCTGTGCCTTTAATGATTGATCAGTTTGTACATATTTTTAATATAATATTTAAAACAGGGTATTACCCACCAGAATGGAGTAAGTCAATTCTCAGCTTGATACACAAAAAGGGAGCTACGGACGATCCGAATAATTATCGAGCAATAGCCCTTAGCTCATCAGTGGGCAAATTGTTCAATAAAGTAATTAATCATAGATTGGCTACATTTATGGAGATTAATAACGTTATAAGCGAAAATCAATTTGGTTTTAGTGCTGGCAAAAGTACAATTGACAGCGCCTTCGTTCTACATGCGTCTATTCAAAAATATATCACTGCTAAAAAAACAGTATATGCAACGTTTGTAGATTTTCGGAAAGCATTCGATACAGTCGATCGACAAATACTTTTTAAGAAAATGGAGTTAATTGGAATTACCGGCAGGACAATGCAGATTGTAAAATCACTATATGATTCAAGTATTTATATTACTAACACAAGTAAGGGACTTGGCACACATCACCTCTCAACAATTGGAGTCCGACAAGGATATGTATTATCCCCTCTATTATTCAAGATATTTATTGATGACATTGATGGCATCTTTGATGATAAATGTGACCCATTGTCTATCGGGTCTAGCAAACTAAATCACTTATTATTTGCGGATGATTTAGTGCTATTGTCAGAAAGTCCGGAGGGACTTCAGCGGTCATTAGATAGCTTACAGTCTTACACAAATATGAACGCTCTCTCAGTCAATCCTGATAAGACCAAATGCATGATTTTTCGAACTAGAAAACCCAACTTTAACAAAAACTTCTTCCTTGCTGGAAATCAATTGGAAATTGTTAACGAATACACATATCTTGGAATAACCTTTGCAAACACGGGAAAATTCATACAGGCAGTGGATAACCTGAGCGTCAAAGGGCGAAAGGCTCTCTTTTCAATAACACATGCATGTGCTAATAAAGCACCACTCCCTCTTAAAACGTCCCTTAAACTATTTGACAAATTAATTAAACCCATCATCTTATACGGAAGTGAAATTTGGGCAACAGGAATAACTAAACCAAATTATGATCGTTATTCGTGTGAAAAAGTTCATGTATCACATTGCAAACATATTCTCGGAGTTGGAAAATATGCATCTAATTCTGCTGTTCGAGCTGAACTAGGAAGCTATCCGTTATATATTGATGCATTGTATAGAATGGCTACCTACGCGGTTAAAATTACCTCACGTTGCACGAGCAAGTTATTGCAAGACGCAGTTATTGAACAACTTAACGGAAAAACTGGTAGTTCCATCTTCAAAAGTTTAGAATCGTATGGGTTTACTATAAATAGAGATGAGAGTAGTAGCGTCCTTCTGAGTAGTCTGATTTCGTTCAAACGACAGCTTCAGAAAAACCATGTTATAGATTTTCGAGTCAGTATGCTTGATAGCGCTTCTAAATCCGGCAAAAACAAGCTAAGAACATATAGGCGTTTCAAACGAAATTTTGAGTTAGAACCCTACCTTATTCACACAGCTTCCCAATCTGACCGTACAATGTTTACGCGACTGAGAATAAGTAATCATTCTCTTGCTATTGAAAAAGGTAGACATACTCAACCGAAAAAGACACCTTTACCATTACGGCTGTGTGTGTTCTGTGAAGACAAAATCGTGGAAGACGAAAGGCACTTCTTAATTGACTGCCCCCATTATTCCTCCACCCAGCGTAGTGAATTACTAAAACTAATGGAGGAAAGTTTTATTAATTTTCGACTGATGAGTAGATGGGACCAACTGAAGCATATATTAGATAATGACCTTACACAACATTGTGCGAAAGTTTGCAACATAGTCAGGAGGTTTTTCGAGTGCAGATTGAACAATACCTAAATATTATTATATAATGCATATTAAGTTACATGACTGAGTGATGTTATTATTATACAGTTTATGTTTGTTCATGTACCACATTAATATTATATCTATGTATGGCAACCTGTCCCAACCAAGGGACGTATTTTGCTTAATAAATTCTATTCTACCCTGTGCCAATACATAATATTATATATGTGAGTCTCTTGTAGGGAGCCTCGCATATATACGAAAATGTACTGGCTTACAAAACAATGTATTACATATAGTTAGGCCAAGTTATTATATTATATATGTGAGGCTCCCTGATCCTCGCTTATAATAGAAAATGTATTGGTAGGGAGTGTACGCAGACTTTCAGTTATTTCCAGTCATGGAAGGGTAAGAGTAAACCTAAACAATGGATTTTAACACACCTGGGTGGTCGAAAATATAATATGTATTTTGTTGTCCCTTTAGGTACCAAAAACTGCTTGAATAATTAATATTTCACACAACAATCGAATCACCATATAGCTTGTTGTCTATGTTCATTGTTCATTTACCCATAATGTTGTGTTGACTTTTGAATTGCATGTATAACATCCCACACCCATACCATTACAATGAAGTAGAAAGCAGCCACAAATAGTTCAGCCTAATGAAAACAAATGTTAGTATGCAGGCGGGTCCACCCAAGCTGGAGAAACTAACTGGAAATATGCCACAGTATCAGAAATACAAAGTTATTTGGCAAGTGACATCCTTCATTGGGTGTAAATTAATAAATGTTAGTAATGGAGGTGGTAATTCTGATTGCACAATATGAATATGTGGTTGCTACACATGGAATGGTATTAATCTGGGTAACTGTATCACAATTCTCCATGACAAGCAAGGTATTTTAACTCAATGTCCCTTGATCAGAAGGCATGACAAGAACGTTCTCAAATATAGAACATTACTTACGGGTCATTGTCTTTCTAAATGAAATTTATCTCTTGAATCAAGAAATTAAGTCTCCTTTGTTGATCTCCAGACACGATGTCATTGATAAATGAACTGCACTATTGAAAAAGTTATGTTTTAGAAAATATCGTGGCACCTGCAAACAGCGACATTATTTTGCTACACAGTTATAGTAAATGGAGATATAATATCCAATGAGTTGGTTGTTCTTGAATATAATCAGGGCCGATAACCCACGTCACCATTGTGACTCATCAATCAGGTCTCTAACCCAAAGCGGCTTTAAGTTTACTTGTTTTTAAACATTTATAAACGTTTGTATGACGACATAAGCTAGTGCTGAATTGGTCATTGTCGCATGGTTTAGATCAAAAAGACACCCAGGATCTCCCAACCATGCAAAAAGAGATCCAGGGTGTCCCAAAGGGTGCAAAACCACACCCAGGATCTCAAAGTCTCACCATACAACTGAAATTTACATAAGTCGTCTGCCATTTATTAATACGGAACTTAGCTGCCAGTCAGACCCAAAGCGGACGGTAGATATGCCCATTTAAATTCCGTTCTATTTCACTCCGATCACAAACAAATAATTATTATAATAATATTAATACATCTAAATTCCCGTTGTTTGGTGAGACTTTGATATCCCGTGTGTCTGTTTGCACGTTTGAGATATCCTGGGTGCCTTTTTGCTCGAAACCATGCGACAATGACCAATTCTGCTAAACTAGTAGCTGTAGAAATGCACAATGCACATGAAAGAAATAGTAATCGTTGTGATTTCATATTAATAAATAGTAATCGTTGTGATTTCATATTAATAAATAGTAATTGTTGTGATTTCATATTAATAAATAGTAATCGTTGTAATTTCATATTAATAAATAGTAATCATTGTGATTTCATATTAATAAATAGTAATCGTTGTGTTTTCATATTAATAAATAGTAATCGTTGTGATTTCATATTAATAAATAGTAATCGTTGTGATTTCATATTAATAAATAGTAATCGTTGTGATTTCATATTAATAAATAGTAATCGTTGTGATTTCATATTAATAACTAAAATTTACAAGGAAACCAGGTATAAATGGTGTTCCGATCAAATATCAAACAAATCTCAACAATTTTATAAATGTTCGTAAAATGCACTGAGTATGTCAATAAATATAGGAGCTTATGGTTGTTAAGAGACAATGCGTCTTCGTAAATAGTTGACTTAGTTTTACGGTGCCCACATATATGCTATTATACACACGAAAACATTCATTGTTGCCGACTTTAATTGCGAATGATTTGACTGGTTTCACGCAAAATGTTACAATCATGGATGAATTTCCAACATCAAGGTACACATAACAATTTCAGCACATTATGATTTGATATCAACAAATAAATATTTTAATATCTGCAATGTAACACTGACAAGCCTTGAAATAGGGTGTCTGTCATTTGCAGAATGAGGTCCCCAGAGGGTGAATTTAGTTATGCTACCCCGCTAGCGGGCTAGCATCACCAAATTCACCCTCTGGGGACCTCATTCTGCTTACACCTAAGCAGAATGAGGTTTCCAGAGGTGATGCTAGCCCGCTATGCGGGGTAGCATCACTAAATTCACCCTCTGGGGACCTCATTCTGGAAATGACAGACACCCTATTTCAAGGCTTGAACACTGAAAGTATACGCGGGTATCAAAATAATGGTGAACACATAATTTGAAATGCAGCAAGCGACTCAGTCGTTGATTGGTAGAAACTATATGTTAATCATTTGAATGACAGATGTGGAAATGTCAATAAGCTGCCATCGATCCGAGGACAGCATCATTCTCAGAATCTTGCCCAGATAATCGAATCCGACAACCTTCCCAGTACATAATGTCGGATCGAAAGCATGACCAACTCTTAAGACAGGTTGTATATAATCTATCTGAATACAGACAACATGACTACTGATAGCAACAGTGATGACCATAAGTTGCAGGCAGGAACCGATACGCTGTTCGTGCACTTATTGTCAGGATTCGGTTTCGGTCGGACACCACAATTCCCGGCATACTCCCCGACACAAGATGCGTACGCCATAACATGCGCTATATAATTCTGTTCGTGGACGGAACGAAAGAGGTGAGACATGGGGCCCCTGGCGTACACCGCGACATCCTCTCCGGTATGGGTAGCTGAGCTCCGTCCGAACGCTGAGTCTTGCTGGAAGTCTTTCGCTCCTGAAATGTTGACATGCAATATTTTGTTTCTCAATTAAAGGGATACTGTACACTAAATCCGGCCAAGTATGGGACCATCTAGTTTATTACTAAACAGATTATGAACGATGCAAATAACATTGTAGTTATAATGAAAATGGGTTTATAACTCGAGTCATAAACTATATTTTATTATAACTACCATGTTGTTTGCATCATCATTCATATCGCACATGCGTGTATTTTGCGCTGATCCATGGCTCAAATTAATTCATTTGTTGCATATATTATGCTGATTATAATAGGATATGGTCCCACACATTGCCGTATTTTAGTGTACATTGCCCCCTTAAGCACGTTAAATGCAGTTACAAAATGCACTATGCGACACAAGAGATAGAAGGATGTTGCAGTAAACCAATGCTTATTAGTGGTCATTTACGTGATATAATAATTAGATCGTGATTTAATTTGATCTCGAATAAACGCGAGAAGTTCTGCGGCTGGTTGCTATAGGTCCGATAACCCCTATGCATAGTATGGGAGAGCACTCTTGTTTGTTTTCAATATTTTTTACAAGATATCTGTAAAACATTTCGTAATAATTCTGCAATTAAATCGTTTGCTTGTAGGTATCAACTGTATTTTGAGTTAAAGACATCTGCATGTAAATATCCATTAGTTCATCCATTCTATTAAGCAATATATTCACATTAAGACCCATATTGATATCGACACAGAGTATGCTATCTATTTTGAAGATCGGACAATGAAATAACAAATGTGTGGCGGTCTCCAGATTCGCACAATCTGAGAATGGATTGGTATTGAATGACTGCAAAACATATCATAGCTAAGATTACGGCAGTACGTGCTCAATCGACAGTGATGTATTTAACTTGGTCTTGCAAACGTAGTATCTGTAAATCAATCCATACTAAATTGTTCACTTAGTAATTCACTTAGGACATGTTCAGATGACGTATGATCTAAAATAATCTAAACATTTCCAACCAATACATATGAATTCGTCAGCACTTATATATTTCCGGTATGCCTACCGTTTGCTCATAATCCTTAATACCCCCAAATGAATATACTAAACTATCCAAATGTATACGTTTATAACTGAGTGAGATAATTCATTTAGTACAGATGTCAGATTGACATTTTCGATTCCTCCAGCAAAAGCAAACTTACACAGTGAGTAAAGTCCAAATGTCTGCTTCTCAGGCTATGTTATTCGATCACGACCCAGATAAATATAAAATCTAGTCATAATGCCTATTTTTCCGAGGTTTTACGACAGCCTATGAAATTAGATCGACCAATTTGAGCATATCGCTTGAGGTTTACGGGTGGGGAATAGACCACGCATCCAGAGGGTTACTTTCACCAGTATATTGTCAGTTTTACGGTTGGGGAATAGACCACGCATGCCGTGGGTAACTTTCACCAGTATATTACTCCACTCCGGTTATAAACCACCGACCCATAGCAAGCAACTACTAAATACCCATGCTACACACATATGAGTAACTTATACCCATGCTATATACATATGAGTAACTTATACCCATGCTATACACATATGAGTAACTTATACCCATGCTATATACATATGAGTAACTTATACCCATGCTACACACATATGAGTAACTTATACCCATGCTACACACATATGAGTAACTTATACCCATGCTATATACATATGAGTAACTTATACCCATGCTACACACATATGGGTAACTTATACCCATGCTATACACATATGGGTAACTTATACCCATGCTACACACATATGAGTAACTTATACCCATGCTACACACATATGAGTAACTTATACCCATGCTATACACATATGGGTAACTTATACCCATGCTACATACATATGAGTAACTTATACCCATGCTACATACATATTAGTAACTTATACCCATGCTACATACATATGAGTAACTTATACCCATGCTATACACATATGAGTAACTTATACCCATGCTACACACATATGAGTAAGTTATACCCATGCTACACACATATGAGTAACTTATACCCATGCTACACACATATGAGTAACTTATACCCATCCTATATACATATGAGTAACTTATACCAATGCTATACACATATGGGTAACTTATACCCATGCTATACACATATGAGTAACTTATACCCATGCTACACACATATGAGTAACTTATACCCATGCTACACACATATGAGTAACTTATACCCATGCTATACACATATGGGTAACTTATACCCATGCTACACACATATTAGTAACTTATACCCATGCTACACACATATTAGTAACTTATACCCATGCTACATACATATGAGTAACGTATACCCATGCTACACACATATTAGTAACTTATACCCATGCTACATACATATGAGTAACGTATACCCATGCTACATACATATGAGTAACTTATACCCATGCTACACACATATGAGTAAGTTATACCCATGCTACACACATATGAGTAACTTATACCCATGCTACACACATATGAGTAACTTATACCCATCCTATATACATATGAGTAACTTATACCAATGCTATACACATATGGGTAACTTATACCCATGCTATACACATATGAGTAACTTATACCCATGCTACACACATATGAGTAACTTATACCCATGCTACACACATATGAGTAACTTATACCCATGCTATACACATATGGGTAACTTATACCCATGCTACATACATATGAGTAACTTATACCCATGCTACACACATATTAGTAACTTATACCCATGCTACATACATATGAGTAACGTATACCCATGCTACACACATATGGGTAACTTATACCCATGCTACACACATATGAGTAACTTATACCCATGCTACACACATATGAGTAACTTATACCCATGCTACACACATATGAGTAACTTATACCCATGCTACACACATATGAGTAACTTATACCCATGCTATATACATATGAGTAACTTATACCCATGCTATACACATATGGGTAACTTATACCCATGCTACACACATATGAGTAACTTATACCCATGCTACACACATATGAGTAACTTATACCCATGCTACACACATATGAGTAACTTATACCCATGCTACACACATATAGTAACTTATACCCATGCTATATACATATGAGTAACTTATACCCATGCTAAACACATATGGGTAACTTATACCCATGCTATACACATATGGGTAACGTATACCCATGCTACACACATATGAGTAACTTATACCCATGCTACACACATATGAGTAACTTATACCCATGCTATACACATATGGGTAACTTATACCCATGCTACATACATATGAGTAACTTATACCCATGCTACACACATATTAGTACCTTATACCCATGCTACATACATATGAGTAACGTATACCCATGCTACACACATATGAGTAACTTATACCCATGCTACACACATATGAGTAACTTATACCCATGCTACACACATATGAGTAACTTATACCCATGCTACACACATATGAGTAACTTATACCCATGCTACACACATATGAGTAACTTATACCCATGCTACACACATATGGGTAACTTATACCCATGCTACACACATATGAGTAACTTATACCCATGCTACACACATATGAGTAACTTATACCCATGCTACACATATATGGGTAACTTATACCCATGCTACACACATATGAGTAACTTATACCCATGCTACACACATATGGGTAACTTATACCCATGCTACACACATATGAGTAACTTATGCCCATGCTACACACATATGAGTAACTTATACCCATGTTACATACATATGAGTAATTTATACCTATGCTACACACATATGAGTAACTTATACCCTTGCTACACACATATGAGTAACTTATACCCATGCTACACACATATGAGTAACTTATACCCATGCTACATACATATTAGTAACTTATACCCATGCTACACACATATGAGTAACTTATACCCATGCTACATACATATTAGTAATTTATACCTATGCTACACACATATGAGTAACTTATACCCTTGCTACACACATATGAGTAACTTATACCCATGCTACACACATATGAGTAACTTATACCCATGCTACATACATATGAGTAACTTATACCCATGCTACACACATATGAGTAACTTATACCCATGCTACATACATATGAGTAACTTATACCCATGCTACACACATATGGGTAAATTATACCCATGTTACACACATATGAGTAACTTATACCCATGCTACATACATATGAGTAACTTATACCCATGCTACACACATATGAGTAACTTATGCCCATGCTACATACATATGAGTAACTTATACCCATGCTACACACATATGGGTAACTTATACACATGCTACATACATATGAGCAACTTATACCCATGATGCACACATATGAGTAACTTATACCCATGCTACACACATATGAGTAACCTATACCCATGCTACATACATATGGGTAACTTATACCCATGCTACATACATATGAGTAACTTATAGCCATGCAGCACACATATGAGAAACTTATACCCATGCTACACAGATATGAGTAACTTATACCCATGCTACACACATATTAGTAACTTATACCCATGCTACACAGATATGAGTAACTTATACCCATGCTACATACATATGAGTAACTTATACCCATTCTACACACATATGGGTAACTTATACCCATGCTACACACATATGAGTAACTTATACCCATGCTACATACATATGAGTAACTTATACCCATGCTACACACATATGAGTAACTTATACCCATGCTGCACACATATGAATAACTTATACCCATGCTACACACATATGAGTAACTTATACCCATGCTACACAGATATGAGTAACTTATACCCATGCTACATACATATGAGTAACTTATACCCATGATGCACACATATGAGTAACTTATACCCATGCTACACAGATATGAGTAACTTATACCCATGCTGCACACATATGAGTAACTTATACCCATGCTACACAGATATGAGTAACTTATACCCATGCTATACACATATGAGTAACTTATACCCATGCTACACACATATGAGTAACTTATACCCATGCTACACACATATGAGTAACTTATACCCATGCTACATACATATGAGTAACTTATACCCATGCTACACACATATGAGTAACTTATACCCATGCTGCAAACATATGAGTAACTTATACCCATGCTACTCAGATGTGAGTAACTTATACCCATGCTACACACATATGAGTAACTTGTGTGAGAGTGGATCACGGACCTCGCATAAGAACCAGCTTTTAGTAACTTATACCCATGCTACACACATATGAGTAACTTATACCCATGCTGCACACATATGAGTAACTTATACCCATGCTACACACATATGGGTAACTTATACCCATGCTACACACATATGAGTAACTTATACCCATGCTACATACATATGAGTAACTTATACCCTTGCTGCACACATATGAGTAACTTATACCCATGCTATACACATATGAGTAACTTATACCCATGCTATACATATATGAGTAACTTATACCCATGCTATACACATATGAGTAACTTATACCCATGCTATACACATATGAGTAACTTATACCCATGCTATACACATATGAGTAACTTATACCCATGCTATACACATATGAGTAACTTATACCCATGCTACACACATATGAGTAACTTATACCCATGCTACATACATATGAGTAACTTATGCCCATGCTGCACACATATGAGTAACTTATACCCATGCTACACACATATGAGTAACTTATACCCATGCTACACACATATGAGTAACTTATACCCATGCTACACACATATGAGTAACTTATACCCATGCTATACACATATGAGTAACTTATACCCATGCTATACAGATATGAGTAACTTATACCAATGCTATACACATATGAGTAACTTATACCCATGCTATACACATATGAGTAACTTATACCCATGCTATACACATATGAGTAACTTATACCCATGCTACACACATATGAGTAACTTATACCCATGCTACATACATATGAGTAACTTATACCCATGCTGCACACATATGAGTAACTTATACCCATGCTATACACATATGAGTAACTTATACCCATGCTACACACATATGAGTAACTTATACCCATGCTATACACATATGAGTAACTTATACCCATGCTACACACATATGAGTAACTTATACCCATGCTATACACATATGAGTAACTTATACCCATGCTACACACATATGAGTAACTTATACCCATGCTGCACACATATGAGTAACTTATACCCATTGCTATACACATATGAGTAACTTATACCCATGCTACACACATATGATTAACTTATACCCATGCTACACAGATATGAGTAACTTATACCCATGCTACACACATATGAGTAACTTATACCCATGATACACACATATGAGTAACTTATACCCATGCTACACACATATGAGTGGATCACGGACCTCGAATAAGAACCAGCTTTGTTGTCGTTAATCAAGTGCATGAATTCTGATATTTAACATTTAACTAGACATTCAGTAGACACGACCATAACGACAATTGGTACTTTAAAAATGATATAAAATAACAGTGCATTCATGCATGAAGCGATGCCACCTACTTCAAACTTTAAAAACACTGCGTTCATTCATGAATCACTTTAAAATTGACTTCCCTGCTATCATAACATTGCATCTATGCATGATACACTTTTAAATTTGCTCCCCTTATAAAATAACAGTGCATTGCTGCATGAAGAAATTTACCTCCCTTATCACATAACATTGCATTCATGCATGAAACGCTTTAAACTTGGCTCCCTTCAAATCAAATAGCAGTGAATGCATGCCTGAATCCCAGCCACCTACTTGTGTACTCAAACTTTACAAGTCACTCCGCTTATCAAATAAAACTGCGTTCTTAAATAAAACACATTAAAATTGACTTCCATTATCAAATAACAATACATTGATGCATGAAACCAAGTCACCTATATTCAAAATCATAACACATAATATAAGTGAGGTGTCCACATACAAGCTACTGTATTTCCGTATGGATATTATAAGTATAACGGGGCGAACTAGGGCATAGCATTGTGCAAACATGAATTTCATAAGTAGAGGAACACTCACTCGTCTCCTCCTGTGTGTAGTTGCGTCGTTTGTCCCTGTGGCCCGGTCCGTTAGCGTATATTAACGGGGTATTCCATACACCGTCTTCTCCCATACGACCGTACTTCATAATATCTGTTCGAGAAAACAGCGAGTATATATCATTAACAATTTACATGTAGATATATGTATATTAACGGGGTATTCCATACACCATCTTCTCCCATACCACCGTACTTCATAATATCTGTTCGAGAAAACAGCGAGTATATATCATTAACAATTTACATGTAGATATATGTATATTAACGGGGTATTCCATACACTGTCTTCTCCCATACCATCGTAAGTCATACTATCTGTTCGAGAAAACAGCGAGTATATATCATTAACAATTTACATGTAGATATATGTATATTAACGGGGTATTCCACACACCGTCTTCTCCCATACCACCGTACTTCATAATATCTGTTCGAGAAAACAGCGAGTATATATCATTAACAATTTACATGTAGATATGTGTATATTAACGGGATATTCCACACACCGTCTTCTCCCATACCACCGTACTTCATAATATCTGTTCGAGAAAACAGCGAGTATATATCATTAACAATTTACATGTAGATATATGTATATTAACGGGGTATTCCACACACCGTCTTCTCCCATACCACCGTACTTCATAATATCTGTTCGAGAAAACAGCGAGTATATATCATTAACAATTTACATGTAGATATATGTATATTAACGGGGTATTCCATACACTGTCTTCTCCCATACCACCGTACTTCATAATGTCTGTTCGAGAAAACAGCGAGTATATATCATTAACAATTTACATGTAGATATGTGTATATTAACGGGGTATTCCATACACTGTCTTCTCCCATACCACCGTACTTCATAATGTCTGTTCGAGAAAACAGCGAGTATATATCATTAACAATTTACATGTAGATATGTGTATATTAACGGGATATTCCACACACCGTCTTCTCCCATACCACCGTACTTCATAATATCTGTTCGAGAAAACAGCGAGTATATATCATTAACAATTTACATGTAGATATGTGTATATTAACGGGGTATTCCACACACCGTCTTCTCCCATACCACCGTACTTCATAATATCTGTTCGAGAAAACAGCGAGTATATATCATTAACAATTTACATGTAGATATATGTATATTAACGGGGTATTCCATACACTGTCTTCTCCCATACCACCGTACTTCATAATGTCTGTTCGAGAAAACAGCGAGTATATATCATTAACAATTTACATGTAGATATGTGTATATTAACGGGGTATTCCATACACTGTCTTCTCCCATACCACCGTACTTCATAATGTCTGTTCGAGAAAACAGCGAGTATATATCATTAACAATTTACATGTACATATATGTATAGTAACGGGGTATTCCACACACCGGTACTTCGTATATAAGTCTGTTCAAGAAAGCAAAGAATACATCGTTAGTAATGCGTTATATAAACCAACCCCAAGAAACAGGAGTAGAATCACCTAATGCGCATAAGATTGTCCACTTATAAATGGACAATCGGTACCTAAAATGGTCGTTAATAAATGGACAATCCGACCACGCGTGGCACGCGAGCTTGGGATTGTCCACTAAATCACGACATATATAGATAATCGTGCATGTTAGCTTCATATTAAATCTGAAGGGTAATAACTCTATAAAGAATGTACCTTAACTAAATGACGGAGATTTGTGTGAGAAATTTGCAACACCACAACAGATCAACTTTTGTGAAATATAAGTCAAATTCTTCCCTTGGGTGGTTCCCGTACGCTCTTTAAAAACACTTCTTCGAATATTTCCGTTATTTCGTCAACAACTCTTCTTCAAATATCTCCGTTATTTCGTCAAAAACACTGCTTCTCATACAAATCACCGTTATTTAGCAAATTAATATTATTTATAGAGTTATTGCCCTTCATATTAAATATGAAGCTAACATGCAGGATTAGCAAAACATGTCTTCATTTAGTGGACAATCCCAAGCTCGCGTGCCACGCGTGGTTGGATTGTCCATTTATTAATGACCATTTTAGGTACCGATTGTCCATTTATAAGTGGACAATCCTTGAAGAATTGCCTGGTAGAGTGCTCACATGTTTTATTACGCGCGCCGCGTGTATACTAATGTACAAATTCTTGTTTCGCATGGGCGCTGCCATAGCACATGGGGGTTCTATTTATATAATGTTAATTATTGGGACACATTACAAGTTGTAGTGCGACCCCGAGTTCGAGCTGTAGTGCGACCCCGAGGCCGAGCGCGGTAAAAGGTGTAGTTGAGAATTTCAATTTCGTTTATTTGCGTTTACATTATGTCAATAATGTTGATTTTTGGTTTGTGATAAGCTATGACAATTACAAATAACAGAAATGAAAAATATTCTATAATTACAATCATGGGTATATAATATATGATCTTGAGCGCGTTACCATTTCTGACTATGATTTTCTTGTAGTGTATTAATTATCATACAGCTTATGTGATCTGATCATTTAACATATACCGGCCAGGAACCTGTCACTTCAGACGTTCGGGACCAGGAATCTATATATGTCACTCTATAGTTCGCGTCAGACGTTCTAATACATGTATATGTTATTTGGCAGATTTTGGTGCAGTGGGTGAGCTAGATGATTGTTGATGTAGTTATTGTATTTAACCCTTTACCCAACAGAAGGGCCCTGTGCCAATGCATTCTCTTATATATGCGAGTCGACCATAGGTCGCCTCGCATATATAAGAGAATGCATTGGCTTAACACATTAAAAATTATAAAATTGTTAAAGAATGTAAGAAAAAATGGTAAAAAGTGTTAAAAAAAAGATTTTTTGTAGGCCAATGCATTCTCTTATATATGCGAGGCGACCTATGGTCGACTCGCATATATAAGAGAATGCATTGGCACAGGGCTAACTGTAACTATCACAACGTGGTCAAGGAGCCGGTTCCAATGATATCCATATTTGTATGGTTCTATTGAGACAGACCGAAGATATTTTAGGCTGTTGAAGCTTTATTTGGCCGGTTTTGGCCGGTTTGTTGGGTAAAGGGTTAAGTGTAAAAGGTATTATATGCATTTACCAATCACCTATTAAATGATTGAGGCTTGTTAGATGTTCAAAATCGATTCCTAATTTCCTTGTACATTTCAAATATGAGTACTTAACATTTTTGGATATGCATCGTGAATTTCCACAGCTCGCGTACTAGTTTATCCCATCAGAAGAAAAAAAGTTTGCATGTGGTGTAAACAAATTTAAAATCAAAACCACTTTGGGTTAGAGACTTAATTTAGTGACGTGGGTCCTGGCTCTGATATGTTTTCAACGTGCACTGTCACTCGACATAAATTAACGAACACATGACTTGGTAGCATAATCTACCTCACAACAGGTGTGACTAAATACAGCCCGGACCAGACCTGACCAGAAATTAGTTACACCTGTCGACATTATATAGCATCTACCCAATTGTACTGATGGGGTTATCGTATGTTGTGTGGAATCTCACAGCACTGACATTACAAGAAAACCATAGTCAGAAATGGTAACGCGCTCAAGATCATATATTATATACCCATGATTGTAATTATAGAATATAAAATATACTGGTTTCGCGAATGACCAACTCAGAATTCCGTTAAAATAACAATAACAACCAGCACCTAATAAGCGAACCGGCGGCCGAATCGGCCGTCTCCGACCACAACCCCCAGTGGGCTGCAGAACGAAAAATATCTATAAAAGTTGAAATATAAGACTTATTATATTATCTTTTTCATTTCTGTTATTTGTAATTGACACAGCTTGTCACAAACCAAAATCAACATTATTGACATAATAATGTAAAGGACAATAAAACGAAAATGAAATTCCCAACTACACCTTTCACCGGACTCGGCATCCGGTTCGCAGTTTGACTTTTAATCCTCCCAAAAATTCCCATTATCTATAAATAAAACGCCCAGCGAACCATAGCTATCTAAAATATCTAGGACAGTATACACGGCGCGCGTAATAATAAGGCATGTTGTAATGCGTGAAAGTGTTGCAACTACCTTTCTTGAAATGTTTATTTCGTTGCCTCTTCCAACAATAATTGTTTTTGTTATCAAATTATACTTTGCACGCCGATACGCCACATATTTAAATTATTTGGTAATTTGACTGAATCGACACAGATTGAGAAGGTTCCAGCATTGCATTGATTATGCATCGCATTTGTTGGCACATATTATAATTGTACTACACAGAGACGTCGAAACACCCACGTGAACACAACTAAATGTACTGATCAATCAGGATAAGCCGTGCGAGCCGTACTGTTGTTTTATGAACAGTTCTGTCCAACTATTGAAAATTTATGACCTCTCATCTCTGAATACAGGTCACTCAATACACGACACCAGTTAACCCTTTCTATACTTAATTGATTCAGTTATACATATATACATTGGAATGCAATGGTATATTATTCTTTGGAGGGGTGCTTATGTATTTTTTTTTATAAGCAAACGACAGGCAGCTGAATATAAAATACAAATGTAGGACAATTCTTATTCATGTATGGGAAATGTTCAGATAATAGGTTCAACAATCGACCTTTGTTGAACTTATTATCTGGAATTTACTAAGGGAACTACTCCGCAATAGTTAGTAAACGGGTCAATTTATGTATAGCTCCCGTGTGGAGCCTCACACGGCTTCACGCAGACGACAGTCATCAGCGCATCGTTCACTCTGTGTGCGGCTCCATAAGGGAATTACTCGTGTATATAGCACATCAAGGATTAATTGAGATTTTCGATCAGAACTTACCGAACAAACTGTCACCCCGCTTGCCATACCCGATCAGGTTTAATGAGTGGGAGTGATCTGCCGTCGTTATCATGAGAGTGTCGTCTTCGATGGTCATTGCTTTAGCCACGCCCACTGCTTCATCCATTGCTAACACGTCATGCAGGGATTTCATCGCCTTGTTCTTATGGTGGGCATGGTCAATACGTGATCCTAGACGAGTGATATTCATGTTATAAATTTAATTTGGCAATGAACTTGATGTCATATCACAAAGCGATGGGGATCGATAATTAATGCAGTACTTACTATTATATGTTATTCATTTTAACTGAGACAATATGATAAACAGAGCCGAAATTATCAAAGAAAATCGCCCCATGTATATAGTTTTCTACCTTCATACGTTCATACACTGGCATTTTTCACGGCATGGTTTACAGGCATTTCGTTGTAGAAAACGACATGGTGCCAGCATATGAATAGAAACATGCATATAAACTGCATTTGTACAACAACTAACTACATGAGAAGTAAAATATATGTAGTTCCATCCGTAGCGATGCTATCGGAATTTCCCTGTAAATAACATGTAACTATCTCACAAGAATCAATCATACGGGTATTTAAAGGCAAATGCCAGTAGCGCCGTTACAAGGGTAACTACATAAATGTTACTTCTCATGTCGTTGGCTTTGATAAAGATGCATGTTTTATGTATGTTTCCGTTCACATTCTGTCACCGTGTGTTTTTCTATGACGAAATGCCAGCACAACATACCGTGCAAACTTGCCAGCGAATGAACGTACCCTATATGCTGCGCTAAACACATAATTATACTATAGAGACGAACGGTATCGATCGGTATCCATGTATTCGTACTTCGAAGATGGTCTATCTCTTCATAAACACGTTTTATAACGAGAGTTGAAGACACCTGTCTGGAAACGCTTCTATCAATTTATTTTGATGTTATATATTTTTATAATTATAATTTATATAATTTGCTTAAATTTTGTTACCCCGGGTAACAAAGGAGAGCCATAAAATGTCCCAAATTGATTGCATGTGTTTTATACAAGAACATTCGAAATAAAATTAATATTAATTGATAGAAGCGTTTCCAGACAGGAGTCTTCGATTAATATTTTTTAGTTTATACCCAGGGAACTATATAAAACTTGTTATAGGATGAGATAAACCATCTCTAAGTGAAATTATGTAATGAAGAATAGATTTGTCGGATTTCAAAGAAAATTCAAAAATATAGGTTCTGGGTCGAAGTTTTATCGGCATGGACAAAATTCAATAAAAAAGTCAACGATTTCAATCGAAATGTGTTATCTCAGTCAGTGTGGTACAATAAGGATATTATCATAAACGGAGACACAATATACATACACAAATGGGAAGCGAAAGGAGTGCATACGATTTTAGATTTTTTTGACGCGAACGGCAACATACTTCAAATCTCACAATTCGGTAAGAAATTTTCAATTACACCGAATTATCTACATTTCATATCTATAACCAAATGTATTATGAAATATATGAAATGCATGAATATATCGAGTCGAATAATAGCAAAAACACATAGACCTGGTATATCTGATAGCTTCCGTATTATTGCAGGAGTTAAGGGACATCAGTACCTAAAACGCTCAAGCGAAACAACGAAGTGGCTAGATAAGCTTTCAAATAAGTGGCAAGAATTTTCAATAAAAAATACAATATGGCCTAAATTGACAACTGTGCCGTTTAAATGTGGAACAATAGAGGTCAAATTAATATGGTTTCAATATAAAATTATTCATAACATATTAGGTACCAATTCTCTTGTTTCAAATTTTGTTAAGAATAGTGCAAAATAATGTGATTTCTGCAATAAAGAAACAGAAACTATAAAACACCTTTTTTGGGATTGTCACCTAACACAGATATTCTGGGAAGAGCTGCTTAATCCAATACATATAAATATAACAGATCAAAATGTCTTATTGGGATTCTCGGCAAATAAAAGTGCATTAAACTTCACACTAATTTTCATAAAATATTACATATTTCGTTGTAAATTTCACTACCCCAATAAACCTACTGTTAGATCTTTCATCAGTTATGTAAAAGAATATTATACAATTTTCCAACATGTAGAAAATAAAACTAAATATGCAGATCGATGGGATATACTGAAACCTATACTGCACCCATATTTACATATGTGGATCTGACACAACAGAAATATCATCGCATGCTACCAACGCCACACACTCTGCTGACTATAATTCCTTTCATCTGCACCCCCTTTGAACCCCGACACGACACCACTACTAAATGTATCACTGATCCTTCCTTGAAATATGTCACAAACTATACAACAATAAGTAGTATTTACTAGATTAATGAACACGATCCCAAACAATGTAGATATATCAATTCCATTAGTGACACCGCATCAATACATGAGATCGGAATCAACAAAGATCACAATAACCATCGAAAAAAAAAAATTAATAAGACAAAAACTTTAAGATCTATTCAACTAATAATTATATTTTACTTTCAGAAGTACAAAACCCTGCCACGTGGGTTCTGTAATGGAGATATGTAAAATCGTGGCATATTTCAAAGAACGAATAAACATATATAAAAAAAAAATCTCTAAGTGCAGCTTCAACGTCGTATCAACACTATTAACAGGCAAAATGCTGCAAACATCTGGCGGCGTGGTTGGTACTGGGATTAAACTATGATAAATAACTCCTGTTTAAATTAAGTTGATGAGTTAAAACGAAACGTATGAAGACAAATTTACTATAACATACGTTATTTAAATTGTCTCAAAACATTTCGATATATATCTGCATACAGTTAGTCTAATCAAGAGTCATATATTTTTTAAACTACCAACTGTATGCAGGGCCTTGTACCACCCCACATTAGCCATACAACCTCACACCAGCCATACCATCCCACATCGGCCGAAAGCTACGTGACACAATAAATGTTACAACCCACATCAGCCGTACCACCACATATCAGACGTGCCACCCCACACCAGCCGTACCACCCACATCAGCCTAAAGCGGTGTGAAACAATGAATGTAACAACCCCACAATAGACGAACCACCCCATATCAGCGGGTACCACCTTACATCACCCCACATCGGTCGTACCACCCACATCGGCGGTACCACCCCACATCAGCCGAAAGCGGCGTGACACAATGAACGTTACTACCACAGATGAGCCGTGCCAGCCCACATCAGCCGTACCATTCCACAGCAACCGTGCCACCTACGTCAGCCGAAAGTGGCGTGACACAATGAATGTTACCACCCAAACCAGCCGTACCACCCCATATCAGCCATACCGCTCCACATCAGCCGCGCCACCCCGCCCCATATAAACCGTAACACCCCACATCAACCAAAAGCGGTGTGACAAAATGAAAGTTACCACCCATCAGCCGTACCACCCCACGTCAGCCGGAAGCGACGTTACACAATGAAAATTACCACCCACATCAGCCCTACCACCCCACATCAGCCATATCACCCCAGATCAACCGTACCACCATACGTCAGCCGAAAACGGCGTGACACAATGAAAGTGTTCAGCGATGGACATACTGTTGTATTTTGAATAAAATTGACACTTATTTTTCCAAACGGGAGGTTACTAGATTGACCGAAGAGGGAAAAAATAATTGTGACCCGCAATATCAAATCCAGTCGTAAGTCTGGATTGTTTTACCCTGTGCCAATGCATTCTCTTATATATGCGAGTCGACCACATTCTGTCACCATGTGTTTTTCTATGACGAAATGCCTGCACAACATACCGTGCAAACTTGCCAGCGAATGAACGTACCCTATATGCTGCGCTAAACACATAATTATGCTATAGAGACCAGCGGTATCGATCGGTATCCATGTATTCGTACTTCGAAGGTGGTCTATCTCTTCATAAACACGTTTTATAACGAGAGTTGAAGACACCTGTCTGGAAACGCTTCTATCAATGAAAGTGTTCAGCGATGGACATACTGTTGTATTTTGAATAAAATTGACACTTATTTTGCCAAACGGGAGGTTACTAGATTGACCGAAGAGGGAAAAATGAATTGTGACCCGCCATATCAAATCCAGTCGTAAGTCTGGATTTTTTTACCCTGTGCCAATGCATTCTCTTATATATGCGAGTCGACAATAGGTCGCCTCGCATATATAAGAGAATGCATTGGCCTAACAATTTTTTACAATTTTATAATTTCACCCATACAGAGCCCCAGACAAACGTGAGCAGACGACACTCTTCTATATGCTTCTATATATGTGGGGGCTCCCTGCAGGGTAATGGATGTTTTTTATTTTATGTCCTAAAAATTGTCAGAAATATTTATTTTAAAAAAATGATAAAAAATTGTTAGGCCAATGCACTCTCTTATATATGCGAGGCGACCTATGGTCGACTCGCATATGTAAGAGAATGCATTGGCACAGGGTAAAAAAAAATCCCGACTTACGACTGGATTTGATATGGCGGGTCACAATTATTTTAGGAAATTCTGAATAACGTGGTATCTTTATAATAAAACCCACCTTCTACAAACAAGAAGAATCCCTTTTCATTCTTACTGAGGATTTCTATCGCTTTCCGTGTCATGTCTGATAATGATGGTTCTCCCGCGACTCTATCAAGTTCGTAGTTCATGTGAGAGTATCCAAAGAGACCTGTACGAATAAAATATAAACTCATTTGTAAATGATACATGTTAACAATAACTGAAAGTATCTAGACTTTGAACTTTCATCGAATGAGTTGCGGACGTCGCAATGAATATGTGACACCCCCCCCCCCCCCCCGGTGTGGGCCCGGGGAATAATAGGCCTACCACCCCACTGCGAGGGGGGGGGAAATACCCTAATGTTGCACCCTGTTTAGGGTGGGGGGCATCCCGTGCGGTGTAGTGTTGGAGTCCTGTAGGTACTAGGGCGGCCGTATCACGTGAGGCATTGACGTGTGGATTCGACTTAGCTCATGGTCCTCTTGGGTCCTACACCTCTTCAAGACGCGGGTTCGGTTGATCCGGCTCAATCAGTCGGGCTGGTCGCGCCTCTCCACAGTGTTTCAGTATCAATTTGTGTTGTATGTTGTATTGCTCGTCTGATGTTTGAAGTAATGCTTTCTGTTTTTCACGTATGATGTTCCTGTTCTCTCCTGTCTCTTTTGTGTTCGTCCTGATGATTGTTGAGTGTTGAATCATATATTGTTCACGTCTGTCTCACTTTGGAGAGGCACTGGGAGGCTGACATATGCAGTGGCTAAACGGGTCACCGTTTCAGCTATGTACCAGTCTTGGGCCCGACCAGAATTCGAAGGGTAATCCACGACGGCTGCTGGGCTAGTTGTCGACTTTTTGCTTTTCGTATGGCAACTCGAATAAGAAACAATGTATACTCGTAAGAATGACAACGCACCAAGTTCCAATGATGTTATACCTACAGTGTATATGTTATAATACTATATGATGTAGACCACCCATACCGCATACACACAATAACTTGGATAACGCTATGTATGTATGTTCCCGAATACTATACTAATCATCTACACCTGTTGGGAAGTACATTCCAACTTGCATACCTCTTACTAGTATAAGATTCGTGCTAAATAACTCTTATAAGATTCGTGTTAAATATATGTGACACTTATCGGTTTGTAATTTGAAAAGTGGTGGTGTGGTGGGATCCACATCATATATTACTTAAATAACAACGTAGGGTTGTATGAGCACATATACCCACATATACCTATATATATAGATACTGTACTTGGGCGCGTATATATCAACCCATTGATATTACTAGGCCATATAAATAACGTTTTACTAATATATATTACGTTTTATATGGAATACACTGTATAACCCTTTCCGTGTCACGCATATGTAATTGTTTCCAAACTTGCGGGGGACTATACTACCACTTTATATAGACCGTATATTTTGCACCGACCGGTATCAATTATGTGTAAAATTCTTATGACAAATGCGTTCTTAGCCGTTTTACTTTTTTCTTTAGTTGACTTTCAAAAAGGCCTTCTGGTCCACCTGCCAGCACATTACTTTGACTTTTCTCTGTCTTTCTGGTGTGCTAGGTGTGGGGTCGCTAACCTTGACAGTTCTGCTACCTGGTCAGACACTCCCTTACCTTATTATATGGTTACACATAAAAGCAACTCGAATAAGAGACAATGTATTACTCGTAATAATGATAACGCACCAAGTTCCAATGATGTTGTGGTATTCCCTCAGTACTTGGTTCTTGGCTTTGACCCAAATGTGAAAAGACATTATATCTTTGGTATTGATAAAACGCGACAAATCATTGCTGGACAATTGGCATGTGTTAAATCAATAAGGAATGGGCCAATACGTGGCTCTCTCTCGATTGAATGTTCAATGAAAGTTCAATCTGATGCTCTGTTGCAGTTAACAGCTATTGCACAGACGGCAGTGTTTGTTACTCTCCATATTGCATTGAATAGTAGCAGAGCTGTTATGCGAGCCTGCGATATAGCTTATTCTTCGGAATCAGAAATATTGGCGGAGATGGCACCGCAGGAGTTACAGAAGTCCGTAGATTTACAAAAACTGTTGATATACTAAAAGTTCCTCTGAATCTCAAATTCATAGTTCCAAAAAGGGACAAGACGATCCATTGCAGCATGTGAACCTTGACAGCTTGAACATTTCTTAAGATTCGTACAATCCTTATGGTGATGACCAGAAACAGAACAGCGTACACAAATGGTTCTTTACTTTTGCAATGTTCCTGGTCGTGGTCAAATCCCTGGCATTTAAGACATCGTAATGGATTTTGAACCAATGTACTTATATGTACAGTTATGTGCCCAATCTTCAATGTCCGTGGATGTTCGCCCATTATTAAGGACAAGTTATTAACTAAGAAATATAATTTCCTGCACTGCTTTTGAAATGCAATAAACTGATAGAATTCCCTGTCGCAACATAACAAAATTGCCAGGGTTTGAACTAGTGAAGTATGATCTCTATGGGTGTAGCTGGAGTAGAGATTCGTGGTATGATCTACTGAACACCCGTATGGTGCCCCCACAGACACGAGCAGACGACACTCAGGAATTTATCCTTCTATCTGTGTGAGGCTCTCTATGGGTGTAGCTGGAGTAGAGATTCGTGGTATGATCTACTGAACACCCATATGGTGCCCCCACAGACACGAGCAGACGACACTCAGGAATATATCCTTCTATCTGTGTGAGGCTCTCTATGGGTGTAGCTGGAGTAGAGATTCGTGGTATGATCTACTGAACACCCGTATGGTGCCCCCACAGAAACGAGCAGACGACACTCAGGAATATATCCTTCTATCTGTGTGAGGCTCTCTATGGGTGTAGCTGGAGTAGAGATTCGTGGTATGATCTACTGAACACCCGTATGGTGCCCCCACAGAAACGAGCAGACGACACTCAGGAATATATCCTTCTATCTGTGTGAGGCTCTCTATGGGTGTAGCTGGAGTAGAGATTCGTGGTATGATCTACTGAACACCCGTATGGTGCCCCCACAGAAACGAGCAGACGACACTCAGGAATATATCCTTCTATCTGTGTGAGGCTCTCTATGGGTGTAGCTGGAGTATAGATTCGTGGTATGATCTACTGAACACCCGTATGGTGCCCCCACAGAAACGAGCAGACGACACTCAGGAATATATCCTTCTATCTGTGTGAGGCTCTCTATGGGTGTAGCTGGAGTAGAGATTCGTGGTATGATCCAGGGCATGAGACACCCTGTCGCCACGTTCACGATAACAGGTCCATGTGCTATGATTCAGTAACAGTACGTTTAGCATACTGCCAATACATAGAGGATCTCACATGAGTTTCTATTTTATACGGAATTTATCAACCGAGTTCACTAAATTCGATTTGAGCCGAGGTTTACCGAGGCTCAAATAGAATTTAGAGAACGAGGTTGATAAATTACGTATAAAATAGGACGAGTGTGAGATACCATTTATCACATGATCAAATAAACCCGAAGCAACGCGAAATATTCATCGAAAACAACAATCATAAACTACAGCGATCGCAAGTTATTTGAAGAACGCCGTGACGTCATCGCACGCGCTGATATTAAACGTGTCTATTACCGATAATTATGAAACTGCTTTTATGGCCAAATTATGTGATAAAAGTAGATCGTAAGATCGCACCGAAACTAGTGACCACAATTCATCGCTATGTACAGTTACCAAAACGAACGGCACCGTTGGCCTCTATCTGGTACAAACGAGTCATGCGTCTGTCTTATATCGTAACAAACGTGTTCTATTGTAATTTGGAAGCGATGTCCACCTGTAAAGTCAAATTTATGTCTTCGTGGCGGCGAAGAGCCAACGACAAAAACCAGTAAGCAAATACAGAGTACGTTGTAATCTCATTTGCTCCACCACCTCCTACGACACGGCCAATTACGAATGTCAATATACACCATAAGAGGGCATAATAAACACCTGCTATCTGCCTTGGGGTGGAATAGCGAACGCTATTTTCCTTCGATGATATATGCGACCTCGGTCAATAGTCATACCAGCTTTTCAAAAGGCACCTTCTCTGGAAAATCTGTATCGCTTTCCACCCCAAGGCAGTCAATAGTTGAATGACATTGTGCACGGATACAATCATATTAACCATGTCATGACGGGAGCTGCGCTTGTGCAGCAGTAAAGATCCTGTACCAGTGCATTATCATAATTATATTATGCGAGTCTCACATATAACATAATACACTAGCTTACGCGGTCAAGGTAAATATCGTTAGGTCAATGGTAAATATCGTTAGGCCAATGGTAAATATCGTTAGGCCAATGGTAAATATCGTTAGGCCAATGGTAAATATCGTTAGACCAATGCATACGGGGTACGGCGTACACTTTCAAAAGGGTTAAATATAGAGGTTTAGATGAGAATTGCTCTCGTCAAATTTCATAAAGGTCAGACGAGCATGTGATCGCCAGACGTTATTGGGTATGGATATATAGGGTCCATCTGTATCGATTGTATCGGGATATATAGGATCCATCTGTATCGGGATATATAGGATCCATCTGTATCGATTGTATCGGGATATATAGGATCCATCTGTATCGATTGTATCGGGATATATAGGATCCATCTGTATCGATTGTATCGGGATATATAGGATCAATCTGTATCGATTGTATCGGGATATATAGGATCCATCTGTATCGATTGTATCGGGATATATAGGATCCATCTGTATCGATTGTATCGGGATATATAGGATCCATCTGTATAGATTGTATCGGGATATATAGGATCCATCTGTATCGATTGTATCGGGATATATAGGATCCATCTGTATCGATAATCAATAACTTACGGCGATCCCATGCGTCGTTAGACTCGCGCCTGTAGGTTGACTTTAGTAGATTGATTGATTGTTTGATTTGTATAATACTCACAATAAAATGAACATGATATGTGTATAAGATATTATATTGGACACGAGCAACATTACATGACATGGATTGTTGTATGCATGCTGCCTCTTAGTACAGAGTTATATATATATACAATACAATGGCGGGATGGATATATCACCCAGAATGCCGTACACGTCAAGTTCCAGACATAAAGAGATACTGTACGCCATTTTCAATAAATTCCCGGTGATAACGATCTAATATCGATAATATATAGAAAACTAAGTAATTTGAGTCGAAGATGTTTTCTGTAAACGTTCAGGTTAATAGGTTGTCTTCAAATCAAAGTTAATAATTTGATATAAATATAATTTATGGCTGGAACCATAACTTAAATTACGAATTCCGTCTACAAGACGTAATCAAAAATAATTCACGGATAGTGAATTAGGCAACGCGTGGCACACATGATCGTGTAAAAAATGATGTTGACACGGGGCGTAAACTCAATCCACTCAATGACTAGTGACTATACAATGACTTGCATGGGTATATGGGACTAGTATGGATATAATATAACATATAATATAATATTTTGATACACTTGCTTGAAAACTGCCCAATAATTATTCGACAAGGACAATTGGTATTTTCGCATTCCGGTGAATCTGCCATCAGTAACATTACTTCTTACTCAACAGACTTTCAAATAATGGAAATCTAATTACCTTGTTCTACGACTCAACAACAACATTTGAGAACAGAATCCCAGAAAAGCGGAAGTTAACTTGAGGAAACTCATAAATACAGTTTAGGGTAATGTAGCGTGGATTTGATTGCGTAGCTCTGTTGTGGGCATAAGAATGTTCCTAGCCAATGGAAATCGCATAACTATACATGCAGCTAAAGCCACATTAAAGGTACTCAACCCGATAAAACTCCTCTCAATTACTATTTCAATGGCTTCGGGGTTCAAAAATATTTGATTCGAGTCGACGAAGTCACCCATCAAAGCTCAGATTTGTTAGATATCGATTTTAGAAATCTATTATTTTTCATTATCGGGAATACTATCTGGCCCAGAACTCAGTCAAAATTGCGTTAAAATTACCACTTGATTTTAGAGTTATCCATCCTTGTCTGTTTGAATAGATTTGGAGAACACATCCAGAGCAGATTACGGCAGTTAGCAGTACTCATCTCGAGTTTATAACAAATTTCAAAAATCAATATCTATTAACTCTGAGCTTTGTTTGATGGGTTCCTCGACTCGAGTCAAATATGTTTTACCCCCAAAGCCAAAGAAATAGTAATATAGGACCCTCCGATCGGATTGTTGTTGTTGGAATCTGTTGAGATGGGGACCCTCTTTACGGGTTGATTACCTTTAAAGCCTTCGTTATATGTTATAATTTAGAAATTACATTTACAAAATTAGGAATATTTTCTGAAAAATATCCTAATAGTATTGTATGCATACACCATCTCTTTCTTTGCTCCTGCAACATACATGTATACTATTTAAATTCATAATTAAACCCTTTGGCTATAAACTTCATTCGGCCCTTTGCATACACTCCAAATTACTTTCGAAATTGATAATATCCCAACATCAGGTTACGGTCTTTGTACTCCCATTTGTTAACTGTGATGATGGTGTTTTTGCTGTGATTTTAACTATAATACGATTTAAACCTCTAGCAAAGCACTCCATTATAGTTATCACATGGCATACACAGCCTTCATGTGAGTAGCATTTCTAAATTATATTCTCTACCACCAAGCCACCAATTATCTTCTGTATAATCAGTTGACTAACCAGTAGGGCTCTTATAGCGTACTCCACGTTATGTATCCAGGAAATATCATCGCTTGTATGCATACTAGTGGTTTAGAACCTACCCTCGGTCTAGCGACATTCCTAGCAACCCTTGAATAATTTCACAATATTATACATCGACATATTGCGTGGCGATGATTAGCCAGCCCTATACCGGTATGTTATAAACAACATGTGAACGACGCAAATGTATTATTTATAAATACGCATCCTTATTCACAGTTTATTCATAATGATGTACCACCAGGTAGTAACATGTACACAGGTGTACACAGCATTAAAAGGTAGGCTTAGCTAGCAATATTCTGACTTGACTGGCCGAGCCAAAAACTAAAAACCTCAACACTCGTGGTAAGTCCAAATACCACGGCCGTAATTGGCCTAATTTCATGAAATTATCAAACTTATAATATATTTTCGATGACTAAAATTTGTCGAAACTCACAAACCACCAACTTATGAGTGTGGAGATTACCGCGAGCACAGCAAAGAATGATTTACTGCGATTATCTTGGAGAAAACATGTACATCGAATTTTATATATTTTCACGAATCCATGATTGTGTCCGAATGTACAAATCGGAGCAACTCCGATGGAGACAACTGAAGCTACCCTGGGCAGATAGTACTAATAACAGAGAGGACAGTTAAGCTACTGTATTTAGGGTAGAGTAATACATATCAGTATTAGTAACAACTGAGGAAGAACATTATCGTTGTTATATAATTATATACGGCATATGTGCATGGTACATATTGTAATAATCCAGTCTGCCCCATGTATATAATGTATATAACTATATGCCATGTAAATATGTCAAACGTTTAAATATCCATGTACTTTTGAGTGAATAGAATAAAACAATTGAATGGTGCCAGTTTTAACAAAATTTCCATCAGTGGGGTCTGCCCGGTGTGAGTATTTTTTTTATCGCATAATATTTACGTACTGTACTATAACATAAGTTGGCCTTTGTTTACATAACAAGAGTACGAACTTGGCAAATATACCATTTACTCGATATTTATGATTGATATAAGAACAAAATCTGTGTATATTTTAATATCCTTTTTGTGTATTGTGGTTTTAACGGATGTGAATATTTTACCATAAATACCCATCGAATATGTGAATACCTTGATAAATATATGATTTGTCAATTTTATTTTTAAATTATGTCTGTATTTGCAGTCTTTAAATTTTCGCTCTTGTAAGTTCAAAATTTCTGGGAAGTTCTCGATCAAAAAGCTCCCTAGTATATGCTTATTTTACTACTACAATCTAGCACATGTGTTTTACTAATGAGCTAGAAAACCATTTCAAGAATGTAAGATAAATGTACGTGCGTATGTCACTATACATGAAGCCGCCAACATACCTAGAGCATAATCAGTGTCTGCTGCATCGATCGAGTCCAGACCGGTCATATCAGTCGCATACGCATGCGCGACGCCACGCTTCTCTTTTTCTTGTTTCCATTCCTACCAAAAATAGTTAGCGTCAGTTACGTTAATATGTAACGGTATTATTACCTGCACAAATGAAGCGAAAACGTTCGGCATCAGACACTTCTATACGTCGAAAGATGCATCCAAAGCGACGTTAGTTGCTTATAATTATACGACAATCCGAATACATTTGTTGTGATTAAATCAGTTTTATGAAGAAACTATACTAAAAATACAAAACTAGCAAAACTAATAGGTTATACTTGTGTCTGGACTTCATCTGGTCTTTATCGGAACTTGGGAGAAACCACACCCGAAAACTATCAAACTGTACTTGCTGGTGTACAATTCACTTATTTAAAACGATTCCAGAATATCTCTTGTCATCAACACACTCAGAGTCGATAGAAATTACGAAGCGGTGTTCCCCAACTTCCCCACATAACTTGCAGTCTCCCATGACAACTCGAAATGTAAACAAACGCTATAATTGTCACATGTCATTCTCTCCTGATCAATGTCATGTCATATTAGTATTTTCACAAACCTGGATATATGTTAATACTAATTAGTGGAATAGTTCTGTAATACATTCCTTTATCCCCAACTAAAGTATCGCATTTTATAGATTAACTGATCAGTCTTATTCCTTAATTATGGAAGTGTGTTTATGAAATAACGTCATGATATGGGGGGTATCACCCCATCCCCCCTGAATCCTGAATACCAGTTAATTTTGGGGGGTGAATCCTGAATACATATTAAGAAATAATATGCGATAAATGACATACAAATTGACTGATACAGGCAGAAGTTATATAGACACATTATGATCCATTATACCTGACATGATATTGGAGTAGAGTATTATGGGCGTTATGAGGCCGTTATGATACGATTAATGATACTTTATGATGGCATGGTGGTCGAATATGCCCAAGAAGCTATTCTACCCACTCATTCATACAGATAACTAGCACAAAATATTATTTTGCGCCATCAAAACCTGCGTCCAAGATGTTTTGCTTGAACCCGAATACCAGTTAATTCCGGGGTATCAATCCCGCGTACGGCTTCAAAACACCTGAATCCCGCGTACCGAAAGGGGGGGGGGGGGTGATACCCTCATATGGAGCGACCGTTGGAGTCGCCAAATTTCCTAAAGTATCACTACGCGTTGCAATGTGATCCCTTGGGGGTAACAAGCGATTTGCCATATGACGCGCGTACCTCAGCCAATCAGAAGAGATGAGAATTGGATGATCGAAGGATCACAATTAATTTTGAACAAAATACAAACTTTATGTAGTTTTTAGGTTTAACATAATAATGTTTATTGCAAAATTATGATGACAATATCAAGAGTAGAGCCAACAGTGCTGCCACTTGGGCAGGGACGTGACCAGAGGGTCTCCATTGTGGTGTCCACCTTGACATTTCCAACTGAACCCCCAACCCTTGAACCAGACCTAACTCCCAAGGGTTCGCAAAAAAATGCAACCCTCCCTTAGGTTGGAAGTTTTTTCCAACTTGTGTGTCGAGCTTTTCAACTGTTGGAAACTTTACAAATGATGGCCATTTCAGATCAAAATTTTGACCAAATTTAGAATAATATGCTGCTGCTGGTCTAAAACAACAAATTCACCACTAATTACTAGTTGGAAAATAAAACAATGAGAACAATTCCAACCTATATCTGGTGTAACTCTAATATTGTGTCAGGCATGAAATTTCCTGTTTAAAATGTTGAAAATTTGGACCAAACACCCTCTGTCGCCAAGTCCCTTCGATTAGGTTTGCCCCGATCCGATGCAAGACAACCAGTATAGTAGACATTATTAAATAAACATTATGGAGCGGGTGTACACAATTATAAAAATCGACATGTTAATATATAACCTCTACGAGATCTAGACCATCTCTTCGCTGAAACTTGTCCGTCGCATTTCCAGTAACGCTCGGGTCTGTAGTGTTAACTGGTATGAAGTATCTTCTTCCTCCCCCGAATATAACCTAAAAACAAAATTATTTTTTGCTAAAAATGAACATAATGCAGGTACTTAACTCGGCGGTGGCATATACCATATGTAGAGAGTCAGTTAATAATAACCAGGGGGTTATTTACGTGATCAGAACCAATATTTAATAGAACATAAATCTCGAACCACGTTCCGAACGCGGCCCATGAGTTGTGTTACATGAGTTGTGTTACATGTCTTGTGTTACATGTCTTGTGTACATGTCTTGTGTTACATGTGTTTGCACAAACTATATTTATATCCTAATTCTTACACTTATGTCAGACAATTTGGAACCGTTGATTGACTAATCGTGAACCTTTATTTATAATATATAATGGATTGTTTGGGCGACATGTGAGAATCGCATTAAGCATTTTGAGTAGTTGGCAGATGTGCTAATTGTAGATAATTATTGAATCGGTCAGTTCGACTCCAGATCAGGGATGGAGTAATGGTAACGTGTGATTACTGTTTCAAAGAAATGTGTAATGGAACCTTTTTCATCATAACTAATGCACAATAATGCATTACTTCACAACACAGGCATGTCATTCAATTACTAAGCATTACATTTGAATTACAAGAACATACCTGACTGACTTGAGTGTCTTTTGAAAATAATAATTGAACTCCTACAAGTACCTGAACATAAAACAATACAATGATGATATGAGTTATTGATAATTGGGGTTTCCCCCGATAAGCGGGGTTTCCCCTGATAAGTGGTATTTCCCCACACAACTATTCCTATTATATTAATGCAGTTCAAAGAAACATTCAGATTGTCATAATTTATCCAAAAATGCATTCTGCAACAATGCATTACTGTTTAAAGTAAAGTAATGATAATGGCAATGCAAAAACATGGCATGCAAATGGTAATGTAAATTGTGATGTATAACATGACAGGTACTGGTAATGGTAATGACGATGCAAAACATGACATGTAATGATCATGTTAATGGCGATGCAACACATGATAGGTACTGGTAAATGGTAATGCGAAACATGAAACGCAATCCCATCGCCAAGGTCATGCAGAGACGCATTAGTGACTGGCAGTGTTGTTGTTTAGTTGCCGGGTTCCATACCTAAACGTAACACAATCGTGTTCCACTAAAGCGAACCTTGGTGCGTTGCGGTCAATATAGATTTATACAATCATATTCAAGAGCCCAGTTATATAACAAATAGTACCCGGATATCAGGATTGTCCATGATGAGTTGGTAAGCTATGTCTTTACATCCTGCATCCTGGATTTCATTTGACATATCCGAATCGCCCTCCCAGTCTCTATTAGCGACATGAGCATAGAGGGCGGCTGGGGACGCGTGTGTCACGCGCGAGGTCGCTATCACGCCAACGGACTTTCCTGCAAAGCAACACATATATCGTTTCATCAACACACAATATTGTATGTGTTATATCAGCTGTACCTGACGCAAACTAGATATAGAACGCCAGCATGTCCATGTTTTTTTTTAAATGATTATGGATTTTCGTGTCTTCTGCGAGAAAATATTAATTTTGATCATATTTACAGAAAATAATAAACAAAGTGATTTGACATTTAAATATTTCTTCGTTTTTAGAATAAATATGATAAAAACAATGTTCATGAAAATAATGAAACATCTTTAGGGTTATGCCATCCAAATTGTATCAACTGCTATTTTTTTCAGATCGGTGAGGGAGAACCGTTTTTATTTTGTATTACTCTGTGTGTGTGTTCTACTACTGTGGTCAATATACTTATTTAGCTTTTCACAAACTCTGAACAACTATGATAATGCAGAACATTATTGACCATGAAATTTCGTTTTGCACGAATTGCTTACAATAAAACAAGTCATTCTTTCTGTAATATAATAATGTTTATTCTCTGATCAATACAGATATCGAGAAGTACAAGGAGAAAAATATATACACACGAATGAGAATGTGAATGAACATGTATAATATATACAATAACTTTATGTTGTAAATATAGTCAACGTCTACAATTAATAAATAATCTTTCTGACACTATTTGCCATAAAAATAATGGATGCAACTTTTTCCAAAAGCGGGAGAGAGTTATGATAGCGAACACCATTTTTAATTTGAAGATATTGATAATTTGGCTAACGAGGAATTAATATATTTTCATACATCAATCATAAAATAAACCAAAATATGTGAATCATTGGACCAACTGCAACATACAATGATCCATTTATCAATTCGTATTTCATGAATAGCCTTACATTAAGGTAATAGAAAACACAAGTGCATAATGCGTTGCGTATATATTGCAATGGCCATCATGTGTCTCTTCGGTTTGGGATACATTGTAAAAACAAAACAAAATCAAAATAAATATTGGCATGGTAGAGTATTCCACATGGGTACCATATTGATATTTTCAGTGATGTACCAGGATCTGTGGCGTTCATGTATACATGTACATATATAATTGTTTTATTTAAACTCTTTAACTATTTTTAAGATGATTTGCTTTATAGAATTAACTGTGGTATATTAGGAACATGTCACTAATATTCAAATATTATTTCTATCGATGTGAGAATTAATGCCTCACATGTTATCACTACGCAATATTCGTTATCAATGTCTGTTTATGACAAAGAGTTCAAATCCAGTTATCGCTTGATTGCTTTTTCTGTCTGCTGTTTCCCATGGGTAATCTATGGTTTCATGTTCTTATCGTTAGTATACATTCGGCGAGATAGAAAAGCATTTCAACAAGAAAACCAATGTCAGAAATGGTAACGCGCTCAAGATCATATATTATATACCCAGGATTGTAATTATAGAATATATAATATATTGGTTTCATGAATGACCAACTCAGAATTCCGTTAAAACAACTAATCCTTCAAATTATCACAACAACTTTATACTGAAGGTTTCTCATGCATCTCACCAGAATTTCCAACTACACATTTTACCTGACTCGGCCTCCCGGTCGCAGTTCGACTTTTAATCCGTCCCAAAATGTTCATTTATATAAATAAAACGCCCATGCGCCCACTGTATACCCATGCGCCCACTGATAAAAGAATCAGCGACACATTATACACACGGGGTGCGAAATAAGGTAACGGCCCAATTATGGAATATGCTTAAAGGGACATAAGGCAATCGGAGTTGGTAAATTTGAAGAAAAAAAATGGTGTAAAGTTTGTACTGCCATGGTCACTAAGATTTACATGGAACAATAGGTAGACATTATTGTTATTGTTATTATTTGTAACACTTTAGTGACGAGACGTCGCGTTTTAAAACATTTGTTTATAAATTATTGTTACCGTGGAATTAGCAATACAAGTCCAATTATTCCAATAAGATACCAAAGTTTAAACAAAACTTGATGGCAGCCATTGGAAATGGTCAACGCAATTAAGAAAATCGTATTCAGACTAAATTGTATGAATAGACTACTCATTCGGCAATATTTGTTGACAAATTGGTACACCAAATTGTTTATATAACAATGGTTTCAACATTGGGAATTTATTATTGGAGAACTGTCAGTAATGAATATAACACTACAGTTAATTTATTTATCCATGTTCTTCTTAGTGGTGGTGATGTTTTTGCAGACACTTATACATGTATTATTTACACATGTATTCAGTGCGAGTACATTGGGTCCCTTTAATAGACGAGTAAATATATACTTACCTTCTGCGAGGGACCAATCCAGAATTGACGTTAATTCATTTCCGAATTGAGAAGAACAGTTATTGCGTTCGGAGCGACCACTCAGTCCTATCACGTTATGTTTCGTCTTGACACCCGATAGGTAAGCTGTAGCCGTCGCCGCAGAATCGGGAGTCTGATAGTCGATGTCATATGTCTGTAAGATAAACCAAGATGACCACGATTCAATGAACAAATCTGATAGTCGATATCATATGTCTGTAAGATAAACCAAGATGAGCACGATTCAATGAACAAGTCTGATAGTCGATATCATAAGTCTGTAAGATAGACCAAGATGAGCACGATTCAATGAACATTGCATATAATAATTTGGGTTCGTATTCACCTGGTTTATGTATACATGTAGTCCAGGTATAGGTCTTACCGGGCGAGGCTCAACGCGAAGCTATCTGTTGTCGTCGATCAGATAGATATCGGCGCGGTATGGGATTATCCAATTAATGGGATTTGACGATCACACAGATGCACCATTATTGTTGATCGCCACCCGCAGTGTACACGACTGGTGCATTTAACTGATTAGCAACATATCATTCCATAAATCTGTATTTTAGCTACGCCAGTAGAGATCACGTTCCAACTGTTCAAAACCTGGGAACTTTTGAAGATCTTATAGTTTTATTTATATTTCACTATATACGACCATGAATCATCGCGAAACAACACGGATCGCCGATAATCAGAACGAACCGTCTGTATATATGCAACGGGATTAGCATTGCACAGGTCGAACTTTTCCCCAAATTGTCATTTTCACGGTCATTAAATTTTGAGTATTAATTAATACCGTTATAAAATACATCGAAATGACATCGAATATTCTAAGTACGTGTTGTTTGTATTTGGCGGATATTCTCTGTGAATCTTGGTGAGCCATGTGTACCGTGGCTGTCATTTGCAGAATGAGGTCCCCATGTGGTGAATTTAGTGACGTTACCCCGTGCAGCGGGCTAGCATCACCAACTTCAAACGGGACCTCATTCTGCATAGCCTAATCTGCTATGGGAGACATATACTCTGATCGAAGTTCCCAAATGGTGAATATTGTGATGCACACCCATTGGAAACCTCGATTATGCACTGTGTCGTCTGCCAATCTTTTGATATAGAAAAACTAAACTAAAAAAGAGATAGAATGTATGTGAAAAAGTTTATATAGAAATTGGATAATAATGAAACTTTCCAGAGAAGATGAGGCATAAGCAGAATGAGGTCCTCATATGGTGACCTTAGTGATGATAGCCCGCTATACGGGGTAGCGTCACTAAATTCACCCTCTGGGGCCTTATTCTGCAAATGACAGGCATACTAAATCGCGCTTGAGTTTTCTGTTATCTCGCACTATTTACGTACTGTACCATACCTACCTTAATAAGACCAACATGTTCAGTTTTCTCAAACTCGAGCAACTCCTCGGCAATGTCTGTTTTGTTCTTGATCAGATGTTTCAGCACTCTTGCTGACGTCACAGAGCTAATGCCCATGCCGTCGCCTATGAACATGATGACGTTCTTGGCAATGTTGGTGTTTGGTTTTGCATCAAGCGACTCTTTTAACTCTGCCTTGGCCAAAGATCGCCAGTACTCGGGGTCATCTGTTAAGATTAATGGGATATGAATCATTATCTACGTTACTTCTGTGATAGGAATTAAATCCTGACAATGATACCGGTGGATAATTATACTTACGTGTTGAAATCAAATGTTTTATTATAACGGGTGGGTAATACAATTAGCGTTGGAAATCGTCTTGTTACTGTTTATTTCTAGTGGTAGTTAAAGTAGTTGAACCTTCTCTTGGAAATGCTTTCTATTTATATCCATGTCCTATTTGGGACACACTTCTATGACACCATGCTACCTAATCTGGCGTTAGCAGATGTGTGTTCAACTGCACTATTATTATTAACATGGTCTGACTATCCTGAATTTATGGAACATTCGACCATATCCTGAATCAAGTTCTTGTTTGCTATCTGGTATTCAATTTCCGAAATTGGTGAAATGGGCAGAACTTTCATGAGAATGTTTAAATAAGTGTTGAAGTTGTCTAAGGACCATACCAGAGATACTCTTCGCGACAGGCACGTTGTCATTTCATGTACACTAGAGCCAGAAAAATGGCGATTTCTTGCTAAAATTACTTTGAATTGGAATCACAACCAATACCTATAGTGTAATAAATGGCCGCTTGGCCTTATTTGGCCGGTGTTTTTCTTTATAAACGATAACACATTTTGAGAACAATCATATGAATCAAACTTCGCTTCCAACTAACTGTGTTGCTAACACACCTAGTTTTATTTTATTTGACACAAGACAAATACAAATATCCTAAGCCTAAAAAAATTCACCTCGACATCGAAATTTCTAAGTCGAAAATGCGCATAACACAGTCAGAAATTTCGCTCTTGGTCGGGACTTTCTCATACGAAGACCATTTACTAAGTTTCATCAGATTATGTCATATAATATTCAAGCTACCATCCGCACAACAAAATATCAGCAAAATCTAAGTCGAAAGGGGAATAACTCCGAAAGAAATCGTCAGACCTGACCCAATGTCTAACTTGATCTGCACATTTTCATATGATGACCAAAAACCAAATTACAAATACAATTCCGTCAAATAATATTCAAGTTATCGTCCGCTTACGGGTGGACGCACAAACTGACAGACGGACGCACGGCCAACTTGACGGATACCGCACAATTCTATATTTCAGATGCACCCCTGGTTAAGTGATCCTGCTAATGTTCCATGCTGTTGGTAGGTCCTGCTGACTTGCAGTGATGCTGGTATATAGGACAAAGCGAAGCTCTTAAGAAAAAGTACAACAATAACGAAGAGCAAATATCCAAAACGACGCAAGAAAATGGAAAACTGAACAGAATTATCTTCGATAATTTCCAGTCCACCTCCGTATCTGATATAGGTGTGATGCCCTCTACTTACCTTGTGCCAATACCGCTAACAGATTCGCTCGATAATTTCCAGTCCACCTCCGTATCTGATATAGGTGTGATGCCCTCTACTTACCTTGTGCCAATACCGCTAACAGATTCGCAGCTACCACGATCAATTCCCGGAACATTTTACCTGGAAAATATTTTAAACCAATGAAACAAGAAACGTAAATCAGCTTGTTACGTGCGCGTTATATAATTATGTACAGCTGGTGATGACAATGGCAACGATGGTGATTAACCCTTTCAGTGCCAGGGGCCGATCTCATCGGCCCAAATTTACGGTCTGTAAAATCGGCCCTAAAAAAAATACAAAAAATAAAAAAAACTTTTTCTTTTTTTTTAGATTTTTAAAAAATTATTAAAATTGTAAAAAATTGTAAACAATAATAACAAATGATGAAAAATTGTTAGGCCAATGCTTTCTCTTATATATGCGAGGCGACCTATGGTCGACTCGCATGTATAAGAGAATGCATTGGCACAGGGTATATGGGTTGATACAAAAATCGGACCTGGCACTCAAAGGGTTAAAACGACGAGAAGATTGAAGACGACGTTGACGTCGATTCTGATGATGATGATGATAATGCTATTGGAGAAGATATTATACATTAGTGTGTGTTTAAACATATTTTATTGTATCGTTTATGTACACATGGGATTGGGGCACAAGTTACACAACTTAGATAGCCCCTCTCCCCATATCATTATACACGTTATTATAATAACAAGATGGTATATATATGTTTAAATTGTTTTGTTTTTTTTGTGTTACCAGATCCGGGTTCGAATATGTGAGTTCATTTAGTTTGATTACTGGTTGTTGACATAGCGAAGATGTGTTTGTCAGATATTGTACATACATGTATATGCAATGGTGCGCACAATGCTCTTAGTCATAGTCTCAGGTAATGTAATTTAACATGGTAGGTTGGCGCGCGCTCGTCCACATCAATTGGGGGCTGAGATAAACATGCATTGGATTTATATAAATTAACACGGAATGTGGTTGCCAGTTTAGTTCTACTACCGGGGATAGCCACGATCGAGTAAAATTTCGAGCGACCATGCAATTAGTTAATTTGTTCGACAAGCTATAGTGGACTATCTCGTAAAATAAAATGCTGTGTTGAATAGAAATTAACTGAGGCATGAATGGTTAATGGTTCCAGTCAGACCATAGTCACACGCTGCACCACGTTAAAGTGATGCTAAACACTCCGGTAGGGTGATCAAATAAAAACGGAGATTAATCTAGCTCAAAGTTGTTATTTTTAGAAACATTATATCCATATTGACAACACACACCACCATTCTTATATTAATTAAATACAGTGACTCTCGATGGCGAAATCATCTGTGTTAGTTTATCGCTGATAATTGCGTCCCAAATCGAAATGTAAATATTTACAATTGAGCGTAGTTCAGAAGACGTTTTCTATAGAGTGATATGTCCGATTTCTTTGAAATTTTCGGCGATATTAGTAGAATGATTCATTCCCCAGGTTGGCATAGCACCTGAGTACTAACTTATCAGTTAATGGCGGCACTCAAACACGTCCATAGTATGTCTTTACGACAGCACACAAAGTGTGACACAGCCAATTGTAAATAATATATATATATATATATATATATATATATATATATATATATATTTATTTTCCTCCATAACTGAAGAGTTACATATATAATTATATCTTATATATAATCAACACAATCAACAATCCAACAACCAGATAATACATAAATGAAAACAAAAAAATACAAAATCCTAAATGTTACATTATGACGACGATGAAGACGATGATGATGAGGATGATGATGATGAGGAGGAGGAGGACGACGACGACGACGATGATGACGATGATTATGAGGATGATGATGATGATGGCGACAATGCTGATGATAATGGTGATGGTGATGATGAAGATGATGATGGTGAAGATGATGATGAAGCTGATGAAGATGATGATGATGATGATGATACTGTTAGCGAAATCAATGGAATATTTTGAACATTTACACATGACTATCTGATACACAGGCAGACCCATGTTGATATTCAAAATCTCACCTAAATCCACGCAGACAAATATGAATAAGAACTCAATATACTAAGTTAATATAAACATTCTCGTATATACATGGACACTCATATTGATACTATGTTCTTAATATGAGAATATAATATGAGACATAATATTACACACACGTATGAACATGTCATATTAAAATCGACCCGAAATTATGGTGCAGAATCTAAGCTTAAGTATAAATTACACTGCTAACAATCATCTGCTATGGATTACGTCTCAAAATTTCAAGTAGTTAGTGTACCCACATTTTCCATAACTTCGATGTTGAGGAGATGAAGAAACGACAAAATGCGACTGTGTCCTCAACATATCCATCTAGATTTGGTGGGATATACCCGAGGAATAATGCAGTTTGTTGAATCCAACTCATACTATTGATGAACATGTAACATTCCAGAGTAATAATATCAATGAATTCGTACCAGATTTGGTTACGTAACTGATTAAGAAACATACAATCATTAACGACATGGGTAACGATGTCAATGTAGGGAATTTGACACTGGTCACATACAGAATCAGTCATATACATTGGTGTACACAGTAAACCAATTGTAACGAAAATGTCTTCTTTGGTCGAAGGGTGGTTTCTGCAGATAGTCCATATATGAGAGATAGAAAGTTCTGGATTAACAATGTTAAATCGTATAAAATCAGGATCGTCTCGCACCCGCATTTGCCATTGCGATTGTGACATTATTTCAAAATTTGACTTAATGGTCCGTTTACACGATTCTTTCGAGAGTACAGATAAGCTCAGAACAAATGACTTCCAAAGTTCATCCATCCCAAATTTGGTTAGAATGTTACGGATTTCAGATAAGAAGGGACTCCTCCCATTTGTCTCGTCTGCTTCAATGAGCCTATGGAGAAATACCTTCTTGACTGTTTTCGTAACACCCAGCCTACACAACGAAAAGAACAAAGACAATTTCCGTTCTTGGATGTACATCGAAAGTGGGGACATGCCAAGCAACCCCAGTACCATATCAGTTCGTGTTCTGACAGGCAATCCCTGAATTGATTTCAAACACATTCTATGGGTTCGTTCTAACTTTTCACTATCTGCTGCGTTTGTGTTATGCAGTAACTCTGAGCCGTATAAACCCCTTGGAAGCACAATAGATTCGTAAATCTTTTTACAACTGACGGGAGTTATACCTCCCGCATACATCCCTGCATTAGATAATATGAAGAATGTATTCCTCATGCGATCACATATCTGAGTTATCATTTGAGAGTTGAACTTTTGAGTGACAACAGGTACACCAAGGAAATAGGCATGCGCATACTTATTGCCAAAGCTGCAGCTGATCTCGAAGTCACCCAATGTGATGCTTAAACAGACATGGCTCGATCGAGTTCCACGTTATGTCTATGTAATTTGGAAAGAGGTATAAGATATGTACAAATACACGAAATAAGTATATAACGGCTTCATTTCCTCTGAAAAATACTTTTCATTGTAACAGCCATTTTCCAGCTATTATATTTTTTCGCAGAGAAAACCAAAAACGCTCTTTATTGCTACCACATCAAGAATATTCTAATACGGAAAGCTCTTTTCTGTTCCATGCCGTGCAAGTGGCTGTTTTGTTTGGGACCCAAACATCTTGTAAGATGTTGAAGTGTTATGACTTTATACGTCTTTCTGGAACATAATCATACAGCTCGTATAAAGATAGTTCAAGTATGTATCCACCCATTTCGATACTGGAAAATTTTAAAAGTCAATATTTTAGGTGCATTTTGGAGTACAAACCGCCATGTTGATTTAACAGTGTGTAACTCTCTTGTATTATATGGCGATTTTGAGTCGCTACTGAACCGTTACTAAATATCTTACTTTGATCCAATTATTTCTATAAAATCCTGTTTCCAGAAATATAGTTCCAGTTATACCATACACTTTCCACGAACGACACCATGTTCAGAACTGGGTGAAGACCAAAAACATATTGATTTTGACCTACAAAGGTCGGACCGCCCCTTATGTACAGTACGTAAAGAGTGTGAGATAAGCAAAACACTTATCACCGGCGGATCCGTCTGAGCTCACTGTGGATCAACAGGATCCAGGGTGATTTTTTTTTCGCGGTAATTCACGATGAACTTGCGTGGAGCGGATTGATATGAATCAACATAAATCCTGGAGACTGACCAGTGCTATCAACATACATCACGAGGAGTGATGTGGGCTATCAACATACATCATGGGGAGTGATGTGGGCTATCAACATACATCATGTGAAGTGACGAGGGCTATCAATATACATCATGGGGAGTGACGAGGGCTATCAACATACATCATCGGGGGTGATGTGGGCTATCAACATACATCATGGGGAGTGACGAGGGCTATCAACATATAACATGGGGAGTGACGATGGCTATCAACATACATCATGTGGAGTGGCGTGGGCTATCAACAGACACCATGGGAGTGATGTGGGCTATACATACATCATGGGAAGTGACGATGGCTATCAACATACATTCTAGGGACTGACGAGGGCTATCAACATAAATCCTGGGGAGTGAAGATGGCTATCAACATACATCCTGATGAGTGACGAGGGCTATCAACATAAATCCTGGGAGTGACGAGGGCTATCAACTTACATCCTGGGGACTGACGAGAGCTATCAACATACATCATGGGGAGTGACGAGGGCTATCAATATAAATCATGGTGAGTGAATAGTGCTATCAATATACATCATGGGGACAGACGAGGGCTATCAACATAAATCCTGGGGAGTGACCAGGGCTATCAACTTATATCCTGTGGACTGACGAGGGCTGTCAACATACATCCTGTGGACTGACGAGGACTATCAACATAAATCATGGGGAGTGACGAGGGCTATCAACATACATCGTGGGGACTGACGAGGACTATCAACATACATCATGGGGACTGACGAGGGCTATCAACATACATCATGTGGAGTGGCGAGGGATATCAACATACATCCTGGGGACTGACGAAGGCTATCAACATACATCATGGGGAGTGACCAGGGCTGTAAACATACATCCTGGGGACTTACGAGGGCTATCAACATACATCATAGAGATTGACGAAGGCTATCAACATACATCCTGGGGACTGAAGAGGGTTATCAACATACATCCTGAGGTGTGACGATGGCTATCAACATACATCCTGGGGACTGACGAAGGCTATCAACATACATCATGGGGAGTGACCAGGGCTGTCAACATACATCCTGGGGACTGAAGAGGGTTATCAACATACATCCTGATGTGTGACGAGGGCTATCAACTTACATCCTGGGGAATGAAGAGGGCTATCAACATATATCATGATGAGTGACGAGGGCTATCAACATAAATCCTGGGGAGTGACGAGGGCTATCGACATACATCCTGAGGATAGGCGAGGGCTATCAGCATAAATAATGGGGAGTGAAGAGGGCTATCAACATACATCCTGATGAGTGACGAGGGCTATCAACTTACACACTGAGGAATGAAGAGGGCTATCAACATACATCCTAAGGAGTGACGATGGCTATCAACATACACCCTGGGGAGTGACGAGGGCTATCAACATACATCCTGAGGAGTGACGAGGGTTATCAACATAAATCATGATGACTGAATAGGGCTATCAACATACATCCTGAGGAGTGACGATGGCTATCAACATAAATCCTGGGGAGTGACGAGGGCTATCAACATACGTCATAGAGAGTTACCAAGGCTATCAACTTACATCCTGGGGAATGACGAGGGCTCACCGCGAATCATCGTGGATCTCCGCAAAACACCGACAGCTACAGTTACGTATAATAGTTGACGCCATTTCGATTTTATTATAACAGTATTAATTATATTGTCTTGACTTGTTTCAAGAGGCACTGTACGCCATTCTCAATAAATGCATGGTGATAACAACGATCTAATATCGATAATATATAGAAAACTAAGTAATTTGAGTCGAAGATGTATTCTGTAAACTTTTATGTTAATATGTTATCTTAAAATCAAAGTTAATAATTTGATATAAATTTAATTTATGGCTGGAGTCATAAATTAAATTACGAATTTCCGCGTATAAGACGTAATCAAAATAATTCTCGGAAAGTGGATTGGGCAAAGCGTGCCACACATGATCGCGTATGTGCATAATTTATATGTTTAATTCCTTTTGTTCATGCTCATATATCTTGTCGATGAAAAGCGTAATAAAATCTATCTAAAATCTGTAAAAAATTATGTTGATACTGGGCGTAAACTCAAGCCTCTCACTGACTAGTGACTATACAATGACCTAATGAGTATCTTGCTTGAACACTATCGAAACATTACTCGACAGCGACAAAAGGTATTTTCGCATTCCGGTTAATCTGCCATCCGTAACATTACTTCGCACTCAACAGACTTTCAAATTATATAAATATGGTTACCTTATTCTACAATTCAGAGACTAAACAAAACCAACAACAACATTTGGGTACAGTGCCCCTTTAAAATGTAATGATCGCGAAAATGACAATTTGTTGAAATCATAGACACATAATGCAATGCGATTCCCATTGCATGTATATACAGAACGACACGATGTGTAAATGGGTTTGTCGACACGGCACTCGTGCTGTCGCGGAAGGATAGAACGAGAGGCGCTTGCGCCTCTGGTTCTTTCCTTCCGCGACAGCACGAGTACCGTATCGACAAACCCATTTACACATCGTGTCGTTCTGTGTTTATTACACGCTTCGCGTCCTAGAATCCGTGCATTAAAAAAACAGATTAGAAGGTTTATTTAGGCTCATACAGGGCGTGTTAGTCATGTGTGATGATTCTTTTATTTAAATAGTTCCAGCTTCATGGTTGAGGCGAACGTCATGTACGTCATTTTACATCAACGAGATGTGTATGGAACGTACGTTCCATACGGATTTGTAAATATGGAACAGCAATAACACTGTACTTCTAGGAACAAGCGTGTAATAAATATATAGAAGGTTTGCTGTGATCACCGGTGGTGATGCATTATGTGTCGCGGTGTTTCATGGTCGCATACAAACTCATTGCAGCGCCCTCTACGTTATAACTGCGAAATAGCAGTGCCACAAGGATAGTATTTTGCGGAAAGATATATCTATTTTACATATCGTCGGAACTATATTTAGTCACCTATTATCTTATTTTGACCACCAAAAGTTTGAATAATGGTAATTATTTCGATATTGATAAGAACAATATGAACTGAGTCAGACATAGACACTTTTAATCCTAAAACATAAGAACTAAGAACACGTAAGAAATCCTTACGAAATGTCCTTATTGCAGTAGTATCTCATCGGAGCGATGAGAGATAACTCTGCCTGGAGTTTGGGTCGCATATAGTGAAGTTGAGATAAAACTGTAACCACCATGTTTACTACCCCATAACGATCGCTAATCGCCACTCAATTATTCGGTGCTGAGCGGATCACTCTCTAACTCTAAAAAAATTCGCCACGGCGTTGAGTGTTTTGCTTGTCATTTATGCTTTACGTACTGAGAGTTCAACGCACACTAGTGGATCGACCAGTAAATATCATGTTTATGGACTGTAAATTCATTCCAACTGAAGAAATCCCGGAGGGTTAGTGTTGTATTATCATCTGTTAACTTCGATACTACTCTTCAAAAGATATTTAATACGAGCAAATATACTTTGCTGTATCATTCAGAGAAACACACATCACCTTTGCATATGACAAAGTATAAATCAGCAGCAAATTTCGAGCTACTACGCCAACGCTGTTTATACTGCACTATGTCATCCCTATACCTATATGGGTAATTGAGTATGTGTGTGCGTTATGGTTAGGTGTCCCGGAATACCTTCATCAATTATGTTGATTCAAGAGACACTCAGAAAGCGAATGCTCTTATAGAAGGACATTGTGACTAATAATAGCAGCTGATTGTGCTCCACTTTGAAATATCATGTCAGCGGGTCAATGTACTGCTATACAACCACACACCCTCAACAACCACACAACCTCCACAACCACACACCCTCCACAATCACACACCCTCCACAACCACACACCCTCCACAACCACACACCCTCAACAACTACACACCCTCCACAATCACACCATTAGTGCCCGTATGGGAATCATTAAATGTCGCTGTACACAAACGTTTCGAAGTTCACCAGACTATTACCGAAGTCGACACTTCACAAAAAGAGATGAACGCTTACATCATGTCAAGTCGGTTGTGTACACGCTATGTTGTGTGCGTGGTGTCCACCTCACAGAAAGCGACGAACCACATATTATTCACTTTAAGATGATCTTGCGCATGCGCCTCTTCGTGTTATTATTCACTTTAAGATGATCTTGCGCATGCGCTCTCATCGTGTTATTATTTGGAGAGTGTGGTGGAACTGTTACTTACAATTGTTGTGGTATAGATTTGAAAAATGATTAATGTTCTATTAAAATATACTGGTATATATAGAGGATCTCCAACGAGTTCTGTTGGGATATAATATTGTATGAAACGAGTTTGATAAATATGATTCACAAGACAACGAGTTGAATATCTTGTATATCACATGAGAAAAACTAGAGCTTTATGCCTTTTTTACCAAATCAAAATACTTAAAGGAATTTGCAAAATACATATATGTACAGCGTTGAACTTTTCGATAGTGGTGATAAAGCCATGAAATAAATTAGAAAAAAATGTGATTACTTAAAAAATTGATCATGTATGTTGTTTCAGACGAGATATATTCAACGACGAAAAACCATCAGGTAAAAACAAGTTGCGAACCTACAGAAGGGCGAAAATAAAATACCAGATAGAACCATTTTTTGAACCTCGTTAAAAATTTATCCGTCATATTATCTTTCACAAAGCTTCGGATCATCAACCATAATTTGGAAATTGAGAAAGGCAGACACAAACGACATAAAGTAGCCGCTGATGAGAGAATTTGCAAAAAATGTGGAATGGAGGTAGAAACCGAAGAACACTGCATTATGCAATGCCACATTTATAAAAAATCTTGATGAATCCAAAACATGTAATATCATCTGCAACATGGTTGTGAGGGTGGCTATTGTAAGCCGTTGGGAAGCGCGAAGCACCAGTAGCTGTTGGCAAGTTGGAAATGTATTTTCGCCCATACTTCCAAACTCGCAAAAATACATTTTCAGACTCTGATCAGTTAGCAATGCTTTGTTGTAGGATGGAAACTTACAATCAGTATTTAAATGTCAAGGACATGTTCGAACGACCAATTGTCGTCAGCAATTTACGTTATGTTATCTTCGTGAGTTCGTGTGAAATTATTGTTTTGACGCGTTTGATTTTATATGTAAATAAATGATTGGTCAATCGATTGGCGAAATTAGTTATATGAATTCTTCGAAATCCAAATGTACTAATATGAGGTTTACTTAGATCGGACCCATGAGAATATAAATATGAGGTTTAATTAGATCGGATCCATGAGAACATTAATTTGATCGGCACTAACACCGTTACTTAAACTGTGTTTCTGAAAGTATGGCACGTATTAGCAGTTTGATTTCAGTTCATTTTAATGTTCATTGGAACGTAAACAATTATTCTCCAACATAAATCATGGCAGATACGAAAATTTAACGTCAATTAGAACGACATTTCAAAACCTGTGTACCCTTCAGCACATTCTCAAAACCTATGTACCCTTCAGCAGTTTTTTGGTGAGAGTGACCCCTTCAGCCATAGTAAATTCAAATAGTTTAGTTTAGTGTGATTTGTCAGAATATTTGACAATGCGTTGACCTTTCCCAGTGTTTGCCGTCAAGTTCTAATTTTACTTTGATGTTTTATTTGCTTAATTCGACTTTGATCGATAATGCCACTGTGAAAGTAATGTGTACATAAATCTAGTTTTGAAATTCGATATCTCGTCATTGGAGAGTTATTACTAATGACAATAAGAACAAAGTTGATATGATTTACACGCGCATATTAATGGCAGTTGTTTTAGAAACTTACAAAAATACATGTTACATGTATATTACACATAGTTCATAATATGATCCAAATGATCACTATATTAAATATTAGTGACCAAAGGGGGAAGTTGTGTCAGTCGGCAAGATTCGTGTATATATCATGTAATAAATTTTTATATTCTTCAAAGACATCAAACGACCAATCGCCGACCGAAAAAGCACTTGTCTTCGTTTTAAATGATTGCTTTGTGGTGTTGTTCTTTTATGTTGAAATAATGTAAATGGTTGGTCAATGCAGACAGTTTCAAGTTTACATCATTGCGTTTTGTTTTCGGGTTAACTTTATTATTTATTATTTATCATATTCAGTCGCTGTGGAAGCTTTTCCAACCGATGTGTTCGTTAAGTCTGCGATAAAAATACCAAAGAAGCAAGCTTTGTGACCGACCCGCCAACCAACTCGAAACTTCGCTACATATAATTCATACATAATTACGAATATGACCGTGGCAGCTACATAGTCAATAATCAATATTACATCGAAGTCATTATACGATTTCATGCGTTTTACAACCATCCATTAATGGTTATGAAACAAACGTGTTCTCTGAATTATATTTGTCCCACACGTAGATATCATGGCAACCCTAATTACATTCTGTTATCTTTGCAATTTATCATTTTCAAAATGGATCAGGTAACTTGGTTCAGTATGTGCACTATCATAAATATTGAATAAACTTTTCAAGTAGATTTGAATCGTCCCTGCTTCGCTGAGGTTATATCGTATCAGTCAATAAAGTATATGTGTACCTTATTTTCAGCAAAGTCTTTTATTCATCATTCGTGTAGCGTATTCTCGTCATTGGACGCTCGACTTGATTTAGAATCACATCATAAGAGTAACCATTTCCACATGGCGCACGGCATTATATATACGAATCTTGCCGACTGACACAACTTCCCCCTTTGGTCACTAATATTTAACATAGTGATCATTTGGATCATATTATGAACTATGTGTAATATACATGTAACATGTATTTGTTTAAGTTTCAAAAACAACTGCCATTAATATGCGCGTGTAAACACTGGTCATGGAAGTGTGCAAAGTTGGACTATTCAGTGAAATAGAAATCACAATATGGCGATTACTCAAATCGCTAGCGGTTGAGAAATTTCAAAATATGCCAAAAACAATTGTTGATTGTAAGCAATATTTGTTGAGAAAATCGGGTCACGGTGGAATAAACTTGAAGATACACAGGGATAGTGTAGGATATCAGTTTCTCAGTTGTTCGCCCTTGCCACATCCCAAATTGGGGTGAGCTAAATCAATTGTGGTCACAACACAGGGCATAATAATTATGACGATTGGCACCAAATGACAAGCTCTCCACTCTGGTAGTATATTGCAATACTCAACGATAGGTGGTGATGGACAAAATTTCCAGAATGAGACTTTGAGTTTAGGAACGAATGCACTTCTATAACTTAATTGTTTATTCTAAGTGTATATACCTATAACAGCTTATGTTGTTTTCATATCTGAATCTCTGTCCATGATCTTTGTGAAATATACATGTTCCTGACTAAATGATGGTATTTAATTGTATTGCATCCGGTATCAAAGATCGCGGTATTATATAACAGACACATTTACCAGGAGAATGCTGGAAACTATGCAGATACAACATAAATATACATGTACAGGGTTTTGAGGGCCATTGTATATAAAGCTATATGGCCTGCCGAAATAAGAATTACCACAGCCCCCAGTCGCCACTATATAGATACCATGGTTATGGTAAATTATATTTTCCGACAAATTACTCAACACATGGTGTAGACGCATACGTGCTGCATAGATATGCAAATAACTATCACAAGAACTCAACAAATGTATGCATTTGGTGGGACGTATCAGACCGTAGAAGACTAGAGCGCAGATTCCAGACAAAAACTCAAATAGTACGTCATTCAAGAGAACCATGAGTTCGGTCGGTTCTACTTCGAGGGTTGGTGATAGTTACCTATGATGTGGTGATAATGTTTGATGCTATCTCAATTTTCTGAAAACGCTCAAATGTGAGCAATAATCAGCTACCTAGCAGAATAAGCTGGTTTTGAGTGTAATGTAAGCCGAAGGTCATTTAAGGTCGCCAGGACAAGCACCCATGTTATTCAACCTGATATGAAGTTGTAAAATAAGGGGTGTTACGACCAATTGTTGGTGTGTCGGATTAACACGCAGGAAACGGGTTGCATTTCAATTTATTTTCACACGTTTGATCCGCGAAGGCATTGGTAATCGACAATAGATTTTAGTTGTTGCATAACACAACAAAATGAGCTTTAAAAACATGGAAGTGATAAACTTATAGACCTGTGGTAACATATAAATATTGTTTAAACTAACCAACTACATCCATCCATGCATCGAATAGTGACAATATGTTTGCCCTTATTTATGTCACTTTATTAAACGAGAAAAATATGTATTTTCAGGAAGATAAAGGTACCCCAATCATATATAGATCATTTGCAATCTTTAGAGAATAGTCGGATAAGCTATTTATGCAATCAGCCCTTTCTTGTCAACAAAATGCTACAAGAACAAGACAGAAATATCAAATCTATGTCATACATGTACCTTATCTATGGGTGTGACCTATTTCTGGGTAATTCTCAAATATTATTGTCCAACTATAAATCATTGGCAATAAAAATGACCAAATATTTATGGAAAACAACTGTCATCATGGCTCATACACGTTATCACATTCTGTGGTAAATTATTATATGCATGTGTGTCATTGTCAGTCAGGCAAACAACTTACAAAATATATGTAAACAGTAACAAAACATAATGTCAAATATGTTTTGACTCAACGATGTATTACGGTGGATTATATCAATTATCATTAAAACTGGTTTGTTTTGTTGACTGCAGAAATGAATTTAACCGTTTTTGAATATCGAAGTTAGGTGACTTGAAATCTATGTCGGCAATGTCGCTATTCTGACGTTGTGTAAGCAAATTATATCAGTTAAAAATCCGAAATATATGTAAACTATATTAACATACCTTTGAACAATCATATGTATTCTTTGTAATCCTGTCGATATTGAAGTTTTCGTAACTTATGTTTCACAGTCTAATCCAAAGTAAACATCGTTCCTTGTTAGATTTCGGCTTCAGAAATGGCCAAAATATCACCGTTGATTTACCGTTAGAATCTGGCTCCATATTTGTTATATACCGACGGTCACTATTTTAAGATGCATACGCACACCTAGGCATCTTTAAAATGTCGGAAAGAAGTTATATTATTGTGTTAAACAGCGTTATATAACGAATGAAAATGCATCACCGAGAGGTTCTTTTGTTTGGTAAGGGGACGTCCTTGAACTTCGTTCGCTGCAACGCGATTGGTCAGTTACCGCTGTCGGTCAATAATCTGAGATTCGTCAATTTCCTGTTGATTATTTGTTGGCTGTTTCAGTCACTGTAACATATCACGACCAATACTACACCATTCCCGCAGCCATATTATGTTGAACTTTGACCATTATTGTTTGTTTTTATTTCTGTGATATTTGAGATATTTGATGATGATTTAATTCCTGAGCAGAAGTGCGAACTGCATTTTTTCTATGACGAAATGTCAACATTTGCCTCGCTGTTTATAAACATAACTGATATCTTAGTCGTATAAGGCTAAATACTGACTTTGGCAGCAGTTTTGAAAGATACTTTAGCTATTACAAATTTGTTCAAGTGTGTGTCACCAATCTAACACTTTTGATTCATTTGCCGCCATTTTTACATTCATGATTGAATATATTGACAATCTCAAATTTTCAAGCACCAACGAGATTTAAATGTACTGGTAATAATAGCCTTCAGTTCGGGTTCGTTTCACATTGCAATATGGCTACAAACACGAAGTTATACCAAGATAATAGTAATGTCTCCAACAAATATTAGTCAACTTCACGCATCAACCACAACATATAAACGAATAAGGACGAAACATTGAATTTTCTATAAATTAGCTGCCATTTTGACTGCCATCATAATTCATAGTAACAATTTCAGACCATAATGACATTGAAATTTGTAGGTAATCCTTCCACTGGCTTAACTCCTTCGGATCGTTCATTTCATAATGAAATATGACTAGAAACTGAAAGTGAGTTTTCGATGAAATATCATACTACGTCCTTTAAAACAAATTATGCATAAAAAGTAGCTGAATACAAACTAATAACAAATTTCACTGCCCAAATAATCTTATGACATGAATAATAGGAAAACAAACAACATTTTTTCGTCAGTTCCAAACAGTAGAGACGGATATAGAAGATATGAGTGAAAATATGTCTATCTTCCTATTCATATAACCATTTTGGCAGCCATCTTGCTATTGGAGAACCAATTGTTCCTGTGAAATGTAATACAATGTAATAGCATCCCAATAATGCATACATGTGTATACATTATATTAGATATTGTCTCCAACAAAATGGATTAAACTGACTTAGTTCATATTTTGTAACACGTCGGCCATGTTGGACGCCATCTTGAATTCTAGGAAATGCTCAAGGCTGTGAACTCCACACCCACCTAGAAATTGAAGCACATGCCATCCAGAATCACAATCCGCTGAGAAAAAAAAACTTGAACAGAGAATTGTTACTTACCCCTAAAATTGGCCCTTTGCTTCTGGTATTTAGGTATAATACCAAACGATGCTAGCAGTTCCGTACAAGTATATATGCCTAGAGTTCAGTCATACACTTTTAGTTCCAAGTTTCTGTTGCCGTATGCTGAATTTGAACAGCTATGTAATTTGTCAGAGCATGCATTGGTAATCAAGAACGAAGTGTACATACAAGGAAGATCCCCATTTGCTTGGTTTGCTTGCATGGGTCCCTAATTGGACAAACAACTTCACTTCACAATTTGCAATTGTGTGAATACGGCCTAACTTATCAGCACACACCAACACAAAGCATACCATATAAGTTTTCCCTCTACTGGAAATAATTAATAACAAACACCCAATTATGTTTGGAAACCAGCCACGACGAGCGACTGTCCCGTTTATTGATCGTATAGGCAGACCTGACCACGTTAAGCATATAGTTACGTACAGCCCCAGTAACGACGGCGTCCCCACCGGCCAGAAAAAACGGCCATTCTTATTTTATATTTTTGTATATGGCGGAAATCTGTAACCAGTGCCTTTGTGGAGCCCGTCTGCAGGGTGAGAGGCTGGTCCTCATCTCGATATGATTGTGTGTATTCATGTTGTCATGAGCCCCAATTTTTATATTGTCTGATACTCAATATTCAACAGTATGAATATGACCATAAAAGTTATCTCCACCTTACCATGAATAATCACCACATGCTATATTTAGTTATCGTCCCTTGGAAATAAAACATTGTGACCAACATGACATGAATACACGAAAGTATATCCTAAATGCATATATATATATATATATATATATATCTCATATATATTTTGAAGACCTCTGTCTGTTTGTCTGTATGTATGTTTGTCTGTATGTCATTTATACAAATCTACGATTCTCGACCGATCGGGACGAAACTTGGTACGTGTGTGTAGTTTGACCAGGCGGTGGACGTTGTCGTATTGGCGAGCCCGTGCGGCGCCCGCTTCGCGCATGCGCAGACGAGATCTCGGAAACGGGTGGAGCTATCGACTTGAAATTTGGTATGTGAATGTATCTTGCCCCGGATACGAATTTTATCGGGTCGCCGAGCCCGTGCGACGCCAGCTTCGCGCATGCGCAGACGAGAACTCGGAAACGGGTAGAGCTATCGACTTGAAATTTGGTATGTGAATGTATCTTGCCCCGGATACGAATTTTATCGGGTCGCCGAGCCCGTGCGACGCCCGCTTCGCGCATGCGCAGACGAGATCTCGGAAACGGGTGGAGCTATCGACTTGAAATTTGGTTTTTGAATAGCGCTGGGTAGAGCTATCGACTTGAAATTTTGTTTTTGAATAGCCCGGACAACGTCGGGCTCATCGGCTAGTATATATATATATCTATCTATCTTCTATCTATACTATATATTTTGAGACTTCGTATATATGTGTGTGTGTGTGTGTGTGTGTACTTCATAGAATCCAAAACGCGTGTAAAGATTGAGCTCAAACTTCCTAAGTAAGTGTCAAATACCACCGACACGATCGTGGTCGCGGTTTAGAGAAGCTCAGAGCACCCGTTCTCCAATCTCAAATCACCGCAAAGGCACGGCGGGGGTTAATCAAGTGATTATTTAATGAGCGTTTGTTTTTGACGCATCTATATAAAGAGCGTCTGTTTCCCATTCAACGTTATTCGCATCTGCAGAGTTATACGGGAACGCAAACGTTATCGCTCGAAATTTATTCCCTGCGAGCACGGATGGCGCGCTCTGTTTTTACAGTATATACCGGTATATACCGAAATCATCCCAGATAATCACGAATATAGCATCAGATTTCTCCCCAGATATACCGTTATAAAGCTACTGGAATCTGCCAATCTACGGGAAATTCCAGGGAATGCCGATTGAGCTCAAACTTGCTACCTACGGGAAGTGTCATATATATGAGTGTGTCCTTTATAGACTCTAACCGATTGAGCTCAAACTTGCTAAATAAAAAAATAGCCCCCAAGCCGTAAATATCAACAACAACGATATTACTAAATACACGTTTTCGGCAATGTGAGAGTTTTCGGGGAGCCGTGATGCCAACAACAACGACCCGAAGACAGATTTCCCGACGGGAAGCGTTTGTTTTAAATTCAATGCAATGTTATCGTAGAGAGATTTCACGAAACAAAGAATGCGTTGTCTGTCGTTCCTAGGAAGGGGGGATTTCTACGGGTAAATTTTTCCGCCAGAAACAAAAAAATTAATTAAAACAATTTACAATTTAATTAAAACAATTTAAAATTAAACAAAATTAACAATAAAAAAACAATTCAGAAACAAAATATATTAAATTTAAAAAACATTAAATTCATATTCAAAAATAAAAAACAAAAATAAATAAAAACAAAATAATTACAAAAATGTCATGTCATGTTTCTGAAACAAAGCCATGGGACGAATGCCGCCAGGGGCGGGCTAACCTGCTAGTCTCTTCTATATATTTTGAGAATTCCGTGTATTCGAGAGATAGCCCACACCCTCCGGACCTCGATGATATGATCGTGAATGAGTATTGATATACCCCACTAAACTTTGACAAACACCAGTAATGGTGTGTAGATCATTTACATGAGTATTGATATACCCCACTAAACTTTGACAAACACCAGTAATGGTGTGTAGATCATTTACATATATCTCCTATATATTTTGATACAATCTATCTAATTTACATATCTCTCTTATATATTTATGTTTGTGTGTGTGTTGTACTTCATACAAATCTACGATTCTCGACCGATCGGGACGAAACTTGGTACGTGTGTGTAGTTTGACCAGACGGTGCTCGTTGTCGTATTGGCGAGCCCGTGCAACGCCCGTGCGGCGCATGCGCAGACGAGATCTCGGAAACGGGTGGAGCTATCGACTTGAAATTTTCTATGTGAATGTATCTTGCGCCGGGTACAAATTTTATCGGGTCGCCGAGTCCGTGCGACGCCCGTGCAGCGCATGCGCAGACGAGATCTCGGAAACGGGTGGAGCTATCGACTTGAATTTTGCTATGTGAATGTATCTTGCGCCGGGTACAAATTTTATCGGGTCGCCGAGCCCGTGCGATGCCCGTGCAGCGCATGCGCAGACGAGATCTCGGAAACGGGTGGAGCTATCGACTTGAAATATGCTATGTGAATGTATCTTGCGCCGGGTACAAATTTTATCGGGTCGCCGAGCCCGTGCGACGCCAGCTTCGCGCATGCGTAGACCAGATCTCGGAAACGGGTGGAGCTACCGGGTACAAATTTTTCTTATTGAAACGCGTGGAGCTAAAAATTAAAAACAAATATTAAAAAAATGTCATGTTTCGGACAAGCCGCCGGTGGCGGGCTAACCTGCTAGTCTATACTATATATTTTGAGACTTCGTATATATGTGTGTGTGTGTGTGTGTGTGTGTGTACTTCATAGAATCCAAAACGCGTGTAAAGATTGAGCTCAAACTTCCTAAGTAAGTGTCAAATACCACCGACACGACCGTGGTCGCGGTTTAGAGAAGCTCAGAGCACCCGTTCTCCAATCTCAAATCACCGCAAAGGCACGGCGGGGGTTAATCAAGTGATTATTTAATGAGCGTTTGTTTTTGACGCATCTATATAAAGAGCGTCTGTTTCCCATTCAACGTTATTCGCATCTGCAGAGTTATACGGGAACGCAAACGTTATCGCTCGAAATTTATTCCATGCGAGCACGGATGGCGCGCTCTGTTTTTACAGTATATACCTTCGGTATATACCGAAATCATCCCAGATAATCACGAATATAGCATCAGATTTCTCCCCAGATATACCGTTATAAAAAGCTACTGGAATCTGCCAATCTACGGGAAATTCCAGGGAATGCCGATTGAGCTCAAACTTGCTACCCACGGGAAGTGTCATATATATGAGTGTGTCCTTTATAGACTCGAACCGATTGAGCTCAAACTTGCTAAATAAGAAAATAGCCCCCAAGCCGTAAATATCAACAACAACGATATTGCTACCTACGGGGAGCAACGTTATTAGCATCTGCAGAATTATGCAGAGAGAAAATGCTTTCCTATTTTTAGAACGCAACACATGTTTACGTCGCGTTGGTGATTGATGTTCACAACGGGGTTAATTGACTGTCCGCTCTTTACGACGATGAGGTTCACGGTGGGGACTATTGACCAACACTCACAATTTCGTCTTTTGCATCAGATACCAACACCTCGACCGATCGGGACGAAACTTGGTACGTGAGTGTAGTTTGACCAGGTGGTCGTCGCTGTCGTATTGGCGAGCCCGTGCGACGCCCGTGCAGCGCATGCGCAGACGAGATATCGGAAACGGGTGGAGCTATCGACTTGAAATTTGGTATGTGAATGTATCTTGCGCCAGGTACAAATTTTATCGGGTCGCCGAGCCCGTGCGACGCCCGTGCAGCGCATGCGCAGACGAGATCTCTGAAACGGGTGGAGCTATCGACTTGAAATTTGCTATGTGAATGTATCTTGCGCCGGGTACAAATTTTATCGGGTCGCCGAGTCCGTGCGACGCCAGCTTCGCGCATGCGCAGACCAGATCTCGGAAACGGGTGGAGCTACCGGGTACAAATTTTTCTTATTGAAACGCGTGGAGCTAAAAATTAAAAAAAAATATTAAAAAATTTCATGTTTCGGATTAGACCTCCGGTGGCGGGCTAACCTGCTAGTCTCATATATATTTTGAAGACCTCTGTTTGTTTGTTTGTTTGTCTGTCTGTCTGTCATTTATACAAATCTACGATTCTCGACCGATCGGGACGAAACTTGGTACGTGTGTGTAGTTTGACCAGGCGGTGAACGTTGTCGTATTGGCGAGCCCGTGCGGCGCCCGCTTCGCGCATGCGCAGACGAGATCTCGGAAACGGGTGGAGCTATCGACTTGAAATTTGGTATGTGAATGTATCTTGCCCCGGATACGAATTTTATCGGGTCACCGAGCCCGTGCGACACCAGCTTCGCGCATGCGCAGACGAGATCTCGGAAACGGGTGGAGCTATCGACTTGAAATTTGCTATGTGAATGTATCTTGCCCCGGATACGAATTTTATCGGGTCGCCGAGCCCGTGCGACGCCAGCTTCGCGCATGCGCAGACCAGACCTCGGAAACGGGTAGAGCTATCGACTTGAATTTTTTTTTTAATAGCCCGGACAACGTCGGGCTCATCGGCTAGTCTATCTATTATATATTTTGAAAGATCTGTGTGTTTGTGTGTGTGTGTGTGTGTTTGAAATCGATGGACTCGAAAACGACCAAGCCAATTTCGATGAAACTTGGTATCTGGATGTATTTTCGGCCGGAGACGAACATAGGCATATTGATTTTCAGATCCGAGGTCAACTTTTCACGTGCCGAGGTCAAATCTGTTTTTACGCCGTTTTGCGCTAATATATTTCAGTTCGGTGCTCACAAATCTATTCGATATAGCGCGAATAATACATTGCCAGTCATATAATTTGCACGATTGGAATCTGTGGCGTTTCATCTTTCCAACGATATATAATATGTATGTATCTGTTTTAGTTATCTGCCTCAATTATTAAGGAGAAGTGGTACGATGTTCTATCAGGGTAAAAAGAATGCGTAACTTCTATGACGTCGTTAGATGTCATAAAGTTAGATCACGTTAACTCTCACCCGACCGATGCATTTGACTGTTTCAGACTTCTTGGCGATATCTCGGGCACCGATGGTAATTTATCTTTACGTTGAAACTTGAGGCGCGTTTATATACTTCAGTGGAAATCAAATCGGGTTAAACTGGCGGATTTTTACGGACGAAATATGATGCATAGGGTATCTCGGTATCCGCTGGGCCGATTTCCCGGTATCCGCTGGGCCGATTTCCACCATTTTTGGGGTGTTGGTGTTTGACCCCACCTGACCTTGACCTTTAAAATGGTCAATTCAAGGTCAAATCGGGTAAAACCGGATGGATTTCGACGGGTACTTTTGTTCGGGCACTGTGTTTTGGACGGGTCAAATCGTGCCCCACTTGACCTTGGCCTTCAAAATAGACAATTCAAGGTCAAACCCGGACGAAGTCGGGTCACCTTCTAGTCTATTATATATTTTGAAAGATCTGTGTGTTTGTTTGTGTGTGTGTGTGTGTGTTTGAAATCGATGGACTCAAAAACGACTAAGCCAATTTCGATGAAATTTGGTATTTGGATGTGTTTTCGGCCGGAGACGAACATAGGCATATTTATTTGTCCGTGCGAGGTCAACTTTTCACGTGCGGAGGTCAAATCTGTTTTTACGCCGTTTTTGCGCTAATATATTTCAGTTCGGTGCTCACAAATCGATTCGATATAGCGCGAATAATAAATTGCCAGTCATATAATTTGCACGGTTAGAATCTGTGGCGTGTCCTCTTTCCAACGATATATAATATGTATGTATCCGTTTTAGTTATCTGCCTCAATTATTAGGTACAAGTGGTCCGATGCTTTTATCGGGATAAAATCAATGCGTAATTTCTATGACGTCGTCAGAGGTCATAAAGTTAGATTACGTTAACTCTCACCCTGCCGATGCATTTGACTGTGTCGCGTTAACTCATCACCGGCCGAGGTATCCGCAAATGACATTGGGCTATATATCTCGCAAACGGGTGTAGCTATCGACTTGAAATTTGGTATGTGAATGTATCTTGCCCCGGATACGAATTTTATCGGGTCGCCGAGCACGTGCGACACCAGCTTCGCGCATGCGCAGACCAGATCTAGGAAACGGGTGGAGCTATCGACTTGAAATTTGGTTTTTGAATAGCCCGGACGAAGTCGGGTCACCTTCTAGTACTATATATTTTGAGACTTCGTATATATGTGTGTGTGTGTGTACTTCATAGAATCCAAAACGCGTGTACAGATTGAGCTCAAACTTCCTATGTAAGTGTCAAATCCCACCGACACGACCGTGGTCGCAGTTTAGAAAAGCTCAGAGCACCCGTTCTCCAATCTCAAATCACCGCAAAGGCACGGCGTGGGTTAATCAAGTGATTATTTAATGAGCGTTTGTTTTTGACGCATCTCTATAAAGAGCGTCTGTTTGCCATTCAACGCTATTTGCATCTGCAGAGAGATATACGGAACATACATTAAATTTAAAAAAACATTTGTTTCTGACCAACCCTGCGAGCACGGATGGCGCGCTTTGTTTTTACAGTATATACTTATATACCGAAATCATCCCAGATAATCACGAATATAGCATCAGATTTCTCCCCAGATATACCGTTATAAAGCTACTGGAATCTGCCAATCTACGGGAAATTCCAGGGAATGCCGATTGAGCTCAAACTTGCTACCCACGGGAAGTGTCATATATATGGGTGTGTCCTTTATAGACTCGAACCGATTGAGCTCAAACTTGCTAAATAAGAAAATAGACCCCAAGCCGTAAATATCAACAACAACGATATTACTAAATACACGTTTTCGTCAATGTGAGAGTTTTCGAGGAGCCGTGATGCCAACAACAACGACCCGAAGCCCTGAATGCCAACAACAGATTCAATGCAATGTTATCTATTATGCAGAGAGATTTCACGACATTACGACGGGTACGGCAGACTCAAAATATTATACAGACAGATTTCCCGACGGGAAGCGTTTGTTTTAAATTCAATGCAATGTTATCGTAGAGAGATTTCACGAAACAAAGAATGCGTTGTCTGTCGTTCCTTCCTAGGAAGGGGGGATTTCTACGGGTAAATTTTTCCGCCAGAAACAAAAAAAATAATTAAAACAATTTACAATTTAATTAAAACAATTTAAAATTAAAAAAAATTAACAATTAAAAAACAATTCAGAAACAAAATATATTAAATTTAAAAAACATTAAATTCATATTCAAAAATGTCATGTTTCTGAAACAAAGCCATGGGACGAATGCCGCCAGTGGCGGGCTAACCTGCTAGTATATATATATATGTATACCAGACTGTAAGTAATAAACGTCTGAATATGTCATGAGAAACTTCTGTGCGCTAGACCTGAGCTAGATTTGCTGAACCCAATTCAGTTTTAACGATACAAACAGAAAACCAACTACTCGCACAATGCGATTTATAATGAATCGTCTGTCAACATTCAAGATGGGTATCGTGTCTGAAATTTATATATAACATTGTCGGATGTTATTTTGAATTACTTTACATCCGGTCTTAGAAACTTGTATGTACAATAATTTTTTAACCAAAATTATTGTTAGGAAGTTTACGGAACGAACGTCGTTCTAGAAATGATTCACTTCTCTGAACACGTGACCTCTCTTCGCTGTCGCGAAGCCCCATTGGCTGTTACCACGTCACGTGTTCATAAACAACCATAATTCCACCCAATCGCGGAAACCCTCCGTTTCCCGCGCTGTCTAATTATGTTAACCCGTATCGCCAAGACAAATGTTTTTCTCTATTACTACGAAACGCGAAAAACTATTAGTCTTCCCTCTACTGGAAATAATTAATAACAAACACCCAATTATGTTTGGAAACCAGCCACGACGAGCGACTCTAGATTATGTCCAAAAGCACAGAAGAAAACACAACATGCCTCAATGTTTCATCATAGTATGAAATATAATCTATTATAGACCCAATTTTCTAGAAACTTCCAGTCTGGACTCTAATGAATCCTGAACGTAACCGTCTTTCGCGGTTTCGCTGCGCCATCTGCCATGGCGTTTCCAGCAGCGGTCATTAACCCCTGCGTTAGCAGCAGCGGTAGCACCCCTGCTCTCAATGAATGAGTACCTATGTTAGCACTCGGTGATACTTCCCTCAGACGGGACATGATGCATTCCCGTGCCCTCGTGTAACTAATCTGCTTATCTTTGTATATAAGTTTACAATTTTCACCAGAACGAAACAATGGTCTGAATAAATATACATCATCAATTGTGGTCAGGCCTGCAGACATAAAATATTTATGCAACCAGTTGTATGGACAAGCATCGGAAACACCTTTAACAACAACAACCTGCGAGTCAAGGCGATATTGATCTGTTTTGCTCTTTCTAATATTCATTGAAAAATGATTTTCCTTAAATTCTATGTCATTTGCTTTAAGAGCTATTAATTCTCCGAAACGCAGAAAAGCTGCAAAAGAAACTAGAATCATTGCAATATCTCGGATTATTAAAAGATCCGAACTTGATTTGTATTTTGAACACAAATCCAACAAAACTTCGACTGGAAGTGCCTCTTTGCGTTGTATCGGTTTTGCTGATACACGTTTCGGTGAAGCCAATAAATTATGTATGAATGCATTATTTGTTGGGTCCGAGTGACCGAAAATGCCATGAAAATGTTTAATTGCGTACTTCATAGATGAAATGACTCCGTATGAAACGCCTTTATCAATCATATCTGTCATGCACAATGTGATCTGAGTAGGTTGAGCAGGTATTACTTTACCGCCAATCCCTTTAGCAAATGTCTCCCACTTCCGGAACACAGAGAGGTACTTCCTGCTGGTGCCATCCGCTTTTGAAGCTAACAACAAGTCCGCCATTTTCTCTCCTAATCCCTCGGTCGTTGCCGAAACCCGCAAGCCACTGCCTTCACTTTTTCCCGTATTGAAGATTTCAAGCCTGATAGAAATGATTTATGAAATAATTATCATGCCTTATATAAACACATCATGCTTCAAATCTTACTGCTGCCATGGAAAATCTCATTGGATCCTCACCAAAAACCCCATTGATTCCTCTCCCTGGCTGTAATAAGCCTCTATTTCCAAGATCTACCATTTCGATCTTCCCTTTTAATAACAGGTCTACAATCTTAGGCCAAAAATTGCTCGACTGCCATATTGGCAACACCAATGTACCTCGTGACCCTTCTGAAACCATTTTGTTTATAACTTTCAGAATCAGTTTAGGCGGGTGAACCAACCAGTTATTTTCGCCGTTCTAAATTTGTGAAAATGCATCTATAGCTGATGTGCCTGGGCACCACCAACGCGAATTGAACGATTCCACGTTTTTATTATAATCAGATGCGAAACGATCTGATGTATGAGGACCTCATCGTTCATCCAAATACATAAAAATGCCTGTTTCTACTTTCCAATCGTCCGAATCGAAACATTTACTAAGCATATCAGCTTTTACGTTCTGTTCCCTTGGAACCCAAACAGGGGACAACTTTATGTCGTTCGCGTCGCATATGTCATGTATGTTGAATGCGACCGTTTGCAAATGTGGGTGTCTACTGCCCGTTTTAGTTATCTGGGCTGCGGCTTTGTTATCGGTGTACCATTTTAACCGCTTACCCGCCAGTTTTCCGACTGACAGACCTGCTCACGCCAAGTGGAACTCGAGTTGCGCTCTTCCAGTGACCACGAACCAATCACTTCCGACTCGTCCATATCCGGGACGAAACCGCCATAACCAGTACTGGAGGCGTCGGTAAACACCTCCGTGGTGTAACCATCTGGACTGACCAAGTCCTGACCGTTCATTGATTGAATATTGTCTTTCCAAAACCTCAACTCGTTTGCCGCTTCCGCGCAAACGGGTACCGGCGAGTCCCAACTCGCTTTATACGCCAACGGGTTGTACATATAGCGACTTTTCAGTCTAACCACCGATTACACGGCACCGTTCATTGATATCAGTTGGCCGACTACGGTGGCTAACGCGCGCGCTTGCCCAAAACCGTCGTGCCTTTGCGTTTGCTCCTCCACTCGTTTAATAGTTTGTATCAATCTCTGAATCCGAATATCTGAAACGGATATTCGCCCGTGTACCGTGTCCCAATCCAAACACAACCATCTGGCGCTCGTTTTCGGAAACCAAGTGCATTTTTTGTATGAAATCAAAAATCCGAAATCTATCAAATCTTGCTCGACTTTCTCGCTCAAAGAAGCTGCCGCTTGAATACTTTGAGCACCTGCGATTCCGTCATCTAGGTACATTATTACCTTGTGCCCCTCTGAACGGCACAATTTAGTGACAATCTTGTCAATTTTGTATATATAAACGCCGCTGTCGAAATTCCAAATGGTAAAACGTTGTATACAAAGAAAGTTTCTCGCCCGTTTAATAGCCAGGAGAAACCTAGATAAGTTCTGAAGGAATGAAATATTTCGACTGAATGATATGCACTTCGAAGATCAAAAGTGAACATATAATCGCCCATTGAGAACATTTCTCTGGCAACCGAGCCTTTTTCCAGAGTAAATTTGAAACTGGCCAAAGAATGATTTATATATATGTCGACAGTCAAGTACCATCCGTTGTTTATGGAATCCTATTACGGCCACTTGCTAATGGCGCTTTCGGCGCACTTTTTGTCGCTTTCGGCGCATCGCGCCGAAAGCGCCGAAAGCGACAAAATGTGCGCCGATCGGCGCACTTTTTGTCGCTTTCGGCGCTTTCGGCGCGCGCGCCGAAAGCGACAAAAAGTGCGCCATTAGCGTTGTTTCGGCGCGCGCCGAAAGCGCCGAAAGCGCCGAAAGCGACAAAATGTGCGCCGATCGGCGCACTTTTTGTCGCTTTCGGCGCTTTCGGCGCATCGCGCCGAAAGCGCCGAAAGCGCCATTAGCAAGTGGCCGTAATAGGATTCCATAGTTGTTTGCCTTCCCTATTCGTTGCCACGGTAAGCGGATTAACTACGACCGGCTTATCATTTACTTGAGAAATGCAATTTAATTCCAATAATTTTTCTATTTCCGTTCTTACAAACTCTGAATTGTCCCGTGCCGATTTGTTATTTCTCAGACAACACTCCGTCGGAACCGTTAAAAATGGCAACTTATACCCGTGTTCCACTATTCCCAACAAATAATCGGAAGCGCCCGCTGTCTTCCACTTTGAATAATTTTCATTCAATCTACCTCGCGGACTGACCGAATCATGACACTCAATTCGGTGTCTGGGTATCTCCGCGCGATTACCCGGATTATCTCCCGTGCCAACTAAACAGGCTGTATCGAACGCGTTATCCGAAGCGAACCTTTCCAGCTCTGTTAAACATGCAGTATTATCAATCGACTCGACAGAAACTTCTAAGTCTACTTTTGCGACTTTACTGTGACTTTCCGCGTCACTGACTCGAGTGTAAACAAACTTTTCAACTGCGCTGCGCTCTCTCTGTTCATTGCGCTAGCGACGGCTTTGCGGCTATCATTGCCGCGAACACTTTTATTTGTTTCTGATAAACAAACGCCCGCGTTTTTTGTAACGGCCGTATATTTCGCCGCTTTGTACTCCGCGACCGAATAATTCGCGCGGTTACATTTGCTCTCCAAACTAGCAACGCTCGACAAATTACGATTACTCGTTTCGCCTGACGCTACCGACTAAAGGTTGTTCCACACCGGGCGCGAGAGAGCGATTATAACGGCCGTTTTCTAACGTCCGTAGCAGTTCAAAGCGCGCGATTTTTATGTTCACACCGCAAGCGACCGACTCGCTGACCACGAGGCGATTATAGCAGTGATTTTATGCTTCGTCGAATTGTCGCTTTGTTGCAAACCAGCGAGATAATTGGACGGCTCTCAAATAGGTGTTTATACGACCGTTATTTTTCTATTTGATGACGGCACACTGATTTGTCGCCGCGATAATGGAGGACTTTAGCGAGAGGCTAATAATCGAAGTACAACGCATGTGTGTCTGTATGGCACATGTGTGTCTGTATGGCACATGTGTGTCTGTATGACTGTGTGTGTCTGTATGACTATATATGTATGTATGTATGCATGTATGCCATGTGTGTCTGTATGACTGTATGTCTCTATGACCAAATAATTAAACCATTTATTGTTGTTATTTTTCGTGACTGAAATTCCACCTTAGATTACTATATTCAGTTTATTCCTTGTAAAGAACTAAAATCATGGACCGTATAATCTGCTCCGTTGGCTGGTGAATTATATTTTGGTATAATCAGGGGAAATGATAAAGAATATAACGAGGCTAGTTCATTCCAAAAGACGTTGTGGTAAACATGAGACAATGCATTCATCAACTAATAATACTCGCGTATTACCGGGTGGGAGCACTATTATAACTAATGTGTAGAAATGATTACACATCAAATGTATAAACCCGGTTAATACACATAGCAATGTGTAGTTTTACATACAAATACATTGACCAAGTGCCGTTCTACACATAATGTGTACATTTTATTACACACACTTGTGTAAGAATGTAGATCGTGCGCATTGCGTGCCTTCAGTTTCATAGTCTGCTACATGACGACGATATTGTTTGAGTATATGTTTTGGAATACAACTTACTACTGTCTCAATACCCATGTAATTTTGAGTGACGAGAATAAACAAATTGTAGACAAGGAATTGCCCCCGAAGCCGGGGAGATGGTAATATATGACCCTCTGATCGGATTGTTGTTGTTGGAATCTGTTGAGATGGGGACCCGCTGTTCGGATTGAGTGCCTTTAATGTCTTTATATATGTTTGTTGACATATTCAAAATATTGTCAGATTAATGACACAGTGCATACCTCAATTGGCCCATGCTATGATCGTGATATATTAATGTGTACAGAACTGTCTAAACTGTAAACTTAGGTCCGGATGACATTTAACATGAATACAGTAGAAATTTCTACTATTTTTTCGGTGTATACCATCATATGCCTTTAACACATAGAGTGCCGTGCATATTGATAAGCATTAATATTTTGCATCCCTTAAAGGACTCAACTCTAGTTTGTAGATATATTCAAAATTATAGTCAAGATGCATGTCACTATACATTCATTCAATTGGCTGATTCTGTGGTTGTGATGCATCCATAACTGATTTATGTAGCAATCAGTAACCACAAATTTAAATTCCAGTAATGGATATTTGGGTTAATAAATATTAAGTCTGACTCAAACATGTCGACGTTGTTAATGGAATTTATGAATCCCGCATAGAAAGAAGATTGAAATTTGTCAGTCTAATATCGTCGAAATATTCCAAATCCCTTTAATGACTCAACGCACAACTATGATATATTCAAAATTCAGATAATATGTGCCGTTAAATAACCCACAACATTGTTTGTGGTGAATTTATCAAATAACAATGTATACAATGATATTGTGCATCCACTTAATGATTTCTTAACATGTTTGTTGACATATCTAGAATATAGTCATATGAGTAACACTATGAAAACCTCCACTGGCCCATGCTATGATTGTGATGCAATAATGTTTATTCCAGAACTGAGTAAACCTACTAAACCCAAAACACCGATACCGCTGAAATTGTCAGACAAATTAGTCGGTGAATACCTTATATACCTTTAATTACCCACAAATTTGTTATATTTGGTTAGCACTGATATTGTGCATCCCCTTAATGATGACGCAATCCAAGTTCGGAGATATATTCAAAATTTAGTCAGAAGCAAGACACTATGCATTCATTCAATGGCCCTTTCTGTGTTTATGATGTATTAATCAGTAACCACAAATTTAAATTCCAATAATGAGTTAATAAATATTAAGTCTGACTCAAACATGTTGCCATTGTTAACTGAACTCTGAAACCCCTCATAGAAATAAGGTCGAAATTTGCTAAACTAATTCTTGTCGAAATATTCCATACCCCATAAATGACTCAATACAAGACTGATATTTTCAAAATTAGACTAATTAGTTGGTGAATACCTTATATACCTTTAATTACCCAAAACACTGTTTATATTTGGTTAGCACGGATATTGTGCATCCCTTTAATGACCCAATTCAAGATTGTTGATATATTCAAAATTTAGTCAGATGCAAGACACTATGCATTCATTCAAAGACTCATTCTGTGGCTGTGATGCATTAATGCATTCATAACAGTATTATGTATCAATCAATAACCATAAATTTAAATTCCAATAATGGATTGGAATTAATAAATATTAAGTCTGACCCAACCATGTTATCGTTGTTAACTAAATTCTGAAACTCCGCATAGAAATAAGGTCGTATTTTGCCAGACTAACCTTGTCGAAATATTCCAAAACCCTTCAATGACTCAAATGCCCATGCTAAGATTTTTATGCATAAATGTTTATTATAGAATTGAGTAAACCCAAAACTGAGATCTGGAAGACAGTAACACCAATACCACCGAAATATCCGGACTAATTAGTCGGTGAATACCTTATATACCTTTAATTATCCACAACACTGTTTATATTTGGTTAGCACAGATATTGTGCATCCCTTTAGTGTCCCAATCCAAGTTTGTTGATATATTCAAAATTTAGTCAGAATACTATGCATTCATTCAATGACTCATTCTGGTATCAACAAGTACCCACAAATTTAATTAAAATAATTAATATTTGAGTTAATGAATAACAATCTTATTTCAAACATATTCTTGTTGATGTTGTAAGCCAAGTTCTAAAACATACCAAAGAAATAAGGTTTGAAATTTACATATATACAAAAATATGTGTGTGGGTATGTATATGTATGGGTATGTATATGTATGTATGTATGTATGTATGTGTATGTATGTATGTGTTGTATGTATATATATGTATATGTATATATATGTATATATATGTATGTATATGTATGTATATATATATATATATATATATATATGTGTATATGTATGTGTGTGTATATGTGTGTATATATGTATGTATGTGTAGGTATTGTGTGTATGTATATGTATGTATGTATATGTATGCATGCATGAGGGTGTATGTGTGTGTATATGTGCATATGTATGCATAAAACACACAATGCAAGATCATGAATAATTATTATCCATGTACTCAAACTTGATATTATAATTTGACGGACCATGAATTTATGTTCCTATATCACCAGCTCGTTGTAACCTGACACACCACCACATTCCACCTGCTCAATATCACACGCATGCATAGCTCAGTATAAAGTTAAAATACCTGCATATCACAGAAAAGCTACACTGTATTGCACAAAATGCATTAGCTATTTAACTTGACGGTCGAAATCATACAGCCATTTTTAAATATGGATATTAATTAACCCGCAAAAACAAATTTATTGAAATCACTAAACTTACCAAGCGGCGTTGCCAAGCCTCAGAAAATCGACCCATCTTTGTTGCTTTTCATTCCACAAGAAGACAGATTTTACAAGGTCATAACAATCTCGTATGCCCCGTGTAAAACTTATATTACCCCGCAAAAATTGTCGTCGCTATATAGAGAAGACAGATTTTACAAGGTCATAACAATCTCGTATGCCCCGTGTAAAACTTATATTACCCCGCAAAAATTGTCGTCGCTATATAGAGAAGACAGATTTTACACGGGTCATAACAATCTCGACAAAACAAACGTTGTGACAAATTCATGCAAATTCCAGGTGCTCAAACAGCCAATGAATCTGACACTTGGTGATGAAATTCAACTATTTACTTCAATAAACCATTTCTTATTTTATGTAATCCATGACCGAAAGCTTCCACAAATTTTTTATCACACGTTTTCATTACACAGCTGACTGAACATTGAATCAACGGATCAACAAATCCCGAAAATCTCGTTCCAAACCACATGACATTCATGTGTGAACAAAAACAATTTTGACCTATAAAATCTTAAGGGGGTGTCAGGTGACGATATCGGAAGAAACATACCATGCTTCAATCGTTACCAAATATAAATGCCGAACTATACATATTATTGATACGTCAAATGCTATTCTATTGTATGTCACATTATTGCTTAACCTATATATATATTTAGTCCTTCTCAGTATATACTAACACCATGCACACAGAATAATTATCATACTTATCGAGGTTCAGCACATACGGTTTTACGTCTAACTTTCTTACAGTTATGATTTAAATCAAAATATAACATAATATAATCCCATACATAATACTATTGTCGTCGAATTGGAACTGAAAATATCCATGCCTTATACAGAGATTCGACACGTGCATGAGACATCTTAACTTCGCGTGTTCAGTTGTACTTTACATATTCTCCGTGCTGGCCGGTCGTTGTTCACCTTAATTTACAAAACCGAAGCGACCTAATTGCACGCTTAAATAGCTTCGACAAGTCAAGTAGGGCAATATCTTTACCCGCGAACCTGTAAGTTCAAGACAATGGTGTCATAATGTCAAGGTCGAAAGCCGCACTCCCATCTCGATAAATGCATTCATCAAAGGCTTTTATGGGTTATATTATACTATTCACTTGTATGTCCACACACAACATGTAGTACAAACATTTATCAGTTAGATATCCTTGAAATATTAAAAACCATCGTGCTCAAATATTTTTTTTTACAGGAATCGCGAGACAGAGTTTTGATCTTGGTCCATTAAACTAAACTAATGAATGAGTAGGGGGTTGAACTTTATCTTGCATTTTCGAATACGGGTGATAACTCTATGAATTTTGAACTCTATTGTTCATAACTTGTAACTGGCCCATCCTTGATGTATATACAATTATGAAACCATCAGCGATATAATTAACGAGTTTTACATATATCTTTAGATCACCATGCACAGCTTCTAAATATAAGAATTACACACTACTTTATAAATGTTTGGCAGCTTACGAAATTGCTCAACTGACTATTATGACGTTATCCTTATGAAAACCACCCGACAGTAAGCTCTTTTATGATTGAAAACTCCTCTTTAATTATTTTTGCTATATGTGTATATATGCTTTTCTTGTTTTGTTCATTTGATTTTGTTGCTAGTCTCTTCGTTACTCCATGCTTAAGTGCTCATTTGCTGAAATTGATTGTGCTTTCATATCTGATTATATCCGATGACGACCCTATTTACCCTCCCTCTCTGGGTTTTCCATATCCATGAATATTGATATTGTTCAATACAGGGTCGTTGTCGGATACTTTAATTTACGAAGGCGCAGGGCAAAGTCAAAAAACAAGTCATCACCTCATCTAAAGAATCTTACACCGCGCAGAAACATAGGTACTTTCATCTTTTTGTTTAGTTTACTGATTATCATAGCTAATGACGTGGAAGTTCAACCAGGGCCGATGGAACCAGAAACTATTTCTATATTTCACTATAATATTCGTAGTCTCAGAAACAAAATATCAAAGCTTGCTGAGCATATAGAAGATTACGATATCGTATGCTTTACCGAGACGCACCTAGATAAAAATGTGCATAACGACTCCATATTATTTTCCAATTTTCAAGCTCCGTTCAGACTTGATAGAAACGAACACGGAGGAGGTCTGGCTGTGTATTTTGCATCCAGCATTGTGTATACATATTTACCCGAATTTGGTTTTGACGACGAAATTTTGTGGTTTGAAATTGGAACCAGGCAGAAATTTCTTTTCTGCGTAACTTACAGGTCTGAGCGTGAATGCTTAGACACTTACTGGACGAATCTTGACAAATCCATTGCCAAGGCCCTAGCATATAATATGTCTTTAGTCATGGTTGGAGATCTAAATTGCAATTTATTAAATCGCGATGGTGAGCTTCAAAAAATCATGAGCAAATGGACCCTTGAGAACGTAATTAAAGAGCCAACCCGAATAGGTGTGAACTCAGCAACACTCTTAGATCCGATTTTATTAAGTGATAGTCTAGTTTACCTAAACCCGTCCACTGTTGATCTAGGTTTATCAGACCATAGAGCAACATCTGTAGAAATTTCATTTCCAAATCCTAGGAAAAAGTCATATCAACGGAATGTTTGGAATTATGCCAGAGCAGATTTTGTTGGCATGAACTTCGAAATTAATGCAATCAAATGGTCAGACATTCTCGTGAGCACAGGTCACTCCGATATAAATCAGACTGTAGACGTTTTTACTCACACTTTCCTAACAATTGCTCGCAAATATATCCCATTCCAATCAGTTACTATACGTGAGAATGACAAACCATGGTTTGACAGTTTAATAAGAAAACATATTCGGAAACGCGACAGCCTCAGAAAGAAAGCGCTGCGCTCAAATCTTCCTAGTGCCTGGGATAAATATAAAGCAACCCGCAACAGAACAAATAACTTGAAAAAGTCAGCCAAAGATAAATATTTAGCTAGCCTAGATGAAAACTTGAAAGTAAATGAGCCAAAACAATTCTGGCATGTCACTAAACAATTACTTAATAATTTCTCCAATGACGAGAAAATTCCCCCACTAAACTTTAACAACAGAATTTTCGAGGAAGATTATCAAAAGGCACAGGTCTTAAATTCAATTTTCACGCGAAATAGTACACTAGAAAATGAAAAATCGACATTACCGAATTTTGCAGAAAGAACAACCGAAAAATTAGAAGATATCAAAACTACCGAGGAGGACATATCCAAAATTTTGAAAATTTTACACACAAATAAAGCCACGGGCCCCGATGGTATAAGTAACAAAATGCTAAGGGAAACACATGGCTCAGTTTGCAAACCACTTAAAATAATATTCAATTTATCTTTAAAGAGCTGTTGTTTCCCTACAGCTTGGAAGAAAGCCGATGTGATGCCCCTCTTTAAAAAAGGTGATAGGCATGACCCTTTAAATTATCGTCCGATATCTCTTATAAGTTGTGTCGGCAAGGTACTAGAGAGATTAGTTTTTAATGAAATTCTAAGCCATTTGAAAACCCACAACCTTTTATATAAGAATCAGTCTGGATTTATACCTGGTCATAGTACCGAATTTCAACTAATTGAAATCATTCATAATATCCACTGTGCAATCGACGAGGGCCAAACGAGTTGTGCAGTATTTTTCGATATTTCCAAAGCGTTTGACAAAGTCTGGCACCGAGGTCTTGTTTTAAAATTAGAGAAATATGGTTTGAAAGGTAATATTCTGAAATGGATGACAAACTATTTACAAAATAGACAGCAAAGAGTTAGAGTCAACTCAAGCTTTTCGCAGTACTCCTCAATATCAGCTGGTGTGCCCCAGGGATCTGTAGTCGGGCCTCTGATGTTTTTAATTTACATTAATGACATTGCCGATGGAATTAAATCTAGCACAAGACTGTATGCCGACGACACATGTTTAATCAACAGCGATAGTGATACGTATAACCTTCAATTGACAGTCAATAGAGACATGAACAAAATCAGAGACTGGGCTGAAAATTGGTGTGTCCAATTTAATAGTAGTAAAACCAATCTAATGTTATTTTCCAAGCCAAGTGTTGTTAAACCTACAATCATATTCGACGGGGTAACCCTAGAATACTCTAATAGCCACAAACACCTAGGATTGGATATTGACGACAACCTAACTTGGAACACACACATTGGTAATATATGCACAAGGGCATACGCACGCCTGTCACAATTGCGTAAACTAAGAGCAATGCTAAATCGTGAAACACTTCAAACCCTCTATTTATCCCATGTTCGATCCCTTATGGAATACGCTAGTAACGTTTGGTCTGGTGCACCTGATTACTTACTAAAAGATCTAGAAGATGTTCAATACGAAGCAGCTAGAATAGTCACCGGTTGCACCAGATCAGTTCCAAATATTAGACTTCTGACCGAACTAGGTTGGGAGACGTTAGAAACTCGAAGATATTACAAACAGGTGTTGACATTCCACAATATAGTAAACGAAAAAACACCTAACTATTTGACAGACCTTATACCATCCAAATTCAGCGCCCGAAATGACCATGATACCAGAAATGCATCAAATTTTATCCCTATGAAATGCAATTACAAAAGAAAAGAGTCCACCTTCATGCCCAAGTGTATAAATGACTGGAATAAACGCGATAAAAAATAAGAAACATGAATTATGAATGTTTTCGACAATCACTTATTCCCAATCCGGTTAAACCTCCTAAGTATTTTTCTACAGGGAAACGATCATTAAATATCTTACAATGTCGACTCAGGTGCGAATGCAGTGAACTCCAATCAGATAAATACTTCAATTATATTGCGGTGTCCAAAGCCTGTAGATGCGGCGATGGTGAAGAAAACGCATTTCATTATTTTTTCCAATGTCAATTGCATATTATTCCAAGAGTAGACTTGCTGAACAAGCTACTACGATTCAATATTTATTCAGTAAAAACTTTACTATTTGGAGACCCAAGCTTATCAAATTCCAATAATGAAGACATTTTCAAGGCTGTCCAAATCTTTATAAGAGACACATCCCAGGGTGAGAACACACAAAGTTCAACAGTAATACTATGTGAGGTAATGACACATATATATAGTAGGTACAAGTCTTTATTATGTTGTGAATAAGATATGCAGTGTGTACAAATATAATGATCAATAGTCGCCGCGAATTGGTGTCCCCGAATGGGTGATGCCTGGTGTGAATGATGCCTGGATATGATCTAGGTATGAGATGAGTCTAGTGAAAGCATGATGTGATGGGATGTAGTTGTTTCTTATATACTATTTGGGATGCATATTAGATGAGGTGTTTGGCAATACACATCGGGATTGGTTCTTCCGTTATGGTCATCTCCCTTGACCATATTTGGGAGCCATCTTCATTGTGTGTATATCTTCGCTGAGAGTAAGACGTGTGAGGTTTCGAGAACCGAACACGAATATCTGAGTTTGGGGTTTTATATATTGGGACATTCGTATAGTTTGAATCAAGTTGTGAGATTATAATGGGTAGTTATCTCACATATGTCCCCCACCCGTGTAAGATTTTTAGCGCAGCGGAAAATCTTATGTAACATCAAAATTATGGACCTAACTGGGGTAATTGTGATCATGTAATGTGGATGAGGCTGAAATGAAGTATAATAACATTGATTGTGGTGAAGTTATGATTAATACATGTGGAACAAAGTTGTCTTAAAATGATGATATGCGATATTAAGTTGTCTTAAAATGATGATACGCAATATTATGAGATTATGAAATAAATGGTGAGAAAAGCATATATGGGTTGGTATATAAAATGATCGTGCAAGCAGTCATAATGCGTGCTATATTGATATGTAGGCTAAGGTATGATAATAGAATATAGAGATACAAGTATGAGAAGTAATGAATATAACAATACGGTAATAGTGCATGGTATGTTTTGTAAATGATGAACATTGGTGATGTATTATATAAATGCATGTTGTATTGTTAATAAAATCATGACGATATGTATACATTCGGTATTGTGGTGATGAGAGACCAAATGTTTCTCATCTGCCGTCAATTGCACAGGGAATTGTTGAGAGCATGTGTCAGAGGTGAAATATTGTTTGGAGTGTGGTATATGAGACTTTGATTAATGCATTTGTTGATAGGTGGGGAGATCCGTGACCAATGTTATTGAAGATAATCGGCGGTCAGTTGTCTAATTCTTGGGGTTGGCACGTGTCATAATGGCGTTATTATATGCAGCTGACGTGGTATGCATGCAGTAACGATATTATAATTAGTCTGTGGGTTTGTGCCCCTTATAGGAAAAAAAATGGTATTATTGGGAAAATGATCAATATAGATTAAGTGGTGGGTTATGGATGGACGCGTGAGTTTTTATTATTTTCATAGGTCGTAGTGTGGATGATTCTTCATCGACATCTCGCGGGTGTTTTTTGGGAAATGTCAAATCTTCTTGTGTGATTTGTATTTGAGGTTCCTTAGCTGGAGACATATGAATATCTTTCGTGGCTTCATTGGGTATTGGTGGGGTTAGTCTGTGACGAAGTTGCATATCAGTTCCCTTTATCATTTGGTTAAGTTTATTTCGTCACTTTGCGATTTTAATTCGTCGCGTGTTGTGATTGCGTTGAGTCTGGTATTGGGAAATTTTCGTGATACACTGAATAATGTATTTGCGACTTGAGATGGCAATCAGTAAAATTAATACGAACGTAATGACCGCGGGAATGATAATTTGGTAATAATCCTGTTTTTTCTTTTGTTTGATGGGTTGCAGGGATGTGACTGTTTGCAGAAAATCATATAATGATAGTTGCTTTATGGGGGGTAACTTGTTTGGAATCGATACTTGAGGGGGCAAGTTATGAATTTGGGAAAATAATGGCTTCCATTGTGGCAATTTATGTAATTCAATAGTTGATTGTAATTGGGTTATTTGTGTCTTGATGGTGATGTTTGATGAGTTCAAAGTTGTGCATGCAATTAGTTTGATACTGGCTGATGTAGCTATGCACCTTGGTGGTAAAGTTATCGTTGCGATGGGGGGTAAAATTGTGATTCTATATGGTCGTTTTCTTAAGAGATTGTGATGACAGTTTACTGTAAATGTATGAGCTTTCGTGGTTGTTATAAGCCATGTACATGCCGCCAGCTTAATAGCGGATGGTAAATTATACTGAGGGTAAATGGCTATAGGGCAATTTGTGGCGGTATTTTTTGTATCATTGGTGAATATGTTGAGTAGGCAGTTATGATTATGTGATGCGGCGATTGAAATTTTTTGAATTTTACAATATGGTAATTTGTTTAAAATACACGGGTGATTGTCACCAATGGTGGTATATTTGGATCGGTCGGGAGATAATAGCAGGTAATTATGAGTAATATCGATTCGGGCAACTGTATATTTATTGTTGTGTCTGAGTCTTGGGTCTCGAGGGTCTAATGGATAAAAAAATGGTATAGCGCGGAATATGTCAAACTGCATTCTGATATCGCGTAAATAAATTGTTATGGTAATGATTAGTCTGCTGTCTGTGAGTATGGTTTGTGTCTTCAAATGTTGGTAATATTTTGCAATTCCCGATTCTATGGGGAATGGTAACTTCAAATGGGCTGGAAGTAATTTCGTTATACTGTCAAGTGCCTTTTTTAAATGTATTGGGCTTATGATCTCCGGTGTAAATCGGTGGTTAATTAGAGAGGCAATTTGAACTTTAAGATGTCGCAAATATAATTTTGCTTGGATAACATCTTGTTGTATTTCGTGTAATATTACTAGAAACTTAGCGTTGATGATTGTGAATATTTCAATTGTATGCACATGTTTTTGGGTTCGATGTGTTTCTTTTCGAAGTGTGGCTTGAATATTGGATATTGTTGTTGATAATGTGTTGACTCGTTGGCGATTTTCGTTTGAAATGACGCGTGTTATATTCATGATAGAATAAGCGGTTTGAGTATCGTGTTGGATTTTTTTTTGGTTTTGGTAGAGGGTTCGTATGTTATCTTCTACATGTGTAATATCTGACATCGAAGGGGTGCCAAATAAAAACTTAGCTATATCGCTTATTACGGGTAATATTGCTCGTTTGAGTCTTTTGGTATTATGGAGTTGATAATAATTATGATATTCATATTGGATTTGTTTTGTTTCCGTGAGAGCCGCTGCTAATTCAGTTTGTAAATCTGTCAAAATGTTGATGAGATTAAAGTTAATGTTATTTGTCTCGTTCCTGAATGGAGGTTTGTTATGGTGATATGTGCTTTGATGAAACGTGGCACAAATGCTATTGAGTTTATTTTGGGCCATCCTTATGTCGGTAGCGAGTCTTGCTATGTAGGTATAATATGGTGTGAGTTCGATGAGAAAACTGAGATCCCAATTTTCATTTGAGACAGCAATTTGCCGGTGATGCAAAAATAACATGTTCTGTCGAGTTAACATAGCGTCACTAGTTTGAAAGCCGATGATAAGTATGAAGAGGGTCGCTTTAACGAAGTTTTCTTTAGGCTTCATATCGCTTGCACCCCTATAAGTAAAAATATAGGTGTGTATTAGCGGGTTAGCCGGTATCTGATTATAAAGATAGATTCGCGTGGGCATGGCTTTTATGGGTTAACTGGTTTAATTAATCGATGAGATTTTTCGGCCGGTGTAAGTTGTAATGTCATTCTCAGATTACTGTGTAAAATTGGTACCCCCAGAAATCGACGAAATATGACGTCACGCGATGCCAGTTTGTGTACCAATTAGCCGCGCTGCGTGCGCTAGGCATGTCGACGAAGGTAATTAGTGGTATAGCGGTATAAATGCGTTGGCCATTACGGCTGTGAATTATCTTTGATAGCTGTTTGTGCCTATATAATTTAACGTGGGCTACATCGTGCTAATGCAGATTGGTTTCATTGAAAATATCACATGGACATCTGAATGTGAACGACAAGTGGTATTGCTGTATTATTTATAAAATGTATGTGTCATAGGGTGTAGGTATACCAACAGTCATGTCAATATGGATATCAAAAGGCATATGAATAAATGCGTATTGTGTACTGCTATATATAGGTTCTTATTGCTATATTTGACATGATTATTGGCGGAAATTTTTGTTGATTGTATAGTATTAGGGGAGTGCAATTGACGCATGGAATAGTAGTTCTATCTATATTGTAATGATAATATTTGATCGCGCATTGTCACGCGGCTCTGGTTATCTTGGCAATGGGGGGGGGGGGGGGGGTATGTATACAATATCGTCGTGTTGGGAGATATTTTGCATGGTGATCTATATCGGTAGCATTGTATATGAATGGTAATTGTATGTTCCTATTTAATTGTATTTATATATTTGAACAAAATGTGTTTCTGACGTGATATTTTGTTCCTGGACAAATTATATCGGAAATTTGTATTCCGTTGTCCTATTGGAACAACTCGATGATTGTACGTGTGTGGGATTTGGATGAAGAAACTTGATGCTTCTATATACGTGGGTTCTATACATGTTAAGTTAACTGGGCCTTGATTGGCCGTTAACATGTACGTTGTATTTGGAGATTTTCTTGTGGAAGGGGGTTTGGGTGTTATGGAAATTGGATGGGGAATTGTATCTCACTAGATACGTGGGGGGGGGGGGGGGTAAGCGTACTAAATCGTTAAGGAAGGTTCACCTATTGGTGTTCATGTCGTAATAATTGGTGTGTGTGTGTCACTTAAGTTTGATATTATGATACACTTGTGAGGTTGTGAACCTTGGTTAATTATTTCATCTAAATAGGATTATTTGAGTTTGATGAATAATTATGGATAGTTTTGGTTATGTTATGAGGCAGAAAAATTGGCTGGGTAATGTTTGTTTATGTTATTAGTTTATGTTGAAATATTCCTATTTATTGATATGATACTTGTGTAACATATTTTTATTGTATTTATTTTTTTTATTTTTTTTGAGGGAAGCAAGTTTTAGCCCTGTGTGCATGGTGCACCGATGCACACTGGACTTGCCAGCATTGAGTTATATCTGATTATTAGATGATGTTTAGTGTGTTTATTTATCATTGGATATTATGTTTAGATGTATCGAAGAGATATCGCTTGATAGCTGGTTAGATGTTAGCGGGAACAGGGGTTTGTAATATATATTTGAGATAGATAGTGCCTAGCATGTCCCTCGGGAATCTTCGAGAGTGCTTGTTTGGTTTGGCACAGCGTCCCGATTCCATACGGACGCTATCTGCCAATATGAGATAAGTATATAAGGTGTGGGAATATCGACAAGGGTTATTTCTGACATAATTTTCATTATGTCTGATTACCTGCGATTTTTGGAGGCTGAGGTTGCTGTGTTAGAAACGAGCCAATATGAGGTAACAATGCAATATGTGGATCACATATTGGCATTTTATGATGTTATAGTTGCTGTGTGCCTGGCTGGAGGGACCAGTATAGATTGGGCACGGTATTTGAGTACCGTGTCTGAATTAGAACGATGCCACAAGGTGATAAATCTCCGGCTGGAGATTATAGATGAGAGGCAGAGGATAATAGACCTATGGAGCCAACATCGGAGAGTGCTATAAGAAGATGTTGGTGTGACTGCTGCCCCTGAAGAATTCGGACCGTCCCTGGATCAAGAGCTGGCTTGCATTCTGCAAGCTGGCACGGTGTTTAGCCAACAATAACATGTATTGAATTGTTTTTGTGGTTATTCACCGTGTTAGCCTGTAGAAATAACATCTTGCTGATAAATTCAGTGAAAAGAAATGTATTTTTTTTTTGTTGTTGTTGTTGTTATTGTTGTAATCGTGGTAATGGCCCAAAGGTGTTAATATTGGTTGAGCTACAAAGAGTAACTTTTGTAAACGTGCTAAATCGCCAAAGATTATTTAATTATAGTCTAAGATTGGTTGAAATGTAAAGAGATAAATATATTATTAGACCGCTGCCAAGAGTTCAATACTGTTATTGATTGGATTATCTAAGTTTTAGAATGAAGAGCGTTTGTTTGTTCGAGGGGGGGGGGCGGTGTAATGGTGACTTTCATATTAGGATTGGGAAATACTGAATATCTGGGTGATGCATGCCGTGGTTAATATTCCACACGCCATATAACAAAAGGCGTTTAGTGGCAATTTTAGGGTGTCATGACCTAAAATAAGGTCGGACAAATGTCCGTTACAATGAGATAGGGATTGGGGAAGTGTTGTTGATGGGATAAATGCCGTGGTTTATGTACCAATCGCTCTATAATGAAGAGCGTTTTGTGGCGGTATTGGGGGGGGGTGATATTGAGGGAAATATGCCGTGATTATTGTATCAACTACTATATAATATATATAGTGTATTGTGGCGTTGGTGGGTGGGGTGTCTACATTGAGGGATAATATGCCGTGGTTTCTGTACCAATCGTTCTTATGTTAAAGAGCGTTGTTTGGCAGGAGGGGGGGGGGGTGGTATTGAGGGAAATATGCCGTGATCACTGTATAACCTACTGTATAATATATAGTGTATTGTAGGATTCGTTTGCTATGTCAATGAATATATGATTGAGTTAAGCATATTGGAGGGAATGAAGATGTAACTGAGTCTTGAACGGGATTTTGCGATATTTCGGAGATTGGTGCGAGAGACAATGATCGACATATTGGCATGTTTCGTGAATAAACAATTATTCAAAGACGCCGAGTGTCAGTCATTAGCGAAAGATATATATTACATGTCGGTTAAATTTACTTCGGCATCATGACTCAATGCACACCTGTTAGCGATAATTGAATTAGAGATTTGGGAAACGAGATGATGCCCTGTTTAATGATCATACCACTGGTGTGAACGAAGTTTATCGTTTGGGTGTCTATCTCTGTGCCGAAGGGGGTGGGATGGGAGAATTGCAGTAGGGTTATGCCTTTGTAAGATCTGTTTTATATAATATTAATAAAAGTTATGTAAATTATCTATCATTAGTGATTGTGAGATACTTTGATACATGACTATGAATGTTCGATATCAGTTGTCATCTGATATAAATCATATGTTTCCGTACTTTCGTTTGACCAATTTGTCGAACGGCTGTCGGGTGATGTATATTGGAAGGAATTAGAAAACGATGAATCTTTAGGCGTGTGTTTGGAGTATGGTGAATATAATTTACGATGCCGGCCGCGTTTGTTATCTGCGCGATCCGATTTTGTGTCTGGCGTCGTACTATAAGAATTTTGTGTAATTAATTTGTGTTTTATGACATTTGGTTCCTGTGTTTGGGGCCTAGATTGGTCGCTGGGTGATAAATCCGGGGGTGATTGGCTGTCTGTTTTATTAAAATGTTTTGAAGCCATGAGTCTGTTGGCTAATTCAGCCAATGGTATTGAAGAGCTGTCGTCTGTGTTTGAGCGCTCAAGTTGAGCGCGCTTAATTGCCGTGGTTTTGAGGTCATCGTCTGATTCCAATGTGGATTGAGAGCTATTATTATCGACACTGGCTTCACTCGGTGGAAATGCAAATCGATTATGTCGTTTATTTTTTAAGTGATTGGGAATTTGAGGTGTAGGCCAATCAATGGGGGATGGTTTGATGTGTTTAGCATGTGATTTTGTTAATTTAGCAGATAGGTCATGTCTTAATATGTAAGATATGGGGCCTGTCTGTTTCAAGATACGCCAAAACGGCTCATATTTAAATGAAAATTTGTGATTTGGTTGGTGGATTTTGTAATAGACGGATTGGCCTATTTTAAAGGTTGGAATAGATCCACCTTTGTTCTGTTTGTGGTTGCGAGAGGCTGTTTCGAGAAGAGATTTTGTAGTTTTAAAAATAATGTGTTGATTTTGAAGCGTGGTGGCTAAAAAATCCTCTCCTAAATACTTTTCTCTGTGTGTTAAAATTCGGTCTATGCTTATCTGTGGTTCTCTAAAAAAAGTTAGAAAAAATGGTGAATGTGTATGTACACTGGAACAATGGAAGTTCATTGCTTGTGATGCATAATTTAGATATAGGTCCCAATTTTCTACATTTGCTTGGGTGATTGTTGAAATGATTGATGCTAGACTTCTATGCGAACGTTCTGATTTACGTTACTTTGGGGTCTGTAGAACGAAGTGAGGCGGTGATTGATATGGTAATATTTACAAAATTCAGTGAAGGTAGAGTTTGCAAACTCGGACCCATTATCTGTTAATATTTCTTCAACTGATCCAAATAAAGTGAAATACTCTGAATTCAATCTTTCTAAAATTGTATCCACCATTTTGTTAGGTAATGCGTATGCTAAAGTATGTAATGAAAATTGATCAATAATAGTTAAGATAAATCTATTTCCTGACTGTGTTTTGGGGGAAAATGGTCCCATAAGATCGATAGCTATGAGTTGTCCTGGCCTTGATGGGGCAGTGACTGGTTGAAGCGGGATTTTTGGATTATAAGCATTTCGTTGTCGGCATGTATGACAATTGTTTATGTATGTGACAATTTTTGCAAACAACTGAGGTGTGTAATATCTGTTCCGTATGGTCGCGTATAGCGATTGTACCGCTCTATGGCCGAGACTGTGATATTGGGATATAACTTCTTGTGCTATTTTGTCCGTTATATATATACGTAATTTAGGTATGTCATTATATATTGATATATAGTGTAGGATACCATCTTTGAGAATAAAGGTTTTTGCTAATTTTTCGGGTATATTTGTTGATTGCATTTGTTTGATAATCTCGGAGATTGTGTGGTCTCCTGATTGTTCATCTCTTATATTAGTTATAGGAGGAAGGACCGGGCTGTCGTCGAGATCAACTGGTGGTTCGGAATCCGTTTTCTGTTTTGGTTGTTTTTTTTGTTTTGAAAATTCCTGAATATCTTTCATGTCAAGTATATTAATATCCTGTACAAGGGGATTGGTGGGTGGATTTGGGTCGCTATCGGTGCAAGAATTGATGCACGGGTGTGTGTCGGGGTTTATCCGACTGCAAAAATCTGCCGTAACATTGTTCGTGCCTTTAATATAAGTAATTTTTGGGTTCAATGCTGATATTTCCAAAAACCATTTTTGAATTTTTGTGTTTATCAGATCCTGTTTTTTAAACATGTGGATGAGGGGTAGGTGATCTGTTTTAATCTCTACTTGGGATCCTTGTAAGTAAAATTTAAATTGCCTTGCAAACGTATATATCGCGAATGCTTCTTTTTCCGTGACAGAATAATTCCTTTGTGATTTGTTAAGTTTTTTACTGGCGAACGCGATTGGTAGTTCAACGTGTTTATCATCTTGGCTATGAGCATATTGTGATAGTATCGCCCCGATACTATGTATAGATGCATCTACTGTCAGAATGAACAGTTTGTCGGGATTTGGGTAAGCTAAGATGGGGGCGGTTGCTAAGCTTTCTTTAAGCGCGTCGAACGCTGTTTGGCACGGCGCATCCCACACAAATTTAGCATATTTGGCTGTGAGTTTGATTAAAGGCAATGCCGTCGATGCGAAAGTAGGAGAATATGACCTGTAAAAATTAAGAATTCCCAGTAATCTGCGGACTTCTTTAACTGATTTCGGAGGTGGTAGAGACTTGATAATTGAAATTTTTTCAGGGTCAGGGGATGTGCTCTTGTCAGAAATAATATGCCCTAAAAATTTAACTTGTGGTTGGCAAAATTTAGATTTTGATAGTTTAACTATTAAGCCGTATTCCCTGAGTCTGTCAAATAATTTTGTGAGCTGCTGTATATGCGTTTGAGGATCGGAGCTATGACAGATCAGGTCATCGACAAATCCTTCTACAAATGGTAAATCGTGTAGGGCCATGTTCATGAGTTTTAAAAAATACCCTGAGCTCGAGACATATCCCATCGGGGCTCTTTGATAACTGTATTGTCCTTCGGACGTATTCATAGTTAATATGGGAACATCTTCGGGTACGACTCCAATAACATGATAAGCATTTGATAAATCAAAGATACTGAAAATAGTTGAGCCGAGTAACTTGGACGATTACCAATCGATAATTGGGAGTACCATCGGGATTGGGTGTGGCTTTGCGTATGAGGAGACTGGGAAATCCCCACGATGAGTGGGCAGTTGGTCTAATAATGTCTGCGTCTAATAATTTTTTTATCTCAGCAGCCATAATTCGTTGTTTGTTCAGTGGTGTCGGATATTTTTTGCAAAAAAATGGTAAAGTATTTGGTTTGAGGTCGATTTTCATTTTAATTTTTGGACAATATCCTATCTTGTTTATGTCATTTGTAAAAACATCAGGGTATTGTGATACTAGTTGCAATATCTGCTGTTTAAGGTGTTGAGGTGCCATGATATCATTGACAGATATAGGTTGAGTCTTGGTGACTGGAGGGTTAATGTCTTGCCGGTCACCTATGGTGTTTATACTGTGTTTGTTTGGCGGAGATGAGTTAATGTTTTGCTCATCGGATGCCGTGCATATCATTTGCTCTTGAGTGCCAAATGCTTGTGCTATCACACGGCCTTTCCTACTGGACATATGTGACGCCGATTGGTTTTCTATCATGACGCAAATATTGGGATTATTTGCATCTGCTAGCGTGTCGGTTACATGTACATTTGGTTCGTGTTCGAAAATGGACATGTTACCTTTGCCTATTCGGATTATAGGTGTGTTAAACATATCATTTGGCCCTATGAGTCTGCCTGTTATGATGGCGCATGAGTGGGGTGATAATGAAACGTTATTTGTTGATCGGATGAGTGATGCAATGTGACCATCCCTTAACATCGGGTATAATTGATTCTGTATTCTGAATTTTTCTAGATCAAAGTAAAGTCTAATACTGTGTTGTTTCATAAAATCGCGCCCTAAAATGCAAGGACGTGACAAGGTTGCACATATGACAAATTTGTGAGTAAGAATGAGTTTTCCGATTCTAAATGTGAGATGTGTGGATCCAAAAACTTTCATTGGTGTACCATCGGCTGATGTGAGTAACACATGTTCTTTAATTAAAGGTGGTCGATTTGGCATGGATCTATAAATGTCGTATTTCAAGCAACTGGTGGTTGCCCCGGAGTCTAATAGTGATCTAATCCGTTGTTTGTGTATTTTAATGATAGTTGAGCATGGTGTTTGGTTTAGAGCACCATCTGTCATATCACTTGGATATTTAAGTACTGGTATAGTGTGTTGTATGGGTTTGACTGGTGGTATTATAGGGTTAATTGCAGTATTGGAATGTGATTCGCGAGAACTGGTGCATGTTGATTTTCTTTTGGATGATGAGTAAGAATTAGTAATGTGTTGGTGCTTGGGCTTTTCAAGGCGATTCAGGGTTTTAAATTGGGGAGGAAAGGTTAAATCCAGAAGTGGTGAGATAGACTTATTGGAAGAATTATGAAATCTGGGTTTCATAGAGGAACACCTACTATGGCAGAAAGTGGTATGTGTTACGTGCCTGTGGCGAGGGAGATCAAGTGGAGGCCGCGTACGGTAATTAATATATCGTTGGTTTTGGCAGTTTGGTGGTAGCGTGGGGTAATGATTAATGGACTGCAGCTGTGAATTATAGACTCTATGCTTTTGAGATTCGTATGTTCGATGATCTTTAGCATATCTATGATTGTGGTTGTATATTGTGCTAATTTGATGTGTTATTGGACTCATTGCGTTGCGTTGGTGGGTGGGGTGAAATTTTTGATGCAATGAGTCCTCATCTGTTTAAAAATTGGTTGTTATTTTGAGGCCGACGTCTGCATTGGTCTGTGGTATGATTGTTTAATCTGCAGTATGTACAGAAGAGAGGTCGTTGAGCTGTTGTAGTATATCTTGCATCCATGGTCTGGATGCGGTTTGGATGGGAGACCCTTGGTTCAGAGTAGGGGTGGTGAGAATTTGAAGGTTGGCGCCTGTGGGGGTGATCATTGATTCGGTGTCTGTCTTTGGATTGACGGGGGTTGTAAGTGGATTGTGATGGCCCTCTTGGAATGTGCCGATGGTTATTGTCGATATCCATTGGTTGAGGGGATTGTAACTGTGGGAATTGGTTATAATCATTATGATGTTCACTGTAACGTAAGCGATAGCGTTGCCGAAGGTTCATTTCGCGTAGGGCGATATCAGTAGCTCTATCAAGCGTTATGGGGTCGTCTTTGAGAAGTCTGAATTTAATACTAGAGTCGCGAATACCGTCGGAAAAAAATGCTACTAATTGTGTTTGCACTGCTCTTGTGTTAATTTCATCAGTATACGCGTGTTTAGCAAGGGTACGTATGCGTTCTGCAAACATGGCAATTGTTTCCGTATGTCTCTGCCTAATGGCTCGTAATGAGGAAATGGCTTGAGGCGAATCAGTTATGGAACTGAATAATGAGCGTAACTGTGATTTCAGATCGGTCCAGGTGAACGTGAATTTTCCGTCTGTGTTATTTTCATTTATGAAGCGTTGAATAAATTCAGAAACTTGAGATTTACATGTCTGAGCGGCAATTTTTATGATAGTCTCATCTTGTGCCGAAATCGCGCGGGAGTATTTTTCCACCGCATGGACCCATTGGGGAAAAGCGTCAGGCTTGCCATCGAAGGGTTCAATAATGGAATTCATTCCCAGCAGTGCTGTTATTGTTGTCTGTGTTTTTAAACTTTCAGTCTGGTCGCGGATAGAACTAGTGAAATGGCTAATTTCATGGGTAAGCCGTGACAATAGCAAGTTCTGATTATCTTTGCCCATTTCATTAGTAATGTCTGTGTGGGGGGGTCTGGCGGTTGATCGGTCCGTTTCCCTGTTTAATTCAAGGTGATGCTGATAATTGGTTGGATGAAAATAATCGCTGCTCTGCGGAGGTGGTGACTCCATTATGTTATTAAGGATTAACGGTGTCTGTTTTGGGATCTATGGTATGGGTGCGAAATATGTTGTATTTTTTTCCAAGTGCCGTGGCGGTGTATTATGCGATTCAGGTGTATTTGACACGATTCAGGTGATTTATTAGGATGTTTTATGGGAATTGCCGCGACTATAGAGTTGACTATAAGTTTTGGATAATCCGTAAAATGAGCCGGAAATGTATGCCACTCGTTCCAAGAATCTAGTGTATGTCCTGAGTAGTTATTTGTAATCATACAACGCACGTATAAGCGGATTGTATCTTGCGTTATATCAATGCGAATGGGATTGCAATATTTAATGAGTTGTGGCGATAAAGTTATTTGGTGGGGTAAAGCGTATCTACAGTAAGTTTTAAAATTAAGAACTGAATGTTGTTTGTAAGAGGTGGGTGGTATGGGCTGATCGTTTGAAGCATGTATTGTAGTAGGATGGGTAGGTAGTGTAGGTGTAGTAGAATCAGGTGATGTGTCCATAACCCACGTGAAAAAAAAAAGGAGTAAAAGAATGCTAAAAATAGGGGGTGTGCAATTTGACAGCAAATGGGAAAGAAAAGATGGTCACTCACCAATTTCCGAGAAGAATAATGTGCACAAGTCTGTGATGATGAATGATGTACAGAATGTTCTTGTCGTGTTTATTGGAAGCCGAAGGATGTCCAAATCGGATGTTAATGTTTATGTGGATCTGAATCTGGTCTGCAAGAGGCGTGAGTAGTAATGTTTTTTAGCTGGATACACGATGTGAGCTGGTTGTATAAGAATAAAAGGTTGATTCGTCTATATCAGATGAGTATGTATGCGGTCCTGTGTGTCCGAAGGGTTGGTGTGCGGTCCTGTGTGTCCGAATGGTTGGTGTGCGGTCCTGTGTGTCCGAAGGGTTGGTATGCGGTCCTGTGTGTTCGAAGGGTTGGTGTGCGGTCCTGTGTGTCCGAAGGGTTGGTGTGCGGTCCTGTGTGTCCGAAGGGTTGGTATGCGGTCCTGTGTGTCCGAAGGGTTCCTGTGTGTCCGAATGGTTGAGTTATTTTTGACCGGTGCAGTGGTCTAGTGTATGAGACTGTCTATCCGTGGCTGGAGTGTAAGGCTGTATCCCCGTGGTTGAGTAGCGGTTTGAGATTGTTTCTGCTCTGTAGTGATCGTCTAGTGGCCGAGACTTCAAGTTGTGTGGTGAGACGTAGAACTGTTCACGGTACCATTAATACTATGTGAGGTAATGACACATATATATAGTAGGTACAAGTCTTTATTATGTTGTGAATAAGATATGCAGTGTGTACAAATATAATGATCAATAGTCGCCGCGAATTGGTGTCCCCGAATGGGTGATGCCTGGTGTGAATGATGCCTGGATATGATCTAGGTATGAGATGAGTCTAGTGAAAGCATGATGTGATGGGATGTAGTTGTTTCTTATATACTATTTGGGATGCATATTAGATGAGGTGTTTGGCAATACACATCGGGATTGGTTCTTCCGTTATGGTCATCTCCCTTGACCATATTTGGGAGCCATCTTCATTGTGTGTATATCTTCGCTGAGAGTAAGACGTGTGAGGTTTCGAGAACCGAACACGAATATCTGAGTTTGGGGTTTTATATATTGGGACATTCGTATAGTTTGAATCAAGTTGTGAGATTATAATGGGTAGTTATCTCACACAGCAGACGACTACTAGGGAAGAAAGAAAAAATAAAATAATAAAAATAATAATTCTGAGTAGGGCCATATAGTCATAAACGCTCTATAAGAACATATTGCACAGTCCTGCCACCTTACCATTAAGGATAGATGAGCACAGTACACTATACAGTAACCAGATACTTTCGAACAAGTTGGGAGAGACTAGCAACCAATCAAATTTTAACATTATACACTTTAATACCATATATAATTGTTCAATGCCATGTTCATTTTTTCTTTCACTTGATTGTCTGGTGATCGGGAGAGAAGTAGCATATAAGTGGCCCGCACTTGTTCTTCAATCCCGTTGCCAAATGTATGTATTTATATGCATATATGGCGAATAAATATGTTTAAACCAAGGAATGTAAGTTCAGAATTCCGACTTGTGAGTATTGTATTAATGATATATGAGGATATATTTGTTAAAACTTTCATGAAGAATACTGCTCTTACTCTTGTTTATATGATTGTTGTAATACGTTAATACTAATCACGTGCAACCACGCCACGACCATGGTTTGTTCATTTAAAACGAAAACTCACACATGACAGAGCAAAATATTACGTACCATTGTACGCCATGAAAGTTTTAACATATAAATCTACATTTGCCATGAATACTATATACCCACAGTTCGGAATACTGAACTTTACATTCTTGTCTACGATATATATGTGTAAGAATATACACAACATGTGTAAGGCATAGGTGTTGATTTTATGCACACCAGTGTGTATACATGTGTATAAATTGACCCATTTATTGTGTAAAATATGTTTAAGATAAAAAATGAATAATGGTTGTGTAGCAGGGCTACACGTTGTTTGTAGAAACCCTACACATTAGTCATAAGTGTGTGGGGTGGGGGTATCCCCCATGCAGCCACCTGACTCCCCTGAAATTAGCGTACACACAGAATAATAACCTGACTATTGCGCGCGACGAAGCGTTTCAGTCGCTTGCGGTGTGGACATAAAAATCGCGCGCTTTGAACTGCTACGGACGTTAGAAAACGGCCGTTATAATCGCTCGCTCGCGCCCGGTGTGGAACAACCTTTATTCGGCTTGTTCGCGTCGTTCGCGCTTTGATCGCGCATAACCCCAACGGTCTTCAACCGTTGTGAATCTAAAGTTTTTTCTAAAATACTTATCTTATTGGCAGCCGTATTTCTTGGCGCCGTTCCTCTCCTGTCGCATCCATCTTTCCAATGACCTGGTAGCCCGGGCTTCCTGGAATTAGCTCTGGAACTCTGTCGATCCGTCCCCTGAATCCGAACTGCCGAATCCCTCTTGATTGGATTAAAACGGCGATTTTTGGTTGTCTTTTTCTCGCGTCATCTTCCTCTGAGCTCTAGCTTCAGCTTTGTAGATTCTCTTCTCATCGTCTGAATCCGACGCTAGCTGGTGGTATTCATATTCAGCTACCACTATCCATCCTAACTGTGATGAATCGGCGAGCTTTATCAGTTTTTGCCGGTGTTGTAACAATGTCTATACCTTCTTTTAAGGATTGGCTCGCGGCTTCCACTCCGGAATCTTTATTGCCGTCCAGGTATATCTGGGCGTTCCGAAGTTTGTCTATCACTTTTTGGTTCGAGGTGTGCTGTTCTTCATTACTTTGCCTCTTGAATTTGAATTTGTCTGCTCCCGGTTTAACAGCGTCGGCGCTATATAACGCATTTTGTTAGCTTTCTATCTATTAATACGCTAAGTTGACCCAAAAGATCCGACTGCGATGATTTAATGGCGTCGCTAATTTTTAAATCGATGTCCATTTTGATGTTTACGGAACGAACGTCGTTCTAGAAATGATTCACTTCTCTGAACACGTGACCTCCCTTCGCTGTCGCGAAGCCACATCGGCTGTTACCACGTCACGTGTTCATAAACAACCATAATGCCACCCAATCGCGGAAACCCTCCGTTTCCCGCGCTGTCTAATTATGTTAACCCGTATCGCCAAGACAAATGTTTTTCTCTATTACTACGAAACGCGAAAAACTATTAAGCGTGACCACTCATCGAGGAGTGCATGGGTACGAGACTAAATTCTACTCACCCTTTCTAAAGTCAAATCGTTCGAGCTTCAGCAGCGAATATCGACAGGAGGTTCTCAACCAGCATTTATACTTACCATTCCGGATATATTTTTAATTTTATCACATGATGTTTACGAGGTATGTCATGCATAGAGCCGATGCCGCTGTGTTCCCTCGGAACATGGGGTTATTCCTCGAAAATTGTGTTTTAATCTCTTTTAATCTTAGTTTCTCAACCGTGCATAACGCCACACGAACTCCGCGAACAAGTGTAGGTTTAGCAACGTGATAAATGTATTGATGCGAAACGACAACGCAACCAGGAAGTTTTTGGCTGGTTTTTACTATGAATATTACACAAACTCGTTTATCCCATAAGCAACCAATTTGCGGAACAAAATTGCAGTCACAAAATTATTATGAGCTGCCTGACGACATTCTCAAATTATTTCGATGGGAAATATTGTCTGATGCAATTTGTTTTCAAATCAAGATAGTTATAAAAGATTAATTTAGAAACCATATGATATTCGAATAATATCACTAAGTTTTGTGCATAATTTATGAGTATGTTATGTCCAAATTAGTGTCGAAAAGCCGCGCTTTACACCAATACCAGACATTGCAAAATGATTGCTTGATTCGTTAATTAATCAACTATTGTCCAACTTCGTTGCACTAACGAAAATAGTCACACAAACACAGAGGCAAATTGGGGGACTATAATGTTTCATCGCAAGGAAGAGCGCGCAAATACTGTTGTATACGGTTGTGAAGCGTCCCAACCAACGCAGTGCATGTATGCATTTTACATGCATTTTTCAGCTTCTTTTAAAGAATTTGATTTGTTAAAAAGACATAATGCTCTAGTTTTTTTCATGTTATATACAAGATCTTCAACTCGTTATGTTGGGATATAAGAATTTATTAAACTCGTTTGATAAATTGGATTTATAATTCGTTGGAGATCCTCTATAGCTCGGAAACAAATAATCACATTATGTACCAATTTCATATCATAGGTCGATTATGTTCGTATTTGTGCGAGGATATGTTGAGTTGTATGTGAGTTTATTGTCACAAGCCAATGAAGAATCTAAATTCAAAACAAATTTGATCACGCTACGACCCAATTGGAAAGAATTCGAAAACGGCGGGTTATCATAATTACTTACATCCCATTAATGAGCTGTTTAGTTAATGTGTTTAATAAGTATTTAATAAGTGATGAAGTGTGTATGTACCATAACCAATTATTCAATTTTAGAGGGCCAGGTGGTAGGGCTAAAACACGCGCAGTGACCATAATTTAAGACATTTACATATAGTTTATGCATATCCCTTATATAGTATTTGATGCATATACCTTATATAGTATCTGATGCATGTACCTTATATAGTACTAGCAGGTTAGCCCGCCACTGGCGTGGTTGGTCAGAAACATGACATTTTTTTAATTATTTTGTTTTTATTTATTTATTGTTTTTATTTTTTAATATTAATTTAATGTTTTTTAAATTTAATATATTTTTTTTCTGAATTTTTTAATATTTATTAATTATTTTCTTTTTTAATTTTTTTAATTTTAAATTGTTTTTATTAAATTTGTTGCTTCTGGCGGAAAAATTTACCCGATGAAATCCTCCCTTCCTAGGAACGACAGACAACGCATTCTTTTTTTTCTTTTTTTTTTAAAGCGATGAACACTTACATCATGTCAAGTCGATCATGTGCACGCTGTTGTGTGCGCGGTGTCCACCTCATAAAAAGCGATGAACGCTTACATCATGTCAAGTCGATCGTGTGCACGCTGTTGTGTGCGCGGTGTCCACCTCATAAAAAGCGATGAACACTTACATCATGTCAAGTCGATAGTGTGCACGCTATGTTGTGTGCGTGGTGTGTCCACCTCATAAAAAGCGATGAACGCTTACATCATGTCAAGTCGAACGTGTGCATGCTGTTGTGTGCGTGGTGTCCACCTCACAAAAAGCGATGAACACTTACATCATTCCAAGTCGATCGTGTGCACGCTGTTGTGTGCGTGGTGTCCACCTCATAAAAGCGATGAACGCTTACATCATTCCAAGTCGATCGTGTGCACGCTGTTGTGTGCGTGGTGTCCACCTCATAAACAGCGATAAACACTTACATCATTCCAAGTCGATCGTGTGCACGCTATGTTGTGTGCGTGGTGTCCACCTCATAAAAAGCGATGAACGCTTACATCATGTCAAGTCGATCGTGTGCACGCTGTTGTGTGCGTGGTGTCCACCTCACAAAAAGCGATGAACGCTTACATCATGTCAAGTCGAACGTGTGCATGCTGTTGTGTGCGTGGTGTCCACCTCACAAAAAGCGATGAACACTTACATCATTCCAAGTCGATCGTGTGCACGCTGTTGTGTGCGTGGTGTCCACCTCATAAAAGCGATGAACGCTTACATCATTCCAAGTCGATCGTGTGCACGCTGTTGTGTGCGTGGTGTCCACCTCATAAACAGCGATAAACACTTACATCATTCCAAGTCGATCGTGTGCACGCTATGTTGTGTGCGTGGTGTCCACCTCATAAAAAGCGATGAACCACATATTATTCACTTTAAGATGATCTTGCGCATGCGCTCTCTTCGTGTTATTATTTGGAGACTGTGTTGGAACTGTTACTAACAATGGTTGTGGTATATATAGATCTGAAAAATGATTAATGTTCTATTAAAATATACTGGTATATATAGAGGATCTCCAACGGATCCTATAAATTCAGGTCAAAGCGTCATTCGAAATAGTTTCGATAGCTCTTTCGGGGATGAGACACCGATTTGCCGGCAAACGGCGCCTTCCCAGTTTTTTTCGAATCCGAAAATCACGAAAGTCGGGGAATTCTGTTTTTAGGATCCTAAAATCCGATCCGCCGGTTAAAACAAAAAAAAGTTTGTTTAAAACGCGTTTCCAGACCTTACGATGTCATTCCAGCAAAAAATATTAGGACCCAAAATGGGGAAAAAATTGAGAACTCAAAAATTGCGGATTCAAAATTATTCCCCAATCCCCGGAGCGAGCGACGCTGATCCGGCATGATCCGGGCTTTTTCGAGCGGGATTTCTTGGATCGGTCGATTTCATAAGGTGGACGGTGGCCATATTAACGTCCACTCATAATTTGGTGTCGCAATGTCAAAAGAATTCGCAGTGACAGCGTTTTACTCTTCGCATGACTAAATCATTTGGCGTGGGCTGCAGGTTGTAGCTTTAGTCGGATCTTCATGAAATTTTTCATGGATGTTAACAATGAAATGTAGATTGGAACGAGTCATTTTGGGATCGTTCGGCCAAAACAAATGGCCGCCAGCAGCCATCTTGGGTTTTACTCTTTACATGACTAAATCCTTTGGCGCGGGATGCAGGTCGTAGCTTTAGTCCGATCTTCATGAAATTTATCATGGATGTTAACAATGACATGTAGATGGGAACGAGTCATTTTGAGGTAATTCAGCCAAAAAACATGGCCGCCAGCAGCCATCCTGGATTTTACTCTTTGCATGACTAAATCCTTTGGCACAGCTACATGTACAATTTGTACATGTTGGTTAGACATTTCAATTAGCACCTTTCCTATTCCTCCATTTACTGTCAACCATTAAATTATTCCCTTACCTAAGTTGAGCTACAGTGCCATTGACACTTTCATTCTTATTGGTGTGAATTAATCCGATAACCTATGAAAAACACACTTCAATTACGGAGACATGGTTATTGTTGTGGGGACAAAATCGTTATCTCCGGCAACATCGTGGGGTACATGGAGATTTAATACCTGTATGTCTCTTTTTGAACCCCTCGGCTCCGCCTCAGGGTTCAAAATCGACATCCAGGTATTAAATCTACATGTACCCCCGATGTTGCCGAAGATAACTAATATTGTTTCGACTAGTCGACAGCAAAATTCCGAGTCGATTAATTGTTTCAACCCTACTAGTATGGCGTACACGGGTTTCCTTCATCACATAAAACCAGCAATGTCGTTATATAGCCTGGCCCCAGCTGGCAGCTGCCAAAGCGAGTAGGGGTGCCACGGTTAATCGTATAATCGATGAACCCTTGATAAAGCCGATAATTGATACCATTTCCGTCGTCGATTAATCTGCGTTATTTATTTCGGTAGTTGGAAAATGCCGGTTATTGTTGAATACCCTGATTGCTTTACACAGTTTAATATATAACATCATGTATCAAAGAGATTCGAGTCATTGTATATTCTTCAAATTGCATGGCGGCACTGCAGCTTTGAACTTATGCCGACATCGTTGTATATTTCTACAAGAAAGGCGGCAAGTGCTATGTCTTTGAAATGGGCTGTCTGTCAGTGAACTGAATGACCTCGCCCTTGAATCTCATTGGACCAAAGGGGAGTTGATTGACATTCTCTCGAAATCAGGGAACCTACGGCATTTTAATCAGCGATATTCTCGGCGGTGTCATTTGCAGCAAGTACTAGTATACTTTGTTTGTATTTATAAGTATGCTTAGATGTTACTAGTACAGGCTATCGCTTATAGTGTGGTGACTGCTAAATGAAATTAACTATTACCAAATACTGAACTTGTTCTGAGTCCTGAAATTTGCGGGCAGGGGCCCACCTTTGTAATTGTTATCCATGCTCTGAAAGTTCACTGAAACTTATAGTTTCCGTAACATTAGATTCCTTTTTTAGCTCAACTTACTTTGTAAGTTTGAGCTATTGCCATGGTTTGGCGTCCGTGTGTGCGTGTGTCCATGTGTGCGTGTGTCCGTCAACAATTTCCTTTGGCGCGGGCTACAGGTCGTACCTTTCGTCTGATCTTTATGAGATTTGTCATGAGTGTTGACATTGACATGTAGATGGGAACGAGTCATTTTGGTGTCATTCGGCCAAAAAACATGGCCACTGGCGGCCATCTTGGATTTCAAAATTCAATCCATTGGTGCGGGCTACAGGTCGGTTTGTCTGATCATCATGAAATTTGTCATGGATGTTAATATTGACATGTAGATGGGAACGAGTGATTTTGGGGACATTCGGTAAAAAAAACATGGCCGCCAGCAGCCATCTTGGATTTTACTCTTTGCATGACTAAATCCTTGGGCAGGCTACAGGTCGTAGCTTTGGTCGGAACTTCATGAAATTTGTCATTGATGTTAACAATGACATGTAGATGGGAACGAGTCATTTTGGTGTCATTCGGCCGAAAAACATGGCTGCCAGCAGCCATCTTGGATTTTACTCTTTGCATGACTAAATCCTTTGGCGCGGGCTACAGGTCGTACCTTTGGTCCGATGTTTATGAAATTTGTCGTGAATGTTGCCATTGACATGTAGATGGGAACGAGTCATTTTGGGGTAATTCGGCAAAAAAACATGGCTGCTGGCAGCCATCTTGGATTTCAAAATTCAATCCATTGGCGCGGGCTACAGGTCGTACTGTCTGTCTGATCATCATGAAATTTGTCATGGATGGTAATATTGACATGTAGATGGGAAAGAGTGATTTTGGGGACGTTCGGTCAAAAAACATGACCGCCAGCAGCCATCTTGGATTTTACTCTTTGCATGACTAAATCCTTTGGCGCGGGCTATAGGTCGTAGCTTTGGTCGGAATTTCATGAAATTTATCATGGATGTTAACAATGACACGTATATGGGAACGAGTCCTTTTGGGGTCAATTGGCCAAAAAACATGGCCGCCAGCAGCCATCTTGGGTTTTACTCTTTGCATGACTAAATCCTTTGGCACATGTTTGACATTTCAATTAGCACCTTTCCTATTCCTCCATTTACTGTCAACCATTAAATTATTCCCCTACCTAAGTTGAGCTACAGTGTCATTGACACTTTCATTTTTAGGAACCACCGTTTGTCCGTCGTACATTCCTACTTTTATATTGCTTTTATGTGTGCATGTTAAATTAATAGCTACACATATTATAACCATGACATCGCCGAGAACTGTGCTTGTATTGAATACATTGTGCTCATTAGTCATTACCGGTGGTTTATGATGCACTTTATTAACAAAAAAATTACATCAGCCGATGCCTCAAACAAGCAGCGATAGCAGTTAACCAGCACCCAGGCAATAGGCCATATTACGGAATATTTCTACTGATGTTATTATTATTGTGTACGATTAATCGATTATAGTTGATTATTGACGACCAATTATCAAAATCAATAATCGTGGCACCTCTATATATATATTGTATATTGTGTTACTCAGCTCAATCAAATGGTTTTTTTTTAATTTAAAATTTGAAACGATATAAATATATTAAAAACAAATTCAGGCACATATATAGATTTTTTACTATATATAGATTTGTTACTTTCAACCCTTGTTGGGACCCACCCACCCCGCGTCCAATTTGTTTTCCATTTTTTTGTAGCTCCTGGGGAGGTCGGGAAAAAATTTCAGGCACTTATGCTGATTTTTTTTACAGCGGCCATCTTGGATTTCAAAATTTGGAACCCGATAACTGGACCACCCAGCCTGGAAACAAATTTGTTCACCCACCCCCCTTTTAACACTAAAACAGAGATTTGAGGGGGGTGGTGAATTCAGCTGTACATAGTGATATATGAATTTCTGTGCATATTATTTATCATGGATGTTAACATTGACATGTACCATAAATAGGAACAAGTCATTTTGAGGTCATTCGACCAAAAAACATGGCTGCCAGTGGCCATCTTGGATTTCAAAATTTGCAACAAAATACAACACAACAACTGCATGGAGTCAGTTTAGCAGTTAGAATTACATTATTTCTCTTATTCTAAGGTGTTTTAAGCCAAACTCATTGCAAAAAAAAACTTGCAGGAAAGAAATGTGCAGAAAATATTGTTTGTTGGTCCCATGGACCACCCACCCCAGCATACGTGCCCGGAAAAATGTTTATCCCCCCCTGTTTTTGGCAGATTTTTCTGACCATTTTTTTACCCCGTCCCCCTTTAACACCAAAACAGATTTTCGGGGGGAGGGGCATTAACTGTAAACATCTGTTCCGGTATATGAATTTATGTGCATACTATTTGTCATGGATGTTAACATTGACTTGTAAATATGAACAAGTCATTTTGAGGTCATTCGGCCAAAAAACATGGCTGCCAGTGGTCATCGTATATTTCAAAATTTGCAACAAAATACAACATGATAACTGCCTGTAGTCAGTTTAGCAGTTAGAATTACATAATTTCTCTTATTCTAAGGTGTTTTAAGCCAAACTCATTGCAAAAACAGCCAAAAGACTTGAAGGGAAAAAATGGTGAGTTGCGGAAAAAATTGTCCTCCCCGATATACCGGTACATGCCTGGAAATTTTGTTTTGCCCGCCTCGGAGTTTACTCCTGCTCGCATTAATGTTTTACTTTATCGATGTACATGTACATGTATGGTAAGATGTATTTCATCGAGTTACTGGATATGGATTTGGGGTTTTATATCATCAAAACACGTCATTGGTAGAGTGTCCCATATATAATGACCCATGTTTTTTGTTCAAATTCTCGAGAAGTGTCTGCAGTGAAAGTTTTACTGAATGAAACTTACATTTACCCCGAAATTCCAAATGCAATCAACTAAGATTGTGTTTTTCTCAAGAACTGATATCTGAATTTTCTCCGAACTACTGCCACAGCATACTTTAAATAGGTATTGCCTATCATATACATCTTCCATTGGTTGGTATAACTTCTAAATTGACTACATGTACATGTACTTTTATCTATTTAGACTAGCCCTGGTGTGGAACATTCTTAAATTTTATAGCCCGATGTGCTGTTTACCGACGCCTGCACCGGGGTTTACTGTCCGCAGTTGGTATTCTAGGATGACCAGCATGTTAATTTTGTGAGGTAAACAAACTTAACAAGAAAATCCGCGAAAACAAAACAAAATCATATTTAATGTTTTAAGTTATTTCCTTCATAAAAAGGATATTCGTGATAATGAACCCTCTCAATACTTTAGAATATAGAATTAACCTTAAAATAACAAAAACCTTCGGAATAGTGAACCTTCGGAATAGCGAACATTCAGAGAACCTTCGGAATAGTGGACCTTCGGGATAGCGAACCTTCGGAATAGAGACATGCCCCCAATATTCATAAATTTCTAAATTTTGCCCTTAAAATATTGAACCCCAAATTGGAGCCCGCACAGAACACCTGTGTCATGTACCAATGCAGGAGGGTCCATATATACCGCAACATTCATATTATATGCCAAGAATTCAAAGGTATGGGCACACGTAATGTTTTAAGTTATTTCCTTCATAAAAAGAATTTTCGTGATAATGAACCCTCTCAATACTTTAGAATATAGAATTAACCTTAAACAAAAACCTTCGGAATAGAGAACCTTCGGAATAGCGAACCTTCGGAATAGTGAACCTTCGCAATAACAAATATTCAGAATAGACAGGGTTTCCGCCAGGGGGGAATAAATGAGTCTGTATTGGAGAAACACATAACGCACTTAAAAGTAGCCATTTCCTTGCACCTGAGTGTCCCACAAAGCAATCCAAAGATTACTGCCTGAAAAGTCGCATCCAGCGTGATCCGGAACTCGGAGGTATTCCTGTCAGCAGTCGTCTGGTTAAGGACATCTACAACATAGTGCAATTTCTTCACGGAGGTTCGTTCGACGATATTCGTGACTGCATTACGAGGATTCAAACGAAGAAATTGTCTCAAGACGACAAGAAACCGACCGACCCAACACAAACGTGTCAGTGCAACTCAATATGCATCGAGGACAAGCTTGCTGAAGTCCTAACAGAGCTGACATTGCTGAAATCTAACAATAAAATCACAACAGACAATTTTCAGCGTGACATTAATTCCATGTTGGACGGTCAAGATGACATCAGCTCGCGTGTTGTTAATTTGGAGAATGCTTACACGGAACTAGAAATAAAATGCAAATCGAACGTGTCTTCCATCGGCAACACTATAGGCAGATGCACAACATTAGGTGAAACCATAACACGTATGAACGATGATAAGTGCACCGGTGTTGTGAGCTTAAAGAACCGTATCAAACTAATCGAGGATGAGTTAAAGTGCAGCACTGACAGCAACGACCATATTACTAAACTGTTCAATGAGAAGGAGAAGGATCTCGACAAAACGTTTGTTCGAACAGAGACACTGAAAGGTAAACTGAATGGCATGAAAAAGGAACTCAAAGAGTCACTAAAAGAATCGGACGACATACTAGAAAGCATAGAAAGGAAATTCAGCACGATGTTCGAATTATTCGATAGAGATGTCACTGAAAAGTTCAATAATATGTGTGCTACTGTCCAAAACTTCCAAAAGTATCTGCTACCACAAACGCCCCCGTCGGCTAGTGTTCATTCGATGGATCCCAGCGTTCATTTGTCGCTCTCGGTTACTCCTGAGGTCACCAATAAGTCTCTCTCGTCTTCAACCACGGTGCAACCAAAATTCAAATCACGCTTGGTGAAACAGCAGCGCCCTCCACAATCACCAATAGATGTACCAAATAACTCAGAAAACTCAGGTTATATACAACAAGCGGAGCCTGAGCACTATACAACAATATCGCTACCACATCAATCTCGTTCGCCTGAAAGTGCTATTGACAGTGTTCCCGTCGCATCTCCTGGCTCGCATGTTGCCCTCCGTCTGTGTAAAATACAGTCATTTGAAAGTGCTAGCAACATTGTTCCTGCTTCCTCGTCTGGCTCGTCCGGTATGTGTCGTCCGGATCACACACATTCATCTGAAAACGATATTAACAGTGTTCCTGCCTTCTCGCCTGAATCGTTGAGTGCTCATACGGGTCGAACACGTAACTTAAGTGATCTACCTACTCACGGCGATGATATCGGTGACGGAGTCGATGAATCAGATGGTTTCGTAGGAGTTCCATATTCTCGTAAACGCACACGTAAACTATTTGTGAGTGGAATCTTGATGAAGACCAGAGACGACAACATTTCGGCGTTCTTGGAAGGCAAAGGCGTCTCTCCAACGTTTGTGCGACTGATGCCAAGTTCGCGCAGAGGAACACAGTCTGCCATAATTCATATTTACGATAATGATATTGATTCAATCCACAGTGACGGTTTCTGACCTCGGGGTGTGAATTTTAGACTCTGGAAGAACGAACCCCCCAAACGCAATTATGACGGATAAACTAACTATTCATCTCGTCGCGTGGAATGCTAGTGGTGTTGTGCCCACATCCGACTACCTTTCTGTCCTGCTTAAAGGACAACTGTACGACTTTGTTGGTATTTCTGAGCATTGGCTCAACGATGAGAACCTTCACTTTCTCCAATCGTTTCACTACTCATACTGTTGTTTAGCCAAACACGGGAGAACAATCACAACAAGAACCGGCGGTAGTTTCACGCGCGACGGCGTGGCCATCCTAATAAGGAAGCATCTGGTGTATTATTCTTGATACCGGAACAGACAGGATTATTGAATTGCAACTGAAAGTGAGATCGTCAGAATATATAAGTGTTCTCCAAGTTTACCTCACAAGCACTTCACGCAGTGACGATTATTATGCAGAATGCCTGGATTCTCTGAACGGTCTAATAGATAACTATTCGCCAAGAGGCCCTGTGATTGTTATGGGCGACATAAATGCCCATTTGACTAGAACCAGGGGGGGGAGCATCTCCCGACTGGTCACGAAAGTAGATCGCAACTCATAAATGATATGCTAACTCGGACACAATCCTATTCGGTTACATGTCTGGATTCATGCACTGGTCCCCCATTCTCATACTACCCATTCTGTACAGTCGCATCACCTTCACGAATAGACCACATCGTTGTGCCGGATACGATGGCGGATCTAATTGTTAAAAGCGCCATACTCGATGACCACGAATTGAATACATCGAATCACTTACCAGTGTCGTGCAGCTTTGAGATACCAGTTTCAGAGACCACTACACCAGTTCTATTCACGAGGTTATCCTTCAATTGGGATAAAATGGACACTGCCTTATACCAGGCTTCACTTCTCACCATGACTTTATGCCACTCTCTCAAAACACGAGATAATCTAGACAAATTGTATACAGATATTGTTAAAGCAATACTGCACGCTTCCTCGATGGCGTCGCCATCAGCACAACGCCATAGGTCCAGGAAATCTTTCTGGAACGATGAATTACGGTCACTTCATGCCGATGTCAAACAGAAACGTACCGTGTGGCTAATGGTTGGTAGGCCTCACTCATACGATCATGAAGCATACATCCAGTACAAAGAATCCAAACGTTCCTTCAGACGATCAGCGCGCTCTGCAATTCGTTCACAAGAGCATCGCAAATATGAAATCCTCGAATCATGTGCCAGCAAGGACCAGACGCAATTCTGGAAAATGCTGCGAACATCTGATGATTCTCAACACACTGACAGTTTCGGTTCCGTTATGAACTTCGAAGGTAGAGCACTCTGAGATCGCGGCGATATTCTTGAAGCATGGCGTGTATATTTCGAAAAACTGTACACCCCGGCTATTCATTCTGACACAGAGTTCGAAGAAAGCATATACAGACAACTGCATTCGCTGCTTGATGAATCTCATCCTCAATTCGATTGTAATGTGTTCTGCGAGCCAATAAGTAATAGCGAAGTGTTTTCGGTTTTACGACGACTGAAGCAGAACAAATCAGGCGGCATCGACCAGATCACAAACGACCATCTAATTCACGGAAGTGCATCCCTTGTTACTGATCTTTGTCGCCTGTTCAACGGACTTATTCAACTGGAATGGATACCACCATCTCTTAAAACTGGAATAATCGTGCCATTACACAAGGGTGATCCTAAACCGAAGCATTTACCTGACAGCTACAGAGCCATAACCTTATTGCCTGTAATTTATAAAGTTTTCGAACATATCCTTCTCAATAGATTTCTTGGTGATCCCGACATCGCAATGTTCCCACATGAGTTGCAGCACGGTTTCCAGAAAGGAGTTAGCTGCCAAATGTCTGCCTTTCTTGTCCAAGAATTCATCAGCTTATACATATTATTTATGTGGGCAGTAGCAGTAGTCATGCAGCGCCTGCGACGCATAAGACACTATGGGTGGCGGGATGGGGTGGTGGGCGGGCCACCTTATACATATTATTTATGTGGGCAGTAGCAGTAGTCATGCAGCGCCTGCGGCGCATAAGACACCATGGGTGGCGGGATGGGGTGGTGGGCGGGCCACCTTATATATATATCACACCGAGGCCTATATATATATATAGTAGAACACATGTAGCATTCAAAATGTCCTTTCAAATGAACTCAATGTGTATACCAAGTTACGTATACGCCGTACACGTGGCCTAAATACCGATCGGCTAGCTCAATACCGGTACAGGAAATATTAATCTCATTAACTGATTACACATACAGCGCCAATCCTCTCGTCTGCTCATAAAATGACGGTTTTTCATGGACGCGACAGTGTCACAGTGGTAACGTTCTAACCAAATTCACAGAATTGAAGCCTGTGGGTCACCCCAGTGATGTTTACCGGGGCCCATGCAGCTAGATTGACACCTGTCCAGGTGATCATGAAAATACAAGAAAAACTACAGGTCTCGTGCTCACTTTTTTCAAAATAATACCCCATGCAGGTGCACGACAGGGCTATCCGCAGCAAAATGTTACATGAAAAACAAAACACAGAAGTACCGCTGCTATAGTTAAAAAAATCCATTCCCCCGTTAATTCACCAGTTTAAATTAATTATATATGATGTACAAATCAAATAAACAAGATTACATCCATTAAAGGCCCATTTAATTTTCGAGTCGCCGATTATTTTTTTTATAGTGCCTTGATATACGGTTTAATAACACTCTATGTCATAAAATATGAATGAAATAACATAATTCATCACCATTTGGAACGTCTGTGTCACAGAAGGTGCCCATAGTGTAATAGAAAATAACTGAAATCATAAAAACATTTCCCCCAGTTGTGGCTCACAGAATGCAACAAAATTCAAACTATAGTTCATTGTCAATGGAAGGGGAATACTCTATCTAAATATATAGAGTTATTCCCATTCCATTGAAAATAATAGACTTTGTGCAGAAACTTGAGCACAGAAAATCAACATAAAAAACAAACAAACATGTTCACAGTTTGTTACATCGAATAAGTTGAAAATACAATGTTTTGGAGCTTCCTCAAGATTTCAAATGGTATATAATATGGCATATATTTTATATCATGGGATTTGGGGGTTCAAAAATTAAGTGGGCCTAGCTATTACACAATTACCTGAAATGACTATCAACTTACGCCCCGAAGGAAGGAATTTTGACAGGAAAGTTTGCCACTAACCCGTGGGTTGTTGCCCATGGTATGGTTCTCTATCGTGCACGCAATGTCATGGCTGCACACGGGATTTCGAACACTTACGATGAATGGACTCAGTGATCAAACCAGTGTCACCCGTGCAGATGGGGGATCTCGGGGATTACCGATTAACAACACCTCAGTTGGCCGAGCACACGCGGTTTATCGCTGGTGTTTCGACTCGTTCAGCCATTAATTATCTGATCCCGCATTGATCTCAGATTTTGGTCGTCGTGGTTGGCTCGCATGATCTGTTGGAGCTGAAGAATTCTTCTATGGAATACGTTCGTCTCCTGCATGCATTTCGCCCCCGCTCAGAATTTATTTGAAGTGGAAGGCAACATTTTGCGTGATCCCTCAGATGTGATCGAAGCTTGGGCAACATATTTCAAAATTCTTTATTCACCTCTTCAATGTGAAACATTTGATCAATCCCACTTTGCTAACGTCAATGCTTTAATTGCCCATGACCATAGTGATCTAGGCGGTAATCTAGATCCACTCTTATGCTACAGTGTTACAACAGATGAAATTGAAAATGCACTCAGATCAACAGGAAAGGGGAAAGCCCCAGGTCACGACTTCATATCATATGAGCACATTATATATGGCGGTGAGTGTCTTTCATACTCCATCGCCCACATGTTAACCAAAATGATGGAATTCAATCACATACCATCACGGGCAAAAATCGGAGTTATTGTGCCTCTTTATAAAGGGGCGAGCAAATCTAAGACACAATTTGATAATTACAGACCTATCACTTTACTTCCGATTTTCTATAAGATTCTAGAAAAAAATCATACTCCATCGCCTGGAATCTCACGCACCACAACTTATCCAAGTTAACTCCTTACAACATGGATTTCAGAAAGGGACCGACAGTATGCACTGTTCTTACATCATCAGTGAATGTATTTCATATACTAAAGAGTTACACAGTCCACTTTATGCTTGCTTTCTTGACGCACGTAAAGCGTTTGACACAGTTTGGATAAACGAATTGCTGTTCAAATTACGTCAAAGAGGCTTTTGTGGTAAAATATGGCGCATCATCGAAACTCTCTTGCGTGGTATACAATGCGTTGTCCGCTTTAATAACTCAACTTCCAAACTCATCCCCATAAACCAAGGAACAAGACAGGGTAGCATACTAGCCCCTCTTTTATACATGTTGTTCATTGATGACCAATTAAGTGAACTAACCTCAAGTTCTCATTGTCTGCGATTGAATTCCACAAACTGCGTGGCACCATGCAACACAAGCGGACGACATGACGCTGTTGTCACTGACAGCTACGGGTATACAGCAATTGAGCAACATATGTGGAGAGTACAGTCGGAAATGGAGGTTCCGTTACAATCAGGACAAGTGCAAGGTGGTCGTGTTTAACGAAACAAACTATATTGCAAAAAATCGCAAGATAAATACATGGATCCTCAACGACAAACCGGTAATAGAATCCGACAAAATTACACACCTTGGCATCCCTTTACATCGTGAGTCACATTCTAACAAATTATCCAGTCATATTTGTGAGAAAATCAGATCAGTTTATCTCATGCTAAGTAATGCCGGCATGTACGCTGGAGGAATCACTTCACGTAGTTGCCTTACATTATACACTTCCATTGTTTTACATAGAAGTCTTATTATCATTTATTTTCAATACCTCCATTTCTGGAGAAGAATATTTACAGCAATGTATTTACAGTTGTGTACATAACAAGTGTGAACAATGTACAATCTATAAGATGAGTGGCAGGGCATGTAACAGTTGGGTAAGTTGCGGTTGATGTCTGACATATGATGGCGTGTAGAATCATCTACGGCTGGTGGTCATAGATTATCCTCTAATCAGGGAGCACACGGCAAGAAGATACGCAGCGGAGAACATAATTATTGTATGCTTGTTCTCGATTAGATGGTGTGGTTGTCCTGGAATGTTCCCTCCAAGAATCAGTGCTGAAAGTTCTTCGTCGCTCAAAGAATCGTGCATGAAGATAAATACAGACACTCCATAGTGGTTGAGAATAGTCTCCCAGTAACTATTACGTAATGAAAGAATAACTTCCGAAGAGCAATACCTCATTGCGTGGAGAAGTTCGTTGTTGTACTGCTGATCACAGGCACGGCATGTCAGATGGTTAATATACGTCGTCTTATTGAGTAGAATAGCAAGATTCCGAAGTTGAACTGAGCAATTTGGGTACTGTCTAAGAAGTGTCCATAGGATCTGTGCAAACTAGTTGAAATGTGGTCAGTGATGGGTTGTTGGCAACGGATGAAGTCCAGAATGAGAAATAATGGTCCCGAACAGCTTTCTTGTAAATTGTTTTCCATGTAGAGTCTGACGGAAAATGTCCGGTTTGTGTGAAGATGTCAAGGTAATCGTAGAGTTTATATTGCTGAAGAATAGGAACAATGTCTGACACAACTCCAGTTGTATGTCTATTAAACAGAGTGAATTTAAAGAATCGTAAGAGGAATATCTTTAACGGCACCTGATGTCCTTGAGGAAGGTGAATCAGATGGCCGAGGAAGTTCAACTTTTTGATGTGGATTTCGGACTCAAGAGGCAGGAGTCCCAACAAGCTGAGAGCGACGTCTGTTGATGTGCGCCCAGGAAGAGTTTCTATGTGTTTAACACAGCATCGGAAAGCTCGTTCTAGTGAGATGTGTATAGAACGTGTACTGACTTGTGTGAGCTCGCATCCATATAACGCCCTAAGAAGGACAACATACTTCAGCATAAACCCCATCATCAGGGGAGAGGACGATTTGAAAGGCTGCTTTCCAGCTAAGGCGAAGTAAGTTTTTCGCAGTTTCGTGGTTAACTCATTGGCTCGGTTGGAGTCATTTTGATACTTGTTGTGTTGAATTCCGAGATGAACACACGAGGAAGTTTCTGATATTATTTGATCTCCCAAGTACCATTTTCTGTCGTGATTTTCGTCTTGACGCTTCGTCTCATTAAAAACGACGACCACACTTTTTGTTTCTGAGAAATTAAAGCGCCATAGTCGGCTGTATCTACAACATATATCTAGAAGACTGTCCATTCCATATTTTGATTATGATAGCAGAGCAATGTCGTCTGCTGCTGTCGGTGCGACACAATGTACAGATCCAATTGAGAAACCGCAGTTCGAGGAATTCAATTGATTCAGCAAGTCATTTATGTACACTAGGTAGAAGAAAGGGGAACATACTGCCCTGCCTTGTTCCTTGTTTAACGGAGAGTGTATTCGAGAGAGCCTTGTTATACAATACGCGACTCGAGCAGTCAGAGTACATGTTAGTCACGACACGTAGTATCCTACCACAGAAGCCTAGTTGGTGAAGTTTCACAAAGAGACCTTCATGCCAGACACGATCGAAGGTTTTTGCCGAGTCCAAAAAGCACGATAATTGAGATCACCAGTATAGAGGCTACTGCCCACATAAATAATAAGCATAATGAGATCCCACCACCACACCATCCCGACACCCATAGTATGCTATATATAAAAACCAGGCAAGGTGGTTGTGGTTGAGATATAGCGAAAATAAAAAATATGATAAGTTTCTCAGTTTCTCGTTACTTATTCCTTATTCCAAAAATTTGGGAAAATGTGGCAAATGACCATGGCAACGTCTTACGTAGGGCGAGACAAAATTTCCTGTGAAAAAACATTCTGGAAAAAAGTTCAAAAATGCCTCGGAAAATAGGCAAAGTCCGAAAATAAACGGAAATTGGCCGAAACAAGTGGTGGGTCATTAACTCTTTCGCTGCCAAACGCGCATAAATGCGAACTTCGGAGACGCTGCCAATCGCGCATTTTTGCGAATTTGGTATGTAGTCTAATGTATGGGATATAAATCTATTCTTTCTGGCATGTTTGACAGTGTACAATGTATTTATCTGTAGTACTGTTGTTTGCGAACAATTTAAAGCGAAAATGTCATCAAGGTCATGCTATTTCTGACGTTATGGGAGTACAGTCAGAGCCGGAATATTGCGTCATTGTTGTTAGCACGTGGTTATCAGTCGAAAATGGCTGCTCGCAAAAGACTCAGGACTGAAGAAGTTATTGTTATTACCTCTATACTCTAATGATCGAGGGGCGCCTGCGGCGCATTAGATACTTATACCTATTATTTATGTGGGCAGTAGCCTCTATAGGGTCGCCTGTGGCGCATAAGATACTATGGGTGGCGGGATGGGGTGGTGGGTGGGTAACTAACCTCTATACTCTAATGATCGAGGGTGCCTGTGGTGCATAATAAACTTATACCTATTATTTATGTGGGCAGTAGCCTCTACAGGGGCGCCTGCGGCGCATAATATACTATAGGTGGCGGGATGGGGTTGTTGGTTGCTTAACTAACCTCTATACTCTAATGGTCGTGAGGCGCCAGCGGCGCATAAGATACTTATACCTTTTATTTATGTGGCAGTATCCTCTATGGGGGCGCCTGCGGTGCATAAGATACTATGGGTGGCGGGATGGGGAGATGGGTGGGTAACTAACCTTTACACCCTAATGATCGAGGGGCGCCTGCGGTGCATAAGATACTTATACCTATTATTTATGTGGCAGTAGCCTCTATAGGGGCGCCTGCGGCGCATAAGATACTATGTTGGCGGGATGGGGAGGTCGGTGGGTAACTAACCTCTATACTCTAATGATCGAGGGGCGCATGCGGCGCATAAGATACTGATACCTATTATTTATATGGGCAGTAGCCTCTATAGGGGCACCTGCGGCGCATAACATACTATGGGTGGCGGGATAGGGTGGCGGTGGGTAACTAACATCTATACTCTAATGATCGAGGGCGCTTGCGGCGCATAAGATACTTATACCTATTATTTATAATACACCTTTACTGGTTTTGAACAACCCTTGTCTATTGTATCGTTTTAGTGGTGATAACAGGCAACTAAATTAATTATGCTGGTGAGTTGACCATGCGTACGCCCGCGTGACCCATATAATTCACATAAATCATCGTAAAACCCAATTTTCCTGAAATTCAAGATGGCCGTCAAGATCACGTGACTTATAAGGGGCGGAAAAGGGTCATATGTCCCCTGCAGGTATATATACATATGGGTGTGGTTATATATATATCTATATTTGGAATTGTACCTATCAGGGAATATTCAAGAAACAAAAGCACGAACTCAACAAAGTGCGCCATTGTATCCCATTTTGCTACAAATAGGTGGCAACTTGCATAAATCCAAGATGGACGCCAAGGTCACGTGACCTATGTTATGTCCAAAGTGGCTTCATATATGTTACTCCCGTGTACCTTACTGTTTGACATCGTATAATTGGGTTGAAAATTAAAAAACAAACAACACACTCATTCATACCTACACAAACTGTACATATACCGACAAATATCCACTAATCCAAGATGGCCGCCAATGTCACGTGACATTGGTGGGCGTGTCCACAGTGGCATTCGACAGGGTATACCTATGTCTATATACATGTGAAGTTTCAACTAATTATATTAGAAACTGCTTGAGATATAATGTATTACCCATATATACCTAAAATACATGGATATATGTACAGGATGCGTGGCACTGGGGGTCCGTCTGTGGTGGCGGGTGGCAGCGAAAGAGTTAATAGCCACCTCGGCCAAAAATTTTGGGCGGAAATATTGTTGGGTCGAGTCCGAAAAAGTGGGTCGAATCCCAGTTTTCGCTGTGCTCGGTCGGGAAAATTTCGAAAAATGTGGCAAACTATCACATATTAAAAATTGGCCACCTGGGCCGAACTTTTTGGGCCGAAAAGTTTTTGGGTCGAGTCCGAAAAAGTGGGTCAAATAGAAATTCCCGCTCTGCTCGGTCAGGAATATTTGGGGAAATGTCGCAAATGACCATGGCAACGTCTTAAGTAGGGCGAGACAAAATTTCCTATGAAAAAACATTCTGGAAAAAAATTCAAAAATGCCTCGAAAATAGGCAAAGTCCGAAAATGAACAGAAATTGGCCGAAACAAGTGGTGGGTCATTAATGGCCACATCGGCCAAAAATTTTAGGGCGGAATTGTTTATGGGTCGAATCCGAAAATGTGGGTCGAATCCCAGTTTTCGCTCTGCTCCGTCGGGAAAATTTCGGAAAATGTCAAATAGAAATTCCCGCTCTGCTCGGTCAGGAAAATTTCGGAAAATGTGGCAAATGACCATGGCAACATCTTAAGTAGGGCGAGAAAAAAATTCCTGTAAAAAAACATTCTGGAAAAAAGTTCAAAAATGCATCGAAATTAGGCAAAGTCCGAAAATAAACGGAAATTGGCCGAAACAAGTGGTGGGTCATTAATGGACACCTCGGCCAAAAATTTTGGGTTTTGAGTAAAGACTCGACTTTAGGCAGCAGGTAATTCTGAAACACATCAGGAAACTCAGCTTGAAAAGCTCCCGCGGATAGGTATGTCTGTATCTGGATATTGGAACGTGTTAGCTCTAAGTCAACTTTGGAGTTGAATACTCAACCAGTCCTGTACTTAGCCTCGCTATTAAAGCCGAACGCCTTATTCGTCATTATTATATTGTACACGTGTATACATATAATAGTAGCTTCGCTATAGGTATGTTCATAACACTCACAAATGTCCAAAAATGCGAGGCGGTGGAACTCCTCCAATGCATTGACAACCGCGGTGGGGATCTACGAGTTGGCCCCAATCACTTATTCAGTTGGGTGGTACAACATAAGCAATGGGGAGTCGTTCTGTAGTCGACGCCAACCTCTTCGTAGTAGTCTGCCTTTTTTGCAACCAATGGCGAGGCATTTTACCTGCAATCGGTGGCGGCTGTCCTTGATTCCCGCAGCAAATTACCTGGACGCCATGTTGGTCAAGTCAGTTTGAGAAAATCTCCAGGATAGGCCGGGGCACAGTGCAGACCTCGTCCCAGCAGACGATGGCGCGCGTGATGAACTTCTGCCCCATGCGGTCGGGCATCCAGTCATTCTGACCACTCCATCGAAGAAGCTGTGGTATATCTGGGCTTTGACCCCACAGGCCCGCATTTCTTTCGCAATGCGATGGGTCGGGGTAAATACGGGGGTCTCTTACACGGAAGAGATCAATCGCTCTTGTGGTCTTGCAACTGCCCCTCCGTCATTAAGGTAGCTCAGCCGGTGCCGGTTCAGTTCGTAGTTGTAGCTGGGCGCCGTTGATTCCGCCATTGGTTTGGCTTGGCTACATGCAGTATTCTGGCTTGGAGAAGTACTCGGCGTGTTCCTGCGGCATGTACCACTGCTCTCTCTTGTCGTGCCACTGAGCGGCATGAACCCTGTCTCGGGCCGGTGGCATGAGAGTTAGCTCGTATGGTAACTCTTGAAACAGTTGCGGCAGTATCCCGGGAGATACTCCGCCTGTGGCACGTACGCCTTGACACCGTCAAGCTTCTGCAACGCGGTCTTCTGGACGTAAATGCTATCAGTGGCCACCCGGACAGCCTAATCGGGTTCAAATTTTGCCAGCATAGCGAGGAGGTTGGTGTGGGCATAGGCCAGCATTGAGGCCCTCACGTGGGTGTACTGGGGCTGCGAGCCATCGTAGTATGTGAGAATGTGGCCTAAGGGACACCGTTGGGGTGCGCCAACCAGACTGCCGCTTTTTCGGGTGTCACTTACCAAGAAGTCAAGCTCTCCCTGGTCGACCACAAGCCTCCGTGTCAGTCTTTTGCCGTCGACCTTGCTGCCATGTGTGAACTTGCCTATGATGCTGCAGCCTTGATCACGATCTTCAGGGAGCCAGACCTCGGTTCGTTTCTCAAAGGTGATGATGGCCTCACGGACATTCAGGTTCTTCAGGATACCGGACTCAACCAGGAAGGCGAGCAGGGGAGCAGGGGGCAGCACTAATCTGCGAAATGCCTTCCCAACCAGGCGGGGATGACGGATGGCAGTTAGGGGCGAACTCCCATTCCTGGACCTCGGCAAAACCAGTGCCGATATCTCTGGGAGGGGGGGGGCGTTTATTGCGACCCGGGTCATGTGGTGGCTGGGTGCCCGAATCTGTCAAAATATGGCTTGGCCTCACCATGACCTTGGAATCTGGCCGGTTAGCAGGCTTTCATATCGATGCTGACGACGTCTCTTGTATCGTAGCCCATCGCATTCCAAAGGCTTCCATACTCGACGCAGGCTTTCTGCATGTCATCTCCGAGGTTAGCCGGGATCGGTTTCCAGCCGTTGTGGTCTTTGGCCATGATATTGGCTGCGTGGTTCACCCGAAGGCTCGGTATGGGAGCGACTAATCGCCCAGAACTATGCATGCTTCCTGGAGGGTTTGATGAGTCTACATCAAGGGGTGATAGGAAGACAGTCAGCCATGACTATATCACCCCTAGCAATATACATGTATAGTCTATTAATATTATATTTATTTGTAATTGTACTTTCCATGTATGTGTATTGAAAATAAAATTATCCTATCCTATCCCGTGTCCTGCAGTTGCGGCCGTCTAGCACAAACTGATCCACATTGAGCTGTCTGTCTTGGCCCCCACAGCAGTCGGACTGCAATCGGCTCGTCCTGTGTTGCCCCTCTGATTACTTGCAAGACGTCGCCTTCGTAGAAGTTAACCTCCCTGGACTGTGGGAAGTGCAGGTCCTTGGACCATGCATGGCCGTTGTGGCAGATGAGCCCCACTTTTTCGGACTCGACCCAAAATCTTTTCGGCCCAAAATGTTTGGCCGAGGTGGCCATTTATGACCCCACACTTGTTTCGGACTATTTCCGTTTATTTTCGAGGCATTTTAAAACTTTTTTCCAGAATTATTTTTCACAGGACTTAAAGGGGTACTGTACGCCAATTTCAATACATTCCCGGTAACAATTGCGATCTAATATCAATATTATATTTTAAAATAACGTATATGAGTCGACGATGTCTACTGAAAACGTTCCGGTTAACAGGCTATCATAAAAGTCAAATTGAATTATTTAATATAAATGAATTTATGGCTGGAGTCATAAAATGGCGAAGTATGCCATTACGAGTTACCGTTCTTGAAATATCACATCTTGGGTGTCTTTTATCGACGGCCGTTTACGACGAACATTATTGAGTTGCGAACAAAACATGTTACATGCAAAAGGAAGTCCCGCTATAACCAATTTGGAAAAAAGAGAAGAAACAAGACTCATAAAGCGTCAAGTATTTTTAAAGGGTGTGAGATTGTTCGATGGAAGAGATTGCGGGCATCAATTGAACTTCCGGTTCATCCTGCAACCTGCGTCTTCTCCGGTGAAGGTCAAAAACATGGCGCGTAGTTTGAAATCGTAATATTTTTATTTCCAAGATAAATATTTTCGTCGCTAAATTAGGTTTATACGAAACTCATATAACACGAACACATTCTAACTTGAAAGTTATGTCAATGGGAGTAAATAAAAAAATTGCCTATCTCTGTGTACAGTACCCCTTTAAGACGTTGCCATGGTCATTGCCACAGTTTGCCAAATTTTCCTGACCGAGCAGAGAGGGAATTTCTATTTGACCCACCTTTTCGGACTCGACCCAAAAACTTTTCAGCCCAAAAGGTTCGGCCCAGGTGGCCATTTTTTAATATGTTACAGTTTGCCACATTTTCCCGACCGAGCAGAGCGAAAACTGGGATTCGACCCACTTTTTCGGACTCGACTCAAAATCTTTTCGGCCCAAAATTTTTGGCCGAGGTGGCCATTTATGAACCCGCACTTGTTTCGGACTATTTCCGTTTATTTTCGGACTTTGCCTAATTTCGAGGCATTTTTGAACTTTTTTGCAGAATTTTTTTTTACAGGAAATTTTGTCTCGCCCTACTTAAGACGTTGCCATTGTCATTTGCCATATTTTCTCAAATTTTCCTGACCGAGCAGAGCTAAAACTGGGATTCGACCCACTTTTTCGGACTCGACACAAAATATTTTCCGCCCAAACATTTTGGCCGAGGTTGCCATTTATGAACCCGCACTTGTTTCGGACTATTTCCGTTTATTTTCGGACTTTGCCTAATTTCGATGCATTTTTGAACTTTTTTTCAGTATTTTTTTTCATAGGAAATTTTGTTGCCCTGGTCATTTGCCAAATTTTCCCAAATTTTTTGAATAAGGAATAAGGAATAAGTAACGAAATTCAAGCTGTTAAGTTTCTCACTGAAATTTAAAGGTACTGTTGGCCTTGGCGGTGGGTATCCTGTGAAAATATTTCCACCCGTCAAAAACCGCCACAAACAGAAAGAACATCAAAATTTAGACAGACTTTGTCCGTATACAAATAAGAAATATCACATAAACAGTATGTTATTGTCATATGTTTGACCATTGTTATGTAAACAAAAGCATAAAAAGTTACCTTTCTGGTGTTTGTTTATATTATGATGGTAAACATAAAGAGCGTTCTTTGTTGGTAAATTCCTGATATGGGACTAATAAAGAGCGTTTATGCCATTTGTGTGTGATTAGCCAGTAGCATTGCGCTGTCTTCTGTAACACAATCGGGCTCTTGCTTAGGTAAAATATAGTAGATCTTTATAACATGGTGTTTACGCGATGGTCATGGTATCTATGAACGAAACTGTATGCGTTTTAATGTTTTTATATTTACGGTGTTTGGAACAAATATGAATATTTTCGACAATTAAGGCCTCACGTGCCTTTAAATGCCAGAGTGACACTTAAGTGTGTCTGAAATGTTGCTACCGACTCTAATAAAGGACTTGACACGACAATCATGCATATTCATTATAAATTTGAGACATCGACCTGTTATACCCGAAGTTATGCCCTGGAAACGGAAAGTCATATACGTGGTCCATCATTGTTGAAAAAGCTTTCCTAAATCCGGTTTGTCTGGTGGTGTGGGGTACGTAACTTATACAGCTGGTCATTAAAGAAATAATTTTGTTACCGCAGATGACACCGCCATTCTTGCAGAATCAACGAAAGAGATGAGAAGAAATATGAAACACTTTTCGGATTATTGTTCGTTATGGTGATTGAGGGTAAACACATCGAAAACCAAATCGATGGTGTTTGGGTCGGCTAAACATTTAGCCGTTCACCTGACCGACTTTATGTGGACAGGAAATCGAATATTAGATCAATATACTGTACCTATAATACCTTTGAAATCCTATTCCTAAAGTCAACAATTTTAGTAAAACTCGTATAAATATCTGCATTTCAAGGCGAATATAGAGCCATGCATGTTTTGTCTAATATATATATATATCCAGAACATGGTATCCATGTATACATCCATGTGTGGTGCAGCAAATGGAAATTTTCTTTAAAACCGTTTAAAGGTACATAATACGATCCAATGGTCCCCATATCATCAGATTCCAACAACTACACCATTTCTTGAATATTTCCTGCCAAACTCTCCAGTACTGTACACTAAATCCGTCCATTTATGGGACCATCTCCTTTTATATTCAACAGAATATATTCATCAAATCAATGGATTTGAGCGAGGTGTTAGCGCAAAATACACCCATGTGTTATATGAACGATGCAAACAACATGGTCATTTTTATGAAAATGAATTTATGACTCCAGCCATTTATTAATTTCTATTATAGTTACCATGTTGTTTGTATCGATCATAGAGCACATGAGTGTATTTTGCACCAATCCATGGCTCAAATTCATTCATTTGTTGCACATATTCAGTTGGGTATACAAAAGGAGATGGTCCCATAAATGTCCGGATTTAGTGTATACAGTACCCCTTTAGCAAGTGCTCATAACTTGACACATCATATCCAAAAACGTTAAAATTGTGTGATTTTATCAGAAATCTAGGACAATTAACGGGTTCACCGCCGCCAAGACAAAGCAATACGACATGTACATTATGTTGTATTTATTTAATGATTGTCATCGTCGTACAGTGTATAAGCTCCATATAGTATACTCTATTGTTATTTTTAACTTAATCGGCTTGTCGATTTTTTTTTACAAGTGGAAGAGTGAATAGAGAATTGAATTGGGGTGATCAGACACCATAACGTCCTGTCGCCACGTTCATGTATGCATGCAAACTCCAGGTAGAGTTATCTCCCATCGCTCCGCTGAGATACCACTGCCACAAGGACATTTAGTAAGGATTTATGACATGATCTTAGTTCATTTGTTTTAGGATTAAAGTTGTCTATGCCTGGCTCAGTTCATATTGTTCTTATCAATACCGAAATAATTACCATTATTGCAAACTTTTGGTGCTCAAAATATAAGATAAAAGTGACTAAATATAGTTCCGATGATACGTAAAAATATATCTATCGGTCCGCAAACTACCATCCTTCCGGCAGTGTTCTACCGCAGTGGTAACGGAAAGGGCGCTGCAGTGAGTTTGTGGCAGTGATGACGGAGAGGAAGCTCCATGTAGTTTGGTATGCATATATAGATTTACTTGGATAACCAACGATAACGTGAATTTTCCAGAAGTTTGCAACTATATATATGGTGACAGTTAAGGAATTGCTGGTGCAGTCAAAACAAGCCGGACATTGTGTCCACCAGTTGTTTGTTTCTCTATTTACATGTCAACTTGGCAAATGTGACTGACTGCGACGTTGCATGGGCCATCGCCGATCTTCAAGTCGAATGGTCGCCACATTGCCATGCAGTAATCAGGTCCAGTGAGATCTGGCTGCGTTGGATACCAATACACCCATGTGATCATCGTTGAATCAGAGTATTGCCAAATATTCAAGTGACCCTCTTCAGAACCATCCACCCAAAATCCTTTCTGTGATGCGTAAGCTGCAAATAATTGTGAAATTATTGTGAATTTTATATTGGAGAACGCCAAACTTCAGACGCCAAACATCAATATACTATATAATTTATATGATTGTTGGGAAAATATAACCCGGTAGAGAGCTATACTCTATTTAAAAAAAAACGAGGCATGATTGGCATCGTCTTCCTACTTGACAGTGTATATTATTTACAATTTAACGCGTGGCAAACTATTCACAACACGTTGCTATGCAGAAATTAAAGGCTCATTTAATTTTCGAGTAACCGATTATTCTTTTATAGTGTCTTGATATACGGTTTTAATAACAATCTATGACATAAACTATATGTTTTAATAAAGTAACAATTCATCGCCATTTTGGATTTAAAAAAAATAGCTGAAATCATAAAACCATTTCCCCCCGCCTCGTTCACAGAATGCAACATAATTCAAACTTATATAGAGAGTTATTCCCCTTCCATTAAAACTAATAGATTTTGCAATAGTCCTGATGAAACTTAAGCACAACACATGTCGGTATCTCAACACAAACAACATCTCCTCAGTTTATTACACCGGATAAGTTGCTCTGGAGCTTCCTCTTTCAAATGTTATATAATATGGCATATATTTTATATAATGTGATCTGGGGGTTCGAAAATTAAGTGGGCCTTTAACCAGCAGTTTATTGTTCGACAACTAACATTAGCCGCGAATTTTACCACCATGCATGTGGGATGTTATGGCATCTTTGTGCTTGCAGTACGAGGTTTGACGTTCTCAATACTACTTCCGTCCAATACAAGATGACGTCAGATTCAGAAACACCAATAATATGTTCGGAGCTTCGAATTATTCTACGTTTGTTTTTTCAAAAAGACTATACGTTAACGTACACATTATATATACACTGACAATTGTTTTGGGGCAATTTTCTTGATTTGGATATTAGTCGCACCCACAGGGCTATATATATATAGTGGCTGAATATGATCATCTGCTTATAAACTCGACAGTACAACTGTTGGAATTTTTTGTAAAAAGTTAGAAAATTGACGGGAATCGAAATTATTTGCCACAAAGAACCACGAATGAGGTTCTTGAGATTCTGGTTCTAAAATTAGGTTCTCTTGACTCCGGTTCCTCGTTTAGCTTAAGAGCTGACAGGTTCCAGTCAATCATGCGAACTGTGAGCGCCCCTTTAAATCATGTGCTGTCAGTGGCATCTATCGATCTCGGGTCCATTTATCCCTATATATAAAAAAAATTCATCTACGATGCTCCAGCCGTTTGGTCATCAGACAAACGCACACCATTGAGTTTTATTAGTATAGATTTCCCCAAAATATATATTCCTTCCATATTTCATAAAACCACGAAACGAATTTTAGAATGGGGGCGGGGTACGATGTACAATTTATTCATTATTATTTTTTTCAATAGAAGAAGCAATAATTTGCGCAAAATGTAACATTTTTGAGCGCAAGATGACAGTCTCAATATTAAGCTCGCGATGTCGCAATATTAAGCGCGAAATATTGCAATATTGAGCGCAAAATATTGCCAAAATATCACAAGCGGCGCTTATAAGCGTTTCCACTTGCAATATTGTTGTAACATTGTGCGGGAAAATAGCGCGCTTAATATACCACTTCTTTTGACTGGAACTGAAGTACTGAAGTGCTGAACCAAAATGCTAGGTTTGACCGCGTTATATCTGTAACTACCTTAAAGTAGCAACTTCAAATGTTTTAGTCATGTCTCAGTTTCACGGTATACGAGCGTATCGTGTTAATTATGCATCGCGCATTATCTATATCCAGACCTGTTTCTTGCACAACAGCCGCCATCTTGTCCCATATTTCCATGTCCTTGATCCTCAGCAAATGACCTCCCTCAGATCCACATGATATGCGTGCGTCGCCATGACTGAGCTCAGCAAGAACAACTTTAAAGCAGATGTACTGTGTGCCAGCAGGCTCGTTTCGGTAGTCACTTGGGCACAGCCCCCCTATAAGGATGACACATATACATGTATACAACCAGGTTTCAATCGACTCTCTCAGTCATATATTTTTTATTTTGGTAAAGAAGCTGGCAAGGAAGAAGTGCGAATCTATTTTGGTGAAACGTTACACATTGACATACTGACCTGATATCGAGAAACCAGAAATCGGACGGGAATATATATATGCTATACAATTCCAAGTCATGTTCGAGCATTTATTAATTAGCTATAGGTTATCGGCCGCAATAAGTAGAACGCTGCCCGCGTAGAATAGAATAGAATTTATTCGAATCTTCGACCCATAACATCAAAATTTTGACTTTATTTTTTTTCTTCCATGTCCCGAATACGCTTCCGTATTAACGGGATACGAGATCGTATATAAAACAATTGACAATAGTCATCTCAAAATAACAAGTAACAGTATAAATTATATTGTGAACATATATATAAGGATTAACTGTCATGTGGACTGTTTTTATGGAGATGTAACCGTGAGGTAAGTGGACATAACTTGTGTTTTACATACAAGTTATGACCACTTACCTCACAATTACATCTCAATAAAAATAGTCCACATGACAGTCAATCCTTATATTTATATACATTTGGCGAAAAAGCCACTTTTGTAAATGTATTTAAATCGAAAAGTGTATCGTGACAAAAACAGCCCAAAATACCCAATAGCACCCTTGGCAAAAGTTAATAGGAACAATTTCTCTTCATATTGAAACCCGATGATGTATTAAGTCAATCCTGCGCGAGTCCAAATGCGCCCAAAACATTACGCGTTCGTCTTTCCAAACCCAATGACGTATCGATTGTGTTATGAGCTTGGTGTTATGATGCGCTGCGCATTCACCGAGAAATAACTGCAACTAGCCACGTGGGCGCCGACCAATCAAAATGCTGGATTTAGTGATGACAACACTTATAAAATGCATTTGGATAATGTTAAAACCTGAAAGAAATGTAACAATTAATAATTTGAAGGTTGAGTTAAATTAAAGTGAAAGTGAAAGACTGAGAAAAGTTCCCTCGGTTTCTCATTATCTATATAATAGTCTGTAGATTGTACATATGAGTTAGTAAATATAGAGGATTATTGTATATATCCAGCAGTAGATTAACCAATTGAAATAATTAGACTTAGTTAACTGAAGGGTTTCTGAAAATAATTCCAGATTTTCACTCTGTACATGTATAAGGGGCCATTCCACCTGAGGATAAACATGCTTGTCTTGGGATGCACAGATATCCAACTGACTTGAAAATATATACATACATATACACACATACATACACATACATACATATACATATTTATCACATAATTTGGCCATAAAAGCAGTTTCATAATTATCGGTAATAGACACGTTTAATATCAGCGCGTGCGATGACGTCACGGCGTTCTTCAAATAACTTGCGATCGCTGTAGTTTATGATTGTTGTTTTCGATGAATATTTCGCGTTGCTTCGGGTTTATTTGATCATGTGATAAAAGGTATCTCACACTCGTCCTATTTTATACGTAATTTATCAACCTCGTCCTCTAAATTCTATTTGAGCCTCGGTAAACCTCGGCTCAAATCGAATTTAGTGAACTCGGTTGATAAATTCCGTATAAAATAGAAACTCATGTGAGATCCTCTATATACATATATATACATATATATACATATATATACATACAAAACATATAATATATAGAGGATCTCACATGAGTTTCTATTTTATACGGAATTTATCAACCGAGTTCACTAAATTCGATTTGAGCCGAGGTTTACCGATGCTCAAATAGAATTTAGTGGACGAGGTTGATAAATTACGTATAAAATAGGACGAGTGTGAGATACTTTTTATCACATGATCAAATAAACGCGAAGCAATGCGAAATATCCATCGAAAACAACGATAAAAACCGCAGCGATCGCAAGTCATTTGAAGAACGATGTGACGTCATCGCACGCGCTGATATTAAACGTGTCTCTTATCGATAATTATGAAACTGCTTTTATGGGCAAATTATGTGATAAATAGAGGATCTCACATGAGCTTCTATTTTATACGGAATTTATCAACCGAGTTCACTAAATTCGATTTGAGCCGAGGTTTACCGAGGCTCAAATAGAATTTAGTGGACGAGGTTGATAAATTCCGTATAAAATAGAACGAGTTTGAGATACTTTTTATCACATGATCATATAGTCGCTAAAATTTTATCGAAAAGAACAACAATTAACTGCAGCCAGCGAACATTGTCCCAAAGAGCAGCGTGACGTCATTGCACGCGACGATATTACACGTGTCTATTACGCTCGAATATTACATCGAAAAATAGTGCTAATCATGTGATAAATAGAGGATCTCACATGAGTTTCTATTTTATACGGAATTTATCAACCGAGTTCACTAAATTCGATTTGAGCCGAGGTTTACCGAGGCTCAAATAGAATTTAGTGGACGAGGTTGATAAATTACGTATACAATAGAACGAGTTTGAGATACTTTTTATCACATGATCATATAATCGCTAAAATTTTATCGAAAAGAACCGAAAAGAACAACAATTAACTGCAGCCAGCGAACATTGTCCCAAAGAGCAGCGTGACGTCATTGCACGCGACGATATTACACGTGTCTATTACGCTCGAATATTACATCGAAAAATAGTGCTAATCATGTGATAAATATATTTTTGTTTTGTATTGTTTGTTTTTTTAGTTGCATATTGTTTTTGGTAGTTATCTCAGTCTTTCATTTGGAATCTATATATTCTAACCTAGGGACAAAACAATGAGAAACTAAAAGGATTGATAAATAATTTGGAACAAAATTTATAGTGAGAGCAACTCATTGAAATACCAGTCAGCATCTGCAGACATAGAAGCTTTTATGTGAGATAAGATATTACATATCACCTATACTGCAGATACTGACCACCTCTCAATGACTGCTTTTAAAATGATGAGTTATAACTTTAACCCTTTACCCAACAGAACGGCCCTGTGCCAATGCATTATCTTATATATGCGAGTCGACCATAGGTCGCCTCGCATATATAAGAGAATGCATTTGCTTAACACATATTAAAATGATAAAATTGTCAAAGAATGTAGAAAAATATTTTAAAACTTGTTAAAAAATGTAAGAAAATATTATAAAATTGTTAAAGAATGTAATAAAAAATGGTAAAAAGTGTTAAAAAAGAATTTTTGTTTAGGCCAATGCATTCTCTTCAATCAAAACAAGGAATTTCCTGGTATATCCCAAAGTCTGGAAATAGCTTTCCGGCCAGTCCTGTTCGACTCAGATGAATGTATATGATATACTGAGTCGAAATTTATGTCGACTGGAAAAAATGTTAAAAAGTGTTAAAAAAAATAAAAAATTTAGGCCAATGCATTCTCTTATATATATGCGAGGCGACCTATGGTCGACTCGTATATATAAGAGAATGCATTGACACATGGCATAACCGTAACCATCACAATGTGGTCAATGAACCGGTTCCAATTTTTATTCTAGACACTCATGAGATATTTCGGTACTCAAACAAAAACTGTAGGTGTTCACTATTGTATATGTTATTAATTGGTTGTTTCCATATTGGCCGAAGGCTAATACGACAGACCTCGATGCCTCATAACTCGGTCAATGTGGAAACAATCACTAATAAGTATTTAACAATTAGCAACAATGTAATAATTTTTTTCACCGGATAAATATATTAACATAGATATACCATTGTGTGTTTTATTAAATTAACAATTATAATTTTATTCTTGTGAACTTTGTGAAGAACTTGCAGCCATTTCAACATGCAGTATAACTGTCAGTTTCCACTGCATGGGAATGATATTGATACGGATACATGTAGTTCATCCACGTACATGTATATTTACTCCCAAAAACAGTGACTGTCCGTAATTCATCCGAAATCAGCTGCAATCTATCTTGGAACCGTCGACCCAATATTCTTTGCCGATCGATGCTAATTACTATAGATCCCAAAAATTTAATTTGCCAGTCAATATTCAGTGTGAATTGTTCGATAACATGATACAACCAATAATACTTTATGGCAGTGAAGTATGTGGTCATAGCAATTTTGAGCAGGTCGGGTCGTTTTATCGACGTTTTTTTAAATGTCTAATTAAAGTTGGAAAATCAACTTTTTGGATACGAATATTACAGGGCAAACAAAGCAATTTATCACTTACCATGTATCTCCTTTTAAGAGCACCATACAGTAACAAGTGGATTGTAAAGATGCAGACAATATTTGATCAGTACGGTTTTTCCCATATTTGGATTGAAGAAGATATCACTAAGTCTTGTCCCTTGTGGATAATTGATAACATTACATCTAGATCAAGAGATGTTTTTATCCAAAAGTGGTCTAATTTTGTTGACGCAAGTAGTACATGTTCAAATTACCGTATTCTCAAACCAAACTTTGACAGGGTGAACTATCTCTCCACTTTTAATATTTCAGATCGTATTAATCTTTGTCGATTCCGTTGTAGAGATAATAAATTACCTGTTTCAGTGGGTCGATTCCAGACCAATACTTCATCTTTTCATTGTCAATTATGCAATAATGGAGACTTTGGTGATGAATATCATTATATTTTGAGATGTCCATCATTTAAAGATCATCGGGAAAAATATTTGAAGAAATACTTTTTCACCAGACCAAATACAATAAAATTTCATAAATTGTTCAACAGCCAAAACTTGAAGACACTCCGTGACTTATCCCGTTTTATTAACCCTTTACCCAACAAAACGGCCAAAAACGCCCAAATAAAGCTTCAAAAGCCTAAAATATCTTCGGTCTGTCTCAATAACACCATACAAATATCTTTCCTTCCAGACAAGAATGAGATGTTTCGGGTATTCAAATAAAAAAACGGTTTATTTAAGCTCAAAGTTGCTAAGTTAAGTCTTAATTAATTAAATTAAACACTGTACTTTATGCCTTCCCCTCCAATAATGTCAACGTACACTCTACATTTTAATGTGCTAATGTGCTGAGAGATAGCGTACATCCACGGCAATGCCCATATACAGATATGGGAAACTTTAACCGACCATATAGGCACGCTATTCTCGTTTAAGTCACATTGCACCCAACGCGAATTGGACATCGCTATAGATGACAATTCTAACTGATAAAAGAAAGCATGTTGATATATCCCTGTACAGAGTTAGATATTCTCAACAAGAGAACTGTACTAAACCCAGCCTGTTCTCGTGAAAATAAACACTATACGGGCTTATTTTATAATCGTGCGAAATAAGCTCATTATTGGCATTATTTGAAAACTCAAATACGCTCTATATGGGCCTACACGCTGGTTATTAAAAATGTCCCATATGGGACTATTACAATATAAAATCGACGATAGCGAGCACACATTCAGCTACCTTACTCGTATTTAAATTCGCGCAGTACTATTTTTCGCGCACCCATTTGTGCGCGAATTTAAAACTGAGCGAAAAATAGTACGACTGATAAAAAACAATATAGGGAAAATAAAGAGGGATATTTTAGATAGATATAATACACACTTCTATTTACATATGGTCAACCAATCAATCACAATGTCATTAATCATATGTACATGTAAAGCAATAAATCATGGTTAGATATTTGATGTTGAAATTCTTCCAAGAAATGCACATATTCCAGAAGAAATGGGCACGAAAGCACGTCTCCGTATTCACGACCCCGGGTTGACACCGTGGTCTGCATGTGTCATGCAGTTATACATTTAAAGAACACGCAACCATGCGAGAGTTGATCTGTTTTCCAAAGTCAGCAACTTACATGTGTATAAATACGTGGTTGTGGTTTCACTTCTTTCGAGTTCAATTCCATGATGTCCATAATTATTTATTAAATATCAGAATGCTTATTTTGACCAGCACGTACTCGTCTTTACAACAAAATTATTACGCAGCTGCGTTATATTCTTTGAAAGTTTACTTCGAGACGGTCTTTGATATAGACACGTATCTTCAGGGATAATTAAGAACTGAAACAAGACTTTTATGAAAACTGTTTTTGTCAGTTTTTAATTCGCGCAGCAGGGTGCGCGAATTCAAAGTGCGCGAATTCAAAACTGAGCGAAAAATAATACTGCGCGAATTTAATTACGAGTAAGGTAGTAAGAGTTTTGAGCCATAAAGACCTATTGGTAATATAACAGATTTTTATATCTTTAATGAACTCATTTGATAGCAAAAATGTACTTCTTATCTCGTCTACAAAGGAATATGTGGATGCTCGCATTTGTATGGGTATACCGTAGGCCCCTGCGAACAGTAGGTTTGTTTTTATCGAATCGAATTTCGAATCGAATAGCTCTTGAATATTTCGTAATATTGGTCGCCCAAATGATCCGATATATAAAGATGTTATCCGTATTGGGCTATGTCAAATTTTTCTATGTCTGTTAAATAGTACACGTCATATTTTGCGAATGGAGTATGAATCGATAATTAAAGGTACTCAATCCGATCAGACGCTCCTAACTTACTATTTCTTTGGCTTCGGGGGGGGGGTATTTGATTCGAGTCGATGAACCCACCAATCAAGGCTCAGAGTAATTAGATATCGATGTTTGAAGTTTGCTATTTCTATTGTTAGTGGACCAGAATCACATGGTCAAACGGACGAAGGTGCGGATGAAGATGGATAACTCTAAAATCAAGTGGTAATCGTCGAATCGAATAAAATATTTTTACCCCCGAAGCCAAAAGCAATAGTAATTTAGGAGCGTCTGATCGGATTGAGTACATATAAAGATATAATTTCTTCAAAATATAATAACAATTTTGAAAATACAATTTTTTTAATTTTCGTGGGCCATTAAATAACTTTATCGATTCAAATCGCGGAATAGGAGAAGCACAAGCTATTTCAAAGTCGAATCGAATGTCGAGTTCGAATCGAATAACAAAACGAATATCTAATATTCGGAGGTGCCTAAATTCTCCATTAGTGACGTCATTCAATTCCGGAATTTTTTTATTTACCGCGAACGAAAATTTACAAAATGGTATTTTCCAAATTGTTGTTCTATTTTGAACAAATTATGTCTTTAATTGTCTATTCATGCATCGTTCTCAAAAAAGATGACAACATGTGTTATTTAATAGTCATATACATTTTTTATCGGATCATTTCGGCGACCAAAATTACGAAATAGTCGATTCGATATTCGAATATTTCGATTCGACCAAAATCACAATATTCGCAGGTGCCTAGTTTGTTAGCCCATTGACTGTAATCAAACGCCCAGATTAGTTGCGTATGTTTAGCACGTCGGCTATCCCTACTAACAGATTCTGCCAGAAGATGTCTAACATTTCCTCGTCGTCTTGTGGATACAAAAGTTTTCCTTTCTTATCATAGTAATATCCTAATACACCTCTGAGCTCACACCTCTTCATATTATGCATATACAGCGGTATCAATGGTTTCCTCTCGGCCCATGTGAGGCACGTCTCTAAATTAGCCCAAGTGCTGTTTATGAAATTTGTGCTGATGATTGCCAGTGTACCGCGACATAAACGGACCGCGCGGACAATCTCCTCGTCGATTTCGCCAGGAACCCGGAAATGTTTGTCGTTAATGTACATAACGTCATTTTCAGTTCCCATCAACTTTTGTAATTCTGGGTTAATCCTGTTATACAATTGCATCGCGAACTCCTGGTCTTTTGCACAGTATGCCACGAAGATGCGGTCTTCTGCGTTGAATTTTTTATTTCTGTGTGACCAGAAACGAAACCAGATATAAATCTTAATACAGTACAGTCTTTTTTGTAACATATTACAGCAACGACAATACATAACAACATAAATCCAAAACAAGGGATGCCTATTTTCAACCACAAAATGTTGCACGTTAATTCGATATATTTTTCCTCCAAACCAAGCAAAAACTCTTGTTTGGAATTCAAGTTGCACTGGTACGTGCCAAAGGACACCAATGCATCCCTGATGCCTCATAACTGTCCTCCCATGATCACAGCAAACAAATTTATTCCTGCTCAGATCCACGAAATCTCGATTTCCGGAACGAAGAATAGCATTAACCCTTTACCCAACAAACCGGCCATAAACGCCTAAATAAAGCTTCAACAGCCTAAAATATCTTCGGTCTGTCTCAATAACACCATACAAATATGGATATCATTGGAACCGGCTCCTTGACCACATTGTGATAGTTACAGTTATACCCTGTGCCAATGCATTGTCTTATATATGCGAGTCGACCATAGGTCGCCTCGCATATATAAGAGAATGCATTGGCCTAAAACAATTCATTTTTTAACAATTTTTATAATAATTTTCTACATTCTTTGACAATTTTATCATGTTTAATATGTGTTAAGCCATTGCATTCTCTTATATATGCGAGGCGACACGTGGTCGACTCGCATATATAAGAGAATGCATTGGCACATGGCCGTTCTGTTGGGTAAAAGGTTAACATGTTGAAATACAGGCTCTCCAAGTATCCTTATTTTGTTACCAGACAAATTTATCAATCTGACGTTTGCTGAATGTGCTAGATTTAGATTGAACACACTTAGTTTGTTGTTTGCAAGATTTATCACGTTTAATTCATTATTTTCCGGCAGATTCCCCAACTGATTATATGAACGAGAGGAGATCCAAGAGAGGAAAGTTCGGGTTCGATCCAATTTTGTTCCTTCAAATGCACCAACCCCCTGAATATTGTTGGTATCAGATATGTACTGTTGTTGTCGCTAAGGTCTATTTCACGTAGATTGAGAAAGAAATTTTCCAATTCTATATGAATTCTTTCCACCTGTGTTCCTTTCAGTGAGATAATGGCCAATGAATTGTTTCTGTTGAAAGTAGGGCACGTATAATCAGTATAACAGCGATTTAATGCGTTGGTATACTCTGATCTTAACTCTGTGAAGTTTTCTGAGATCGTATTAATACTATTGTGTGGGTCACACACACTGGGAGAGCGCATACAACTACCGTCTGTACACGATTTCCTATTGAAATTACCTTCCTTATTGCAGGGAAGAGAGAACGTATTCCTTCAGATGCACCGGCATACACCCCACCAACTGAGCCCATTAACACGGTGCGTTTCATATAAATATCTTCCAGTTGTTCGAAAATCAAATGCTCTTCAATAAAACGCGATTTGCGCAAGTCAGTTGAGCTTAATAACAGTGATCCAGTGTAAGACATGTCTATCACTTTTAGCTTCATCCCGATTAACGCTCGCACAAACTCTTCTCCAATTATCGTGGTATCGCTGTTTTCCCAACGATTGATCATGCTCAAATTTAAATGATTCAGATGTGTGTTGATGTTCTTTAAAATTACCGCGACATCGTCAAATGTCAGGTAATAATTGTCACTGGTGTTGAGAGACTTCAGTCTGTTGAAATGTGTAAAACAACCCAAATCCCAATAACTCGGATGAAGTCCGATGATTGATAGATGTTCTACGTTGATGAGGTTCCGAAATGTCGCGTTGTTGGTTGCAAAATCGCCAGAATATATTCCTAAAGACTTCACACGTTTCCAGGAAGAATGACTTAAAAAATTGTCGATGTTTCCCCTTCTATAAGAACGATACAGTTCCACATTTTCCACTCCATCGGGAACCACGATAGCGTCGATGGAGCCTGCATCAAAGCAACGGATTGTTAATTTCCCGGAAATGTGAACGCACGTGCACGATTCGGGACAAAACATCAGCCCTTGTTCTGAAAAGACCAACAACACGACAACAACGAACAGCACATTCCTATAAGGCAAAGCCCCATCGATGCTGCAGTACTATTGTTGAAGCCGTCACCTGGTAACTGTGATATAGGCTCTGCTGTTTTTCAAAACGAAGTTAATCACCATTTAGTTATCCAGTGTAACGACTTAACTTGAATTCACAATGTTCTGCGCTCCCTCACACCAATTACTTATATCCCTTACCTCCAATAATGATCCCTTAACAGTGTGGATAAAACATCCGTGTATGATTTACTCTATGGGTGCCGAATTCAATGAATATATATGCGACAAATTAAACATATGATCCATATAGGGAATCCCCCAACATGTTACAGATTGAATTAATTTTATATGAGCATGTCGCGATCGGTTAAATTCAATTGCACAGTTCTGTAAACATTAGGGTCCGAATCGGCATCTCTGGTTTAGACTAGGTTTTATTCTAGACCAGGTTTAACTCCAGTTTAAACTAGGTTTAAGTAGGGTTTAAACTTGGTTTTACAGTAGTTAAACCAGGTTTATGGGTGTAAAACTGGGTTTCAGCGTACTTAAACAAAGTTATGTGATAAACTCAGTTTAAGTTGAAACTAGGTTTTATTAACGTGATAAAGTTATGGTAATATTACTAATTGTTTGTGGTGAATTGGCTATATAATCATCAGTATAAGCTTAGGTATATATGATTTATACGTACCATACGTCTCGCCTCGAACATACACCTTTAAATATACTTTGAAAAAAATTCAAAGTTAAACCACCCTACCCCAGGTTTGACTAAAACCTAGTTTTTTGGGTTTAATTATTCGGCCGATATTTTTCGCCCAATATTGATGTTGTTTCTTCGTGAATATGGGAGTGTTTATTTTGAATTGGGGAGGCGTTTATGCGCGGGCGTTTGTCACTCAATGTAGATGCATGAGAGTCTTAGTGGAATTCGGGGAGGCGATGTCGGTACTTATGAGATAAATTCTAACAAAATATGTGCCAGTGTGATGGATGATTTCTTGCTATATATGTCTGTTTGCAATTCGCTCGTTCGGATGTCGATTTGGCGACTGAGAGCATGGCGGGATCGGACTGATCAGATTGACACGTTAGACACGAACATGACTTTTGAAACTGATTCCTTATTCACAAAAGGTCTCTTTCGGTCAATTTGGCGCATGGGTTGGTGGCCCGCCCAAATACCTATCAGAGACACCCCAGCCTTCACCCGGGGGAGGTTAACGGCCACCCTGAGGGGGTGGAGTATGGACTATTTTGGAGAACTGTAAGGATTTCGACCAATTTGATAGTATGGGTGGGTGGCTCGCCCCAAATAACCCATAGAAACACCCCACCCCTCACATCCGGGGGGGGGGGTACCACCGATGGGGTGAACGTGGGATATCCCACGTTCATATATATGGACCATTTTCGAGACTGGTAAGGATTTCGGCATGGATGGATGGCCCGCTCAAATGTCCCATAGAAACAGCCCACCCCTGAACGCTGGGGGACCACCCCAGGAGGTGAAAATGGGGTATGGATCCATTTTCGAGAACGGTAAGGATTTCGGTCAATTTGACGTCAGCAGTGTGGGTAGCCCGCTTCAACTACCCCCTATAAAAACCTCACCGGAGGTACCACCCCGAGGGGGTGAAATGGAGTATGGACCATTTTCGAGAACGGTGGGTGGCACATCCCAAATTCCCCCCATAGAAACACCCCACCCCCACTCGGACCCCATTTTCACCCGCGGTAAGGGTGTGGGTGTTATTATGACTATATTTGAGGGCGGGCCGCCCACCAATGACGTCATATTGGCCGAAATCCTTACCGATCTCGATAACGGTCCATACCCCATTCTATGGGATATTTGGGGCGGGCCACCTACACAATCGTAATATTGACCAACAGAGGCATGTTTTTGCGAATAATGAATAAAATGCTCCATACCCCATTTTCACCCCAGCAGGGTGGTACCCTCCAGGGATGAGGGTAGGGTGTCTATATGGGATATTTGGAGCAGGCCACATACCATCTTCAACCCTCGGGTAGTAACCCACCCCACCCCGCCCGGATGTGAGGGGTGGGGTGTTTATATGTGTTATTTGAGGTACCCTTCCCCGGGCGTGAGGGTTGGGGTGTTTCTATTCGGTATTTGGGCGTACTCAATTTCCACCTCCTCTGGTAGGACCCCTCCCCCCGGTGAGGGGTGTGTAGGGGTGGTTCTATGGTGTATTTTGATCGTGCCACCCACTCCTGCTGCCAAATTAATTAGCCTAAATCCTTACCGTCCATACCCCTGTTATCCCGGGGTGAGGGGTGATGTTTCTATCGGGTATTATGGGCGAGCCACCCATTCATGCCGTCAAATTCGCCGAAATCCTTCCCATCTCAAAAATGGTCCATACCCCATTTTCACCCGTCCGGATGGTACCCCCGGGGTGGTGGTGTTTCTATGGGGTATTTGTGGCGGGCCCCCACCCATGCCCTCAAGAGATATTTTTGAGTTCCAAAAGTCACGTTCGTCCATGATATTAGATAATATCTAACCGTTATACAACAGACCGTGCATTCGTCGTGATTTCTCAAAGCGCACGGGTTATTCCCCTGATTAGGAGATTATATAGCGACAACAGGTCGCGTGACCGGACAATGAATTGACAAGTAGCGATAATAAACAGACAGACCACGCCTCCTATTCTTGCAATTGGACAAGTGAGGCCCACAGGTAACGCAATCGACCAAATCTATGTCGTCCCAGCGGTGGAGAAAAACTTGGTTTTACTACTAAAACCCAGTTTAAACTGGTAGTTTAAACTAGGTCTAAACTGGAGATGCCGATTCGGACCTAGGTGACTAAATTCAACAACTGCATTTGTGCGTGCATTAATTGTCAAGATCATGTTCTGTTGTTGTTGTTGTTGTTGTTGTTGTTGTTCAAATAAATATTGTTTACACGAAAGAAGGACACGCAGTCTTCCTTTTATTTAAATTTGAGTGAAGCACATTGTACGCTTTATGTGGTTGATATACTCCCACTTTTCGTCCAACGTCCGTCCAACTTCACAACGGTATTCCCAAATATTTGATCACCCCCATTATCTCACAAACTGCTAGCATTATGATATGCCGATTATTTTCATTCGTTACACACCCAGGTACACCCATGGCACCCGAAACGGGCCCTATAATTGGGCCAGAAGCATATATGTGAATGTCTGTTTGAATGTCTTTCGAAAGGTAGACAAATGGACGTTCGACTTAGAAAATTCTATCTAAAGTTCGCCGTGAGTGCAGAGGGTAGAGGCAAAACCAGTGGATCAATAACCTTGAAATTTCGGTAGGGAAATCCTATGGAGCATAGATTATTCCCACGCAATACCGCTTGGACCGAAACAAAGCGGTTCTACCTGTGCCTATGTGCGATTCGATTCAGCTGCTAATCAGCGAATTTTATATCGTTGTTGTTGTTGAACGTCCAATGTCAAACCAACTTCATAATAATTTTAAGCTGGTAATAAGCGGATTTTAGATGGTTGTTGTTGAACGTCCAACGTCCAATGTCACCAACTTCACCAACTTCACACACCTATAAATTGTATGTAATACTTATATAAATATATCATATGTATACATATATATACACGTGTATACAAAATATATGCATATATATTAACATGGACATCTCTATAGATCAGTGTACTATCTTAGTTGTATTCTTTAACAACATATTTCAAATAAATGCTAACGTTCTTCAATATTGATATATTTTGAATAGCAAGGAGGCCATATAACTTTTCTAGTGAGGGGTTGATCCAGTAAAGGTCAGAACTGTATTTTCTTTTGATTGTGACAAAATTGTCGCAGATCAAAAGAATATGATACTTCCTAACCGCACATTTGACATAGTAAACGCTCGTGTTTTCTCCATAGGTCGCCTCGCATATATAAGAGAATGCATTGGCCTAACAATTTTTTACAATTTAATAATTTTTTCTTGTATTCTTTAACAATTTTATAATTTCACCCATACAGAGCCCCAGACAAACATGAGCAGACGACACTCTTCTATATGCTTCTATATATGTGTGGGGCTCCCTGCAGGGTAATGGATGTTTTTTATTTTATGTCCTAAAAATTGTAAGAAACATTTATTTAAAAAAAATTTAAAAAAATTGTTAGGCCAATGCATTCTCTTATATATGTGAGGCGACCTATGGTCGACTCGCATATATAAGAGAATGCATTGGCACAGGGCCGTTCTAAACGCTCGTGTTTTCTCCATATTGAAAGCTCGTTTGGCAGTCTGTTGCTTGCTTTCCTAAAATATACCAAATCGTAATTATCACAGATATATTGCTGACCAAAAATATTATTGCATGCCCTATTATATGACCTATATGCCGTATATGGACCATTACATTATATGAAATGATTGCTTCTAAAAGTTAGTTGAAACCTGTAAAACACGTAAAATTTAAGCTTAATGTAATATGTTCTCCTATGAATGAGAGGTGTAAGGCGAGTAAGACAGTGAGTAACACCACACACCACCCTATTACAGATACATGTACGAATACACCCTTTCAATGATAGGCTTAATTAACTAAGATAATCCGTACAAATTCAAAATATGATAATATGTATCTATAGAGCAATAATTGTAATCCGTATTCAATTAATGTATTTTAAAATGAATTGCTAGTGGTGGTGGGTGGTTTTAAGTACGCATGTGATGGCACTGGGCCCTACCTGATTATCAGCTGCCATGTGTCGCAACACGACACTGGAAGGGATAGTCAGTGGGGGCCCAGATCATTTTTTGGAAAGTCAGGATGCGTGGTGTGATCGTTATGGTGGCGCGTGCGTGATGTATATTGTATTTTGATTTTGTATTTTGTATTTTGTCTTGTATGTCATATATTTTCTTGACGAAGGCAATAAAACTATTGAAACCAATGCTGGTATGAGATGTTGTGGCAGATAATAAGGTAGCGACCAATACTGGAATGACGCATTATGCTGCTATATACAATTGACTATATACGGTTATCTCCTGGATAACTCCCACTCACAGCCCTTATATCCCCAAACCTGGTCTTGGACAATGCATAACATTCATCCTAGAACAGGCTTATAGTCTATATTAGGGCTGCTGGAGCTTTTTCAATTTGAAACAACTATATCAGGTGGTGTCATTCTGTAAACATCGATCTAAAGCCGACACATTCACAAACAAGACATTCAAGTGTGAATATTCAGCGACCGACGTGGCAAAGTAATTCTTCAAAGTGTACCGCATATTAATTATATATATATATCGTTAAATTATTAAAGATACATAATCCGAATTAACGCTCCTAAATTATTATTTCGTTGGCTTCGGGGGTAAAACATATTGGATTCGAGTCGAGGAACACACACAACAAAGCTCAGAGTTACCAGATATCGATTTTTGGAATCTGTTATTTTTCAACGGCCTGGCAAATATTCTACGAGTCGACCGACATACTCTTGATACCAAATTTCGTTGAACAAAATGTTATATTAAACGTTTCGGAAAAAAGAATACTAGAGTTGACAGTGGTTAACATTATTTGTTGGTAATTAATCGATTCTGCTAACTAAAGCGTCTTTTGAAGAAATGTTGTTGTTGTTGGTGTTGTTGTTGGAATCTGATGATACGGGGACTGTCGAATCGGGTTGGGTACCTTTAATGCAATAATAGTAGTTCTAACCTTCACCCTTGAGCAGTGTCAATTAACTGTCAAAAGGCTCTAGAATCACGCATTCCATATTATATTTCCAATCAATCAGTTTATTTCTCATATGGAGATAATAACAGTTAAATATATACAATATGTACATAGGCATGTGAACTTCCGGGTGACAAATGTTGTATACATGGATTACATTACATAACATTCATCGCTACATATATGTATAACACTGTAACATGTATATGAATATTGCGAATATATATAAGCATATAAAACTAAATAGATTTATTGTATATGCTTATATATACATATTTATAATTATATATTAATAACTATGTGTATGCGTATATCGGTACTGTTCTTGCACAAATTATGATATTGCTTGTTCAAGCTATTGTCTAGCTGAGTTATTCTGTCATTTCTCGATTTACAAGCTTAATAAATTCGCATAACGTGCGGAGATGTGTTACATTGTCGTCATTGTGTAAATCACTCATCAATATTGTATTAGGACATCGGCCAGTTAACATTGGTAGCAATCTGCGCCGGGCGTTGTTCATTTTTGTTTACATACGAGAAGATAGTGAAATTCGTCACCAATTACCCTTGTATCACATAACACGCAAGTGCGGTCATTACGTTCGGTATTGTTCCACCGTCCCGTTTCTATTGGTAATTTATGGTTACTAGTTCGGAATTTGCATAACAGTGTTCGGTTATGGTCGCTAAGTACGCCAAGATAGGGTTCAAAATCAAAGTCGTGTTTGAAAATTCGGTATATTTTACCACGACTTGTGTTGTTCATATCACGTTCCCAAGAATCTCTTTGTTCGGAAATAAGGCAACATTTTAGATATGATACCAGCTGATCTACGTTGGTAACGTGACCTGCACATCATATATGCGGCAGATTACATTTGTCTATTAACTCGTGAATACAACTCAACCAGGGGAAAATGTTTTCATCTGTTCTGGCATCGCATAACGTTGACTGCGTTAGATTCAGTAAAAAATTTGGAAATCTTTCAGATTCGCTATTTGTGACTTTGCACCAGTATTTAAACATTCTAGTTTTAATCAATATACTTAAAGGCAATTTCCCACTTTCGCCATATATCATACAATTTGGGGTTGATGGTCGAAGTCGAAGAATGTGCTTAAAAAAATTTCTTTGAACGCTCTCCAATAAATCGTTATCACCGTATCCCCATACCTCGCAGCCATATATATAGAAGTATTGGTACAACGTGAGTATCGAATAAGTCAAGTTGGTTTCTTATTGAGAGGCAATGTTTGCGGGATTTTCCAATGATGGAATACATGGCCCTTGTGGCTTTGTCAACCAACATTTTTTTTGCGTGCATGAAAGAGCCAGACTTAGTAAACGTTATACCCAGAGAGTTAAAGTTGGTTACTACATCTAGTTTTTGTCCTTTGAATATAAATGTCGTTTTCTTCGAGAGACTGCTCTTTTTTTCCACATTGACTGTTAGTTTCCATTCGTCGCAATATTTTTCAAACTGATCTAATTGTGATTTTAGTGATTTGGGGGTATCTGCCATGATAACTGTATCATCGGCATAAAGAATCAAGAAGATTTTCAAGTAGCAATCTAATCTACTTTCAATTTCGTTGCTCAATTTTCGTAAACCAATCAGGTTATCTTTTTCAAGGAATTGTTGCAGGTCATTAACATATAATGAAAACAGAAGGGGAGATAAGTTTTCGACATGTCTAACTCCTTCAAAACATTGGTCAAGCAAGCGACATGGGACAATGTTGACATTTTCTTGCAGCTCGATGTGCACGCGCCTTAAATGCACTTTACATATACCCGCGAATAATGCTTTAAAGGCACGGGCGGCGTTCGTTGCAGAAATATTCATATTTGTTCAAATCGCCACCAACAGAAGGAATCTATTATATATTTTGGAAGATCTGTCTGTGTATCTGTCTGTCTGTGGTCTGTGTGTTCGCGATGAACTCGAAAACGGCCGACCAGATTTCGATGAAACTTGGTATGTGGGGGTATTTACGGGCCGGGGGGTGGCATAGGCATATTTATTTTCATATCCGAGGTCAACTTTTCACGTGCCGAGGTCAAATCTGTTTTTACGCTGTGTTACGGGACTTTCATTTGAGTTCGGTGCTTACAAATCGATTCGAAAAAGCGCGAATAATTAAATGCCAGTCATAATAATGCCACTGTGAGAATCGTTCGTGTTTCCTCTTTCCAACGATATATAATGCGTATGTATCCGTTTTAGTTATCTGCCTCAATTATCAAGAAGAAGTGGTACTATCTTCCATCAGGATAAAAACAATGCGTAACTTCTATGACGTCGTTAGAGTTCATAACGTTAGATCACGTTAACGCTTAACCGGCCGATGCATTTGACTGTTTCAGACGTCTTGGCGATATCTCGGGCACCGATGGTAATTTATCTTTACGTTGAAACTTGATAATTAATGAGCGTGTGTATATGAGGCGCGTTTATATACTTGAGTGGAAATCAAATCGGGTTAAAAGGTCAAATCGGGTAAAACCGGATGGATTTCGACGGGTACTTTTGTTCGGGCAGTGTTTTGGACGGGTCAAATCGTGACCCCACTTGACCTTGGCCTTCAAAATAGACAATTCAAGGTCAAACCCCGGACGAAGTCGGGTCACCTTCTATCTATTATATATTTTGGAAGATCTGGCTGTCTGTCTGTGTGTGTGTTCACGATGAACTCGAAAACGGCCGACCCGATTTCGATGAAACTTGGTGTGTGGGGGTATTTTCGGCCGGGGGTGGCATGGGCCTAGTAATTTGTCCTTGCAACGTAACCTTGACCTTGAAATCGGGTCATTTCAAGGTCAAACGCCCGAATATCACGGGATTTCGATGAAACTTGGTATGTGGGGGTATTTTCGGCCGGGGGTGGCATGATCATATTAATTTGCCCGTGCGACGTGACCTTGACCTTGAAATCGGATCAATTCAAGATCAAATCGCCAATTTTGATGGGATTTCGACGAAATTTTATACATAGGGTTACTTTTGTCCACTGTGTGTTTTGGACGGGTCAAATCGTGACCCCGACCTGACCTTGACCTTCAAAAGGATCAATTCAAGGTCAAATCGGGTAAAACCGGATGGATTTCGACGGGTACTTTTGTCGGGTACTTTTGTTCGGGCAGTGTTTTGGACGGGTCAAATCGTGACCCCACTTGACCTTGGCCTTCAAAATAGACAATTCAAGGTCAAAGCCCGGACGAAGTCGGGTCACCTTCTAGTATTAATATAAATATATAGTTTTGTTCATATGCCAAACATAATCAGCGCGTAAATAATATATTTTCGTCAAGACGAACGCTGGTGTACGCAAACAAGAGCCTGCTCGTGTTACAGAAGTTTTCCTTCTGTTTACATAACACAGCGCAATTCTATTGGTTAATCACACGCAAATGATATAAACGCTCTTTATTATTTCCGTATCAGGAAAACAGTAACAAATAACGCTCTTTATGTTTACCATATTCGGATCTAAACAAAAGCCAGGTTCTGTAACGTTTTTTGCTTTTGATTACATAACAAAGGAAGAACATTTGACAATAACATAATGTTTATGCCATATTCTGATTGGTATAAGAACAAAGTCTGTCTATATTTTACTATTATTTCTCTTTATGGTGGTTTTTTATGGAGGTGAATATTTTAACAGCATACCCACCACCAACGCCGCCCGTATCTTTAACGCATGTTGTGACTTACTTGACCAACGAGAAACATAATATGGAGAAACAAAGATACGAAACCACAATAACTGGCGGATGAAAAGTGTTGCACCAGGTGTAGATGTTATACCTCTTGGAAGTAGGGTCGTGGTGGCCGGTGGAAAAGTAGTCGACGATACTGGAGGTCTTGTACCACCGGGAGCTGTTGACGGTTGTTCCACTCTGGGCTGTGTGTATGCCACCCCGCATCCAACTTCAACAAATATTAATATATTTAGTAGTTTGCACGGGGGGGGGTTGTCTGCAGATAAAGTTAAGACACAGGGTTCGAGGTCGGAAATGCAAATTTTTTCCAATCATCATACTTATCAAATATATATTAGGAACATTAAGATATTGGAATTATATCACACGAGACTAGAGAACACTATATGCATCATGACACTCATGATTATGCATGATTATATTATAGCGGTATGTATATATATATATATATATATATATATATATATATATATATATATTAGCTTTTGTGTTGGCTCGTTGATTAAGCTACTTCATGCAACAATATTATATCATTTGAGAGTAAAATCTAGTAAAATCCATAATGTTTTCGCGTAACAAAATTCATATTTGTATAAGGCCTCTTTAAAATTTATACCTGTAAAGCCCCAATGTTAATTTCGCATACACGGTACAGCTAGGCATTGGCTCTCACGCTATCATCTATCTATTTACTGTTCTCCACGCAATTTTATCTTCTGGAACAATCTAGTAAAATTCCTAAAAATATTCCTTCCCACGCAAATTATTCTTTCTGGAATATTCTGGAAATTGTTGTCTTCTACAACATTCTAGTAAATCCATAATGTATTCGTGTAAGACAATTCATACTTGTATCGCATATGGCCCTTTAAACTAACAATGCTGCAGGTATACGCACTTTTGTCTGTTAATTAACTTCTAAGCACGTTGTATTCTGCACCTACTGCTGGGCACAGAGCCCTCAAGCTAATAACACAACATATAACCATTTCTGGAACATTCTCCATACCGACGGGGATAAAGCGGTGAAACAGATTAATGAGATTATGCATACCACTAGGTGATAAAACATTTAAGCCTGCACTAATTTGAATAAAAAACATTCAGGGGCCCGTATCATTTGCACATATTGGTTAGGAAAAATAAAATGCCTTTCTAGCTGCCTCTGAAACAATTAATAAAATTAAAATAATCTACAAAGTTCTCAGCACGTGGGAGACCATCTAGGTATTACATACACATCTAACTCCAAGCAGCCAACAGATGCTTACAGAGCATAACCCATGCAATTTAACTCTCACAAAAGTTATACCGCGAGCAGAATGAACCCTGAATACATACTGACTCCCCATTATGTATCCCTCCTAATGGTCAACTGTTATGGTACAATTGATTAAATCATCACTAACATTAGTTAAGCTTTTTCTCTAAATACCCCTTTAATATCTGTAATCGAACTATTAGGAATCAATCAACGCCTTGCCAATAGATATTTGAACATTTCAAATAAAGTAAATCCTAAACACAATTTCTCGAAGCTTCGTAATTAAACACATGTTTAAGTCATTAAATGCCACGATACGATACGTCTGTCATTCAAGTGCATGCTCCTAATGGCTTCTGCATCTGTGGAGTCTGAGAGATAAACAAAGTTAATGTTTCTGTAGAAATTAAGGTTTTCTAGTCTGTCACTACTTCAGATATGGTTCAAATAGCATACAAATCACCGCATTTTGGTCACATACCTTAAAGGTACACGTCATTTATGCATTTAAACCTAATTCCGCGTATACATCAATAAAAACGCTCTTTATTTTCCAAATAGTTTGAATGTACCTAATTTTAACAAAGATTTATGCAATCTACATGCTTTAATTCATATAAAATTTACGAAATGTATGTTAAACGACAACAACATTGTAACAGATTGGCCACTTACCTTCAATGTATAGGTCATATTAGCCTGTACATTAATGGGAGACAGACATACATAATAGAATGCATTGGCACAGTGTTACTGATAATAATAAGGTGTCATTACTTCAGAAATGGTTCATATAGCATACTATTGTACCCGTGGTCACATACATTAAAGGAACACGTCACTTAAGCATTTAAACCTAACTCAGTGTATCTATCAATAAAACGCTTTTTATTTTCAAATTTGTCTGAATTGTACTAAATTTACATTTAAAATCAAGCATTTAAACCTAATTCCGTCTATCCGTAAATAAAAAACGCTCTTTATTTTCAAAAAATGTCTTAATGTCCATATTTATATTTAAAATTAAGCATTTAAACATAATGCATCGTATCTATCAATAAAACGCTCTTTATTATCAAAAACGTCCATAGTTTTAACAAAGATTTTTTGCAATCTACATGCTTTAATTCATATAAAATTACCCAGTGGGTGTTAGACAACAACATTATAACATATTGGCTTTCAAGTTACATATGCATGTACATTCGATGCACGAGGAAACATTGTAGTAATGAAGGTATTGATGTGTCATTACTTCAGAAATTGTTCATACAATTTACCGTATTTTGGTCACATACCTTAAAGGTACACGTCACTTTTTCTATAATCAGACAATACATTACACGTAGGGTTAAACATGTCCATCGTAGTAAGCTTATTTACTTCAGAAATGGTTCCAATAGCATACTATTGCACCCGTGGTCACATACCTTAAAGGAACACGTCACTTAAGCATTTAAACCTAACTCAGTGTATCTATCAATAAAACGCTCTTTATTTTCAAAATTTGTCTTAATTGTACTAAATTTACATTTAAAATCAAGCATTTAAACCTAATTCAGTCTATCCGTAAATAAAACACGCTCTTTATTTTCAAAATTTGTCTTAATGTCCATCGTTTACTAAATTTATATTTAAAATTAAGCATTTAAACATAATTCATCGTATCCATAAATAAAAAACGCTCTTTATTTTCAAAAACGTCCATAGTTTTAACAAAGATTTTTGCAATCTACATGCTTTCATTCATATAAAATTACCCAACGTGTGTTAGACAACAACATTATAACATATTGGCTTTCAAGTTACATATGCATGTACATTCTTTTTCTGCTTTAATTTCAGTTCATCAAGCTGTATACTCATCTGATTGAGTTTTCAACTTCCTCGTGTTTGACTCAATCCCACTAACTACCTTTCCGCCTTAGCTATTATGACTAACTCACCTTAGTCACCCCACGGACACATCTGCATGAGTCATATTGGCTAACCTTTTTTCTCAGTGCATTAGCGGCACATGTGTCCGGGAACATTGTTTTTATTTAATTACATCATTTTAACTAATTAAAACTAATATAAGAAAATAAAACAAATGTTCATGCATCCATGTGTGTAACAGTGGGCGGTTGTTTTACTTTTGGCTGCACGTATACCCCCCCCCCCCCCTGCCCACCTTCAACGCCCACCTTCAACAAAGATAATCGATTTTGTCTTTTACAATTAATATTTTTTAACGACCCTTCAAACTTACACAAAATTAATACTTTCGACGTAAAAAACAATCCATCTGATTTCGCTAAGATGCAACGACCAACGAAGCCTGCATGTGGTTGCCCCCCCCCCCCCCCCCCCCCCCACCAATGACAACATTTGAACACTTCGTATATAGAGCAAAACATGTTTGTTTTATGAAACTGGTTTTGATGACACACCTGTATTATCAGTACGCCACCCCCTTGACACACACGAGAAAGGAGAAAAATATTGTTCAACCAGTGTTGCACAATTAGTTTGAGAATATATTGGCCTAACAATATTTACCTTGACCGTGTAAGCCAATGCATTCTCTTATATATGCGAGTCTCCCACAGGGAGCCTCGTATATAACAATAATTACCTTGACCTTGTAAGCCAGTGCATGTTCTTATATATTCGAGGCTCCCTATATATATGGGTATGGCAAATGGTGGTTTGACATGAGCCTCAAATTATATCTAGTAATGGTCGTCTTGTGTCATATTCCGCTCAGGTTCCGGTGATAAAAATAGGTCCTTACTCTTTGTGGACATTATATGACGTCTTGTATTCGATTCCGTAGGGGCCTCGGTGGCTCAATCTGTTAGGGATACAACTCCAATTTCCCGGTACCGATAGGTCTGGAACCGTCGGTACTTTGAGAAACCTGACTCTAACCCGTTTCGCCCTCCAGCGCTGGCGACAAGGGTTCAAATCCACAAGTTTCCATCGTGGAATTTGTAACTCGAAATCCTTATCTGGTGGTGTTTGCCAATTACTCGCCGATGGCCGGTGGTTTGCCGCACATGGTCGGCGAGTTTATCAGCCATTGAAATCACTGTTAACTCAGCGGTAAGTGTGCGGATTTCCTCCACCACTAAAACTGGCAATTTTGTTAATTGTCAATTGTTTGTTGGAAAGGGGCGTCAATAAGTCAGCAATAACTTGTGCCCCAATCCAGTTAGCTATTTTTGCTAATAGAATATGTTTTAAACTAAACTATACTAACCTAACTGGCAATGTCGTGATATGGCCTTAGTTGCTGAAAGCGAAATTAAACCCCAAATCAATCAATTAATCGATTCGGTAAATATTTGTCGGTAAATAGTTGTCGGTCGGTAAATACATTTATATTATTTCGCGTGAACCGTCTTTAAAGGCATTGTGTCCATTGAGAACGTATATATCGACCAATACTTGACCGGAACCTGACCAAGATGTAAGGAAATAGAGCAAAATTTCGAGATAAATCAGCATAATTTCTCAAACGAGGAGGAATGTGTTGTATGGGTTGGCTCTCTAGGAACAAAAACTCTGGGGACTGGCACTCTGCGCATGCCAATCCCCAGAGTGTTGATGCCCAGATTTCCAGTCGAGGGGTTAATTGCCCCAGAGTGCCAGTCGAGGGGTTGCCACGGAGTGGCAGTCGAGCAAGGGATGCTCATAGTTGCAGCCGGGGATGGGGTGCCCCGAGTGGCAGCCGAGGAGAGGTACCACCCTCTTCTCGACATGCCCCAGAGTGACAGTCGATTCAGTGTGTGCCCCAGAGTGACAATCAAAGAAGGTCCCAGGTAAACCAGGTAACCTATTTCGACAGAAAAGTAACAAAGTTCGCGTATATTCGGAGTTTTCAGTGTCTAAGTACAGCCTGGACAAACTGGACTTAGAAGAAAAAATCTAGAAGATTGGAGCGTTCGTGAAATTGGTTGCTTTATCAGTGCATTTTAACAAGAGCGATAGTGTTCGAAGAGGGAGTGTTGTGAAAGAATTTTTTTTTTTTTTTTAAACTCAAATTTTCTGCTGAAACTCGCTTAAGGCACTGGAAGGAATGCATGCGCGCCTCTGCACAGTATAATATTCTAATTCGTGTGTGCGTGTGGGGGAGGGGTACTGGATAATTTACGAACACTTTGTGTCTATTAATTTATATTATTTATTTATTTATTTGTACAGTCAGAGCAATATGGATTTTCGCAGTTGACTTTACTTTTATATATAGCAGTAGCATGTTATATATATATATATATATATATATATATATATATATATATATAAATAAATATATATATATATATATATATATATATACGTCTCCGAAACATGCCGAGCGTTGCTCTTTGAGCATGTTTTGGGACTATACAACACACAAGGCGCCTATTTGCACTGTCTCAAAAATTACATTTGCTTACTTTTATAGTTCTCAATACAACCATTTACTGTAAGTCGTTTACATGTGGATATTGGACCGGATTGCACATCACACTTAGTCATGGAGCATAGCAGGTCGGTGGAATACATTTCCAGAAGTTAACGTGAGAGGGACGCCGTTTCAATTTCAAAAAGGGACAAAGGTATACATAAACTGGATTCTGGGGTGACATGGACACTGGCAGGGATCTCAGCTAAGAATCAGAGTGAATCACTCTAAATGGATTATATTTTAGTTGGCGTGCATGCATTAATTGAATACCGATTGTGGAATTTATGTAGAGTTTTTGACTTTGAGACCCGTGATGAACTTTCGATGTCGTTCTGAGTTTGACGGCGATGTGTCGTAAAGACACCACAAGTGCGTTACAATACCCTCTCTACTGTGCATTCGATCATAGCAAATCCACATTACCAGGGATATTAGGTGGAAAATAGAGAATTATCGGAAAACGGTAAGGTAGCATTATATGAACGCATGAACAGGTATATGTTTCAACAATTCCTGGTGATGGAGTATATGGGAATCGTTTTTAGCAAACCTAATGGAGTGTACGCGGCATGCATTAATACATATACACATCCCTGGTCAAGCGGTCTTGCATAGCTGCTATGATGTTCTTGATACTGCAGAATTGCTATGATGTTGGTAAGGCAAACGGAAAAGTTCCGTTATGTTTTCTACAGTTGTCATTTTCGCGGTGTTTGGCTAATCCGAGCATTTGGGAAAAAGCCAGTGTCTGTATGAAATATTCAAGAACATATCTATAATATATCTGATAAATTTATATTGGCTGGGCTGGTGTTTGTAAAACGACATGAATAGCCACCTTGCTTACAATCAATTTGCAACAACTGATACAACCATTATTAAAATAATTCACAATATATATGTTTTTGAATATTTGATACACATAAATTGCTTTTCCTGGATGTGTTCTGATTGTCCGAACACCGCTAAAATGATAACTTTAGAAATATAACGGTAATTTTTCTTAACAGCATCATTGTGTCCTAATAGCATCAAAGCAATTCAGCAGCCCCCACCAAAATCATAGCAAATTAACAGGACCACTTTACCAGGGGGACAACCATCACCATTCTGCCTCTTCTTCGTTACCTTCATATTACATGTACATGTATGTGTCTCTGCATGCATGGCTGACAGACCATTTGGCCTTGGTGTCGATCTCTTCAGACTTGCAACATGGGTTAATAACGCGATCCGTTGACCACTGACCTGCTATGTTCCCCATGCGCCGTATTTATATATATGCGTCTTATTTGCGTCATGGTAGTACACTCGAGACGTAATTTAGGGTGCATTTACACTGATATAGAACTGTATACAGATCTGTATGGAGTCACGTGTCGCGCATTACTGTGATCACAATATGATTACTAATAGTGAACGCGCGCTGATCAGTACTCTGGTAATTGACAATTCACTACGAGTCGTTTCAGTTTAGGCCAGACATAAAAATGGATCAACTATCAGCAGACAACAGCGATTTGGTATGTGCCGCATGTATTTAAAGTGTATCCTTATACCACTTGATAATGGTTCGAAGAAAGAATGGAAATCGCATAGGAATACACAACAAACAACCGTGTGCACAAATAGAGAGCACCCATATAGATTTAGATGGCGATTCCACCAATATTTAGGATTTCAGGTGATCATCTATATATCTATAGGTCTCCTGTTTGACACAATCTGGGCGGTGGCCATTTTGGATCTGTGTGGAATGGGTATCCACCCTACAACACCCTTTATTTGACCAAATGTAGTAAAAATTCCAACTGATGACAATTCCAATGGCAATGTTGACCCAATGTAGGACAATATTTTTTTCTTAATTTAACTAGCAGTTTTTGACTGTCCACGGGGAGGGACCAGGACATAATCTTTCCAAGTGTTTGAAATTTCCAACCTGACACCCGCCCCCATAAGGTTGGAAAACTTCCAGCTGATGGCCATTCCAGACCAAAAATTTGATAAAAAGTAGGAAATTATGCAAATATTGGTCCGAAAACAATAGCCCCCCCACCCCCCCCCCCCAATATAATGTTTGAAAATCAAACTACAAGATCATTTTCAACCTATTGTTGGTTTGGAAATTACAACTAATGTTGTGTCAGGTGTGAAATTTCCAACTGTTGAAAATTTTGACCAAAGTTGCCACGTCCCTATCCGTGTTCAATATTCGAAATACACGGGTTGAAATGACAACGAACGCTAAAACACAGTCGCCAAGCCCGAGCAACAATTAATCAAAACAGATTTGCCTGTCACAATGCTTCGGCGTTGACCGTGACGTATAGCGGACATGAGTTTTGCTCACACGAACTAATACCGTTTTCTTTCTGTGTGCATTTCTATATCAACCCGTTTACACTAGTCTGCGTGTAGATCTGTGTACAGTTCTATAGCAATGTAAATGCACCCTTAAAGCAGGCGCGTATACTAGGGAAGCATATAATGAGAGCAGCAGAGCGCGTTAATGCCCTACCACAAGGAGTTTGCCGCACGTATATATTGAGCGACACGCACAGCATGCCGCGTGTTTTCTGCGCCAACTGCGTTTTCTGCGGCGACGGCGTTTGCTGTGGCGACGGAGTTTTCTGCGGTTACTCTTATATTTCCGTGGAACTCATGTTTTATTGTTATTCGCGTATCATTGTTTACTTAAATGACTGCATGATGAACAACCATGCACACTCACAGTTCAAAACTGACCTGCATGCATCGAAAAATGTTGTGCCTCCAGTGTCTTCGTATACATGTACATCATTGGAAACGGCGGAAGTTACCGAACAACCGCAGACTAAAATGCACGGCACCGCATCGTGTGGAAAGACCTTTATAATCCCATACACTTACCATCTGAGGATATCAGGTCCGCTGTAGAAACAGAGGTACTTCTGAATATCGACAAAACAATTGTAGCAATAATAAATGCAGCAAGCAGGATACTTAGTGTGGAAATAACCCATGTGTTCCTGGAAATATATTTTACGCGGTCTAAAACACCCATATCTTAACGAGCAAGTGTACCACGTCACTGCCACCGTGTGAACATAACTATATGCTAATACCAAATTAGGTGCTGTATTCATATCACATGTTTAGATATGGATTAGACTAAGTGGACATTGGTCTGAAATCAATACACTGACATAGATTCAGCAACCGATATCAGCATGTACGACATGTATACTTATAAGGTATATATACCAGACATGGTTATGGTTTGTTTAAAGCAGTCAAATCCGATATGGCCAAATTCAGGGTATTGTAGACATATTCTTAAGAATATGGCCGGGTTTAATGAACGATCCGGGTACTTTTTGCCCCATAATGTGCCCCCTAGAGTGGCTATGGGCGATTTCACCAAATTTTATCATTCTAGCTGGCATTCTGTCGAATTGCTCGAATCTGGGAACTGGGAACTAAATTCATGGAGCTCGAAGTACATACTTCCCAAAATTATACACTAGGTATATATATATATTTTTTATAAATTTTGGTGTCCCTCTCCCATTCAGTGCACCCCTGACTCGAATGACGCCACATTTGATAGCTTTACGCCACACCATTATACTCCTGATAATATGGAGATGATTATGTGCAAGCTTGTTGGTAATCTACGACTTTTTCTTATCAATTCTTATCAAATTTAGTGTCCCCCATCTCTCATCCAAATCGTACCAATCATTACTCAGGCTTGGTGTATATATGTGCTTAAACTTTGTCAGTTCAACATACGTATTCAGCAATTCCATGACCAAATCGCACCAATCATTACTTGGGCTAGATGTATATATGTGCTTAAACGTTGTCAGTTCAACACACGTATTCAGCTATTCCATGTATGGCTGAGAAAACATCTGGAACGATTTTGCATATTTCTGAATCAGAAACTCGCTTCGCAACCATAAGCAAGGACTCGCAGAGTGACACAGTTTTTGATACGGCTCAACACTTTCTGAAATTTCTCGTGGTGTTTCATTATCGATGGTCAATACTCGTGTAGTTCGTCAAAGTTCAAGTTCAAATGTTTATTTCTCAAGTAAATCATGTTACATGATATTATGAGAAGATAATACATAATTATACAATACAATACACGGTGTTCAACAGTGGAAAGGGTTTTTCAGTGAGGGGGGGGGGGCTAAATCGCGCTATCTCCTCGAAACTGTTGGAGATATCGCGACTGAGTGCAGATATCATGCATTATTCGTTATTAACTCTTGCATTTTGTATAAATTTGCAGAGTTTAATCAGTATATTCTTGTTTTTGAAGTTAAACAATTTAGTAAAATTAACTAAATTCGGATAATTTCGAAAGAATTTGGGAATATATTTTTATCTCAGAGAATCAAGCGAAGAGATGGTAGTCATCTCCAAGTAACCCTATGTTACATCTCGTGCATACTCTATCTTTCCGATTGGTATCATTCCATGATCCAGTTTCAATGGGAAGTCTGTGATTGGACATTCGAAATCTAGTAAGGATAATTGCATCCTTGCGATTCAAAATTTTCAGAAAGTCATCAAGGCCAAATATTGTTTTAAATTTTGTGGATGTGGTACATTTACTTGCTTGTTCCATATTAATTTTCCATTGCAGTACGTATTTGTCCTTCAGTGTTTGCTTGACAATATTATTTATATTTACAACATCAATGGTAATATTATCCTGGTCCCACCATAGAGATGGTAGCCCCCGATTCAATTAGAATTCTATGTATATATGATAGCCATGGGTGCTTATATTCACCATTTCTATACCATTTTAACAGAAGGGAGTACACCATCCTACTCATTCTGTTATTATTACAATGATCTAATTTTGCCCAGTATCATACCATTCGACATTTTACATCCAGCTCTAATGGGAACATTCCTGTCTCGCCATATACCATTAACGATGTTATACTTGTTTTTACATTTAGGATAAATTAACAAAAATTTAATGTAATTTTTCTAGGGATTCTAGACATCCATAACCCCATTTTTCTGTCCCATATAGTAGGATATGTTTGACAGTTTTATTGAACATGTCTAACTGACATTCGAATGGCAAGGACAATTGGCGTATTTTGTGGATAAGACCATACATAGATCGGGTAGCTCTTGTAATCAGGTCATTTTTTGCTTTGGAAAACGTTTAATTCAGTAAAAATAATTCCAAGATATTTGTAATGAGTGACATATTCAATATGTGTTCCAGTAATGTATAACTTACGTCTTGGGGTACGCACCATAATCTTTGTTTTCGATGTATTGACATTTAATTTCCAAAATGAACAATAGTCGTCAAAAATGATCAAATATGTTTTCATATCTTTTGTACTGTCTGCAAATATTACAGTATCATCAGCATAAGGCATTAAATAAAGTTTTACATACGTTTTAAGTTCATCAGTAATTACCGTTTGCAATCGGTGCAGGCCTGGGACATTATTAGTTTCAAAGAAACTCTCTAAATCATTGAGGTAGATCGAAAATAAAAAAGATGACAAAGTTTCAACCTGGAGTACTCCAGAGTACGTTCTGTAAGTATCTGATGTGTCGCCATTGATTCTAGCCAGGGATTTGACATTGCTGTATATGTTTTTAATAAGTCTGATATATGTTCCGTTGATACCAGACGTCAAAATTTGTTGCCACAGGCCAGTATGCCATACAGTGTCAAATGCCTGTTTAAAATCAATGAAGGCACACAAGAATTTCATTTCGCATTGCTCCATTATTGAACACAAAAAATGTAATGCAACAATGTTATCAGATGCAGAAAAACCTTTTCTAATTCCAGCTTGATTACTTTGGAGTAGACATATTTCATCCGCGTACGCAGTTAATCTAGAGTTAATAATTTTGGTGAAGAGCTTGCCAAGGCAACACATTATAGTTATGGGACGACAATTTTCTGGACATTATATGTCGCCTTCCTTTTTATAGTCAGGTACTACGATGTCGGTTAACCACTGTTCTGGCATAATACCACTTTCAAGTACAATATTGAATAAAAGTACATATACTGGTAACATATCGTCAATAGTCGATTTGATATGTTCGTTTTTTATTTTGTCAATTCCACTACTTTTATTCCCTTGAAGGCCACGAACGGCATTAAGTATTTCATGCTCAGTTATGGGTTTATCTAATGTATCGTTATACAAATATATCATGGGTAGTTCAATGTTTGCGCAATCTTGTGGATTATTTTCAGAAGCGTTTTTCTTGAGATAATCATACATTTCCTCGAGTGGTACTTGTATTGGCGTACGATCTACATTTGAGTTTAAACTTTTTCCAGTATTCAGAAATATCATCAGTTTGAACCAGTCGAAGTCGGTTTGCAATATTGTTTTTATAAAGAGCGACATTTTTTCTCAAAGTTTTTCTATAAAATTTACTTTTCTTAGTGATTTCGACTTTAAAATATTGGGAACTGTCTTTTTAGAAGTCACGTTGGGCTTTTTTTTAAATCGCGCCTAGCTTTCGCGCATTCACTGTTAAACCATGGTTTATTATTTTTCGTTCGATCATTCGATTTATTTTGTGCACCAAAAGTTCGTCGAAATTAGGGGGTGTCAAGTTGGAAATTTCCAACACTTGGAAAGCTGGAGGCCAATCTAGATGCTAGGAGTCTGTGTGAGGGGAAAATCAAAACTCAAGGGGAGGGGTGCAAATGGAATTGCAATCTCGTGGGATTGGTCTAATTCAAGGAAAGGAGGTGCAGTTGGAAATTCCAATGTGGACCCCCTCACGGAGACCCTATAGACACGTATATAGACATATATGCATTTTGCATGCATTTTCAGCTTTATTTTAAGATATTGATTTGTTAAAAAGGCATAAAGCTATAGTTTGTTCATGTGATATAAATGATCTTCAACATGTTATGTTGGGATATAAGATTTTATGAATCTCGTTTGATAAATTGGATTCACAACTCGTCTACGACTCGCTGTGAATCAAATTTATCAAACTCGTTCCATAAAATCTTATATCTCAACATAACTCGTGGGAGATCCTCTATATGTCGTCCAGCCTCATCCACATGACACACCCAAGAATATCGACTTATTTCACAGTTGCCAAGGACGCACACCCACATTCTCCACACATTGTATAGAAATGCTGGAAGCGGAATCTCTCTGTTGCTGTGGAGAATGAAGGCTTGTGTATAACGTTTATCCTTTCCTTTTATTTCTCTGCATGGGACAGGATGTGAACTTTTGAATGACATTGGCATGATGTTCTGTTATTATGAGTTTCATTTATTTATCCTGTACATAAATGGAAAACCGATAAACGTAACATAATTGTATATCTGACCCAACATATGTGTTTATACAGATTTTAATAATTATGATGTTATATGTACAATGCACCTCATTTTTACCATTTTAAGCGTTTATGTTTTGACGCTAATCTAGACTGTTTTGTTTATGTTTTATGTTAATTTATATTGTCTTGAATTTCTGTCGAAAGAATATAAATATTATCTTGTGTGTTCTTATTCTGAAGATGTATGCAGTGTTCCCGACCTCCAATTACAACAACATCAAATTATAATTCAATACAGTATTAATTGCATTGTTCTGCTGAACAAAAATTTGAAAACCATATTTGAGATATAAACACTGTAGTTGGAAATTCTTATTATACTCCCCCGATAAAGACCTACCCTTCTTTATAACTATTAGAGACTCAGTACCGGTATAGAGAGTTATGGAGCCCACATTTGTAAAGATATTTTGAAATAATATTTAGACCCGAATGGATCAGGAATTATTTTATTGAGCTAAACGTACCAACATTTTGACTAAATTTATTTTTGTAACAGTTGGTTACATCGTACATGGACCTTAATACTGTACAAGTTTGAGGGTGTTTTTACATTGCTGTATATCTGAATACAGTTCTACACGCATATTAGTGTTAACGGGTTGATATATAAATGCAGACAGAAAGAAAACGGTATTCGTTCGTGTGAGCAAAAATCGTGTTCGTTATAAGTCACGAGGCATTGCGACAGGCAAATCTGATTTGAATAATTGTTACTCGGGCTTGGCGAATGTGCTTAATCTTAAGCTTTCTTTGTCATTTCTACCCATGTATTTCACACTGTGTAATCGAAACATGTGTGCTGGTGCGTGTGGTGACAAAGTACTTAAAGTAAAGTTTTTACTATATACAGTATATCTTAAGTTACCCTCACACCATAGCGTATAGCTGAAACCTATGAGTTGCGTGTAAAAAATATTTGTATACGCACCAAACACAAGCGAAATCAACAATTTTGTAAATTTGTAACCTATTCGACCTATGGGTTGCGTGTGAGTTGCGTGTGGGTTGCGTGTGGGTTGCAAACTGAACTTATGATCCCCCAATTTTTGCGATCACGCGTGTGAGTTGCGTGCAGAACTTACGAGTTGCGTTTGAGTTGCGTTAAAAACAAGTTGCGTTTGACCTGCGTGCTAGTTGCGTGGTATTTGCGAATATCTGTCACGTGATAAAAACCTATAAAAGCTGAGCCGATTCATTATTTTCTTCAGTACTGATTTGGTCATCGAAGAGTCAACATGTGGAAAGCTACCAAGAAATCAGATAAAATTGACCCCAAAAGTGATGTCAAAACTACTGAAACAGCTTCTAGAAAAGGCCCACTATTTATACCATTTCTCAACACGCATGTAGTACGCAACTAACACACAACTCACACGCAACTAGTAGGTTTGATACGCAGGGCATAGGCTGGGGATACGCTGGAAATAAGCACAATAGGTTGGGGGTACGCTACACAAGCAACAGGATCGCAACAGGCAATCAACACGATCGCAAAATGATCGCAACAGGTACACAACACATTCGCAACATGTACCGTACCAAAACCTGGCCAGATACCTCAAATTTGGACCTGCGATCACCTGCATTCATAACTTATGAGTTGCGTACTTGTTGCGATCGTGTTGCGTGCGTAGCGTACCTGTTGCGTCCCTGTTGCGTATAAATTGATCGCAGGCATTCGCAGAGAATTATTGAACATGTTCAAAATTTCCGAACTTACTCTGCGTGTGTCTGCGATCACCTGCGTGCTTGTACGTGCTTGTTGCGTACTTCAAACCTATAAAACTTATTAGTTGCGTGTGAGTTGCGTTCGGAACTTATGACCACTATTTTTTATTCGCAACCATACCCAACTGATGATCGCTATGGTCTGAGGGTAACTTTATTAATATTTGTTCTTCTTGGAGTTTGGTAATACCTTAGTACACTCAGTGGACAACAGGGCGACCACAAAAGCATAGCATAACAAGGCCGCTATCACTTACGTTGACTGGCGCAGCATATAATCTTAAAATGGTCATTTTGTTATTATATCCTCACAAAGTTGTGATTAGATGGGAAATTCCGCCTATTTCTGTGATAGGGGTCGTAGATGAAGCAGCCCTATTTTATTTGTGAACACTGTTGTTTATTGTGTATTCCTATATATATATCATGCGTATATATATGTGTGTATGTGTGTGTGATTTGTTCTCATGCGACTTTCATTCTTTCTTTGAGCCATTAACTATGGAATCCTATTAGGGCCACTTGCTAATGGCGCTTTCGGCGCTTTCAGCGCGATGCGCCGAAAGCGACAAAAAGTGCGCCATTAGTAACGCGCCGAAAGCGCCGAAAGCGACAAAATATGCGCCGTTACGGCGCACTATTTGTCGCTTTCGGCGCACTATTTGTCGCTTTCGGCGCTTTCGGCTCGCGCGCCGAAAGCGACAAAATGTGCGATATTAGCGCATGTTTCGGCGCGCCGAAAGCGACAAAATGTGCGCCGTAACGGCGCACATTTTGTCGCTTTCGGCGCGTTACTAATGGCGCCATTAGGCATACTATTAGGTCCACTCCCTAATGGCGCGCGCCGGAAGCGACAAAAAGTGCGCCATTAGGGTATGTTTCGGCGCGCGCCGAAAGCGACAAAAAGTGCGCCGAAAGCGCCATTAGCAAGTGGCCCTAATAGGATTCCATAATTATTAACTGGTGTAAGAATAAACTGCTTTGGTCTGCTGATTTTTTTGTTTTTTGTTTTTGTTTTTTTTTAAACATATTTTATTGTATCGTTTATGTACAATTGGAATTGGGGCACAAGTTATACAACTTAGATAGCACCTCTCCCCATACAATTACACACGTTATTATAATAACAAGATGGTGTATATATATGTTTAAATATATTTTTGTTTGTGTTACCAGATCCGGGTTCGATATGTGAGTTCATTTAGTTTGATTACTGGTTGTTGACATAGAGAAGATGTGTTTGTCAGTTTAGTATTAGCTTTTAGCTTTGGGGTACTAAAAAGATGGCGTTCGCGCGTGACGTTGACCAGATGTGGTGAATGTGTTAATTGGTAAAGCGGTTAGTAGCGATTATATATATATATATATATATTTATTTTTTTTTGAACTTCTGCAAATTTGTTATTACTAATGTTTGTTATACCTGTAAGGAGGTCGGCGATATTGTATACAGTGATACCCTTTGTGCTAAGCCTATTAAAAAGCCGTACGCGTTATATCTGGTATAGGGGACATAAGAAAAAGTAATGGTGGGCGTCTTCGATTTCGTTTCCACAATCACAGAATGGGCTAAGAGCTATGTGGTTTTCGAATTTGTCATGATTTAAGTCGCTGCATTTGTTTCTCAATTTGGTATGTATTATATTGTTTTTTCTGGAACCGGTATAATAGTAGTTTGGGGGGTTGGGTATGTAGTATATAATTTTGAGGAATATCTTGAATTCATATAGGCTTTCAGCTTTGGTTACAATGTCGGGGAGTTTGTTCCAAGTTAGGCACATTTTTGGCATGAACGATTTTCTGAAATGTTCAGTTTCGCAATAAAATGCATAGAAGTCGCCAGGTCTTCTGAAGGAATAACCCGATACCTCGTCGGTTCGTGGTGGTAGGAGTATGGTTAGATAACTAGGTGCGTCAGCATTTATTATTTTGTAAAGCGTTTGTAATTTGTGAAATTCGCGTCTTATTTGCAGTGTGTGCCAGCCAACTTCAAGCATTAAATATTTAATGGGGGCAGAGCGCGTTAATCCACTGACAATTCTTGCTGCATCTTTATGAAGGCGATCGAGTCTTTCAAGTCTGTTGCTGTGGCGCACAGTCCCAGACAATATCAACGTAGTCCATTAGGGGGAGTATATACGTTAGATAAATACATTCAAGTGTCTTTCGATCAAGCTTATATTTTAGCTTTCTGAGTTGGGATAATCTTGCAGAAACCTTTTTCGCTACATTATCCAGATAATTGTTCCATTTGAGACTATTTTTGGAGTTCCAGACCAAGATGCGTGTGCGAATCTACAAAGGAAACGTCGTTTCCCTGGAATTGCAAGTTGAGATGGGAATTTCCGGATACTAAGGAGTAAGATAGCGCTACAGTATTTAGTGGATTGAAGGACACTAGCCATTTTTGAGCCCATTCGTCAATTTTATTCAAGTCGTTATTTAAATCACTCCATATCGTAATGAGAGGCAGTCTGCGAACATTCGCGTATCGGATTGGGTGACGTCAGGTAGGTCGTTTATAGACACATGGGTTTGTCCTTGAATTTCGTCAATGATTCATCCCATTTCCTCATGTAAGAACACGCAAAATTTCTTCCCAGACGCGATCCAATGGCAATTCCGTCTGTTTTGACAAAATTCTTGTTGTTTAGACCAAAGTTATTATTTTTTAGTACTAATTGTATCATGTCCATCATGTATTATGTGGGAATCAATGGAGTAGCCCGGATATCAAGGGCTTCCTTGCATGCCTCCATTCCTTCCTCTCGCGGTACAGTTGGGTATAACTTTTGGACATCATAACAGAATAATATAGCATTTTGTGGAATCGTTTATATGGTGGATAATTTGTTAATAAAATCAGTTGTGTCCTTCACAAAACTTGGCGTTGTGTATACAAATTGTTCAAGTTCGTGCTCGGCTACCTCCGCCATCCTTTCTGTGGGAGTATTTATACCACTAACAATTGTATGATATGGCGCGTTTTCCTTGTGGAGTTTTGGGTTTCCTTTCAGTGTTCCAGTGGTGGGATATCGAGGACTCATGTATTTTTCCAAGATTCTCGTGATGACATGTTTTTACTTCATTTTATTGAGCAGTGATTTTACTTCCTCAGTTGCTTGGAACTAATTTTGTCAATTGATGAAAAAAAGTTAATTTTGTAAAATCACACATAGTTACAGTAGATTACATGTAAGAGCCATGCATATATATGATAGCCATTAAGTTCCATCACTGTGAACATTTGAGTAAATTGTCAAACTCTCTATTGGGTTCAACGTTAATTTTTTATCGCAACTGTAGTACTGTACCCACGGAGACTTATCTGACGACACCAATATTCTCAAAAATACATTTCAGAGTCATACTTGACATCTGTGCATAATTTCAACTCGCACAATTCATGATAAGGCTAATCGTGTTAGTTACTATTTTTTATAACAAGGAAACGCTCTTTAAATTCTTATTAAAACCGTCCAAACTTTGTTTCCACTAAAATGTCAGACTGGAAACAGGTAGACTCTGAAAGTAGACCGCCATATTTGATAATTTTGTTAATTTCAACTCGCACAGTACACCAGAAGGTTAGTTATGGGGATTAATATTTGTTTAATAAGTAAACACTCTATAAATTCTTAAAACAGTCCAAAAACACTTTTCCAATAAAATTTCAACTGGACACAGGTAGACTCTGAAAGTAGACACGCTATTGATAAATAAACCGTTCGCATGGCGTGTTTGACATTCCGAAATTGAGTGACCGTTTTTTCGACCAAAGCAATCTGACTTGTCTGGAAATCAGCGAGGGTGTGGGTAGGGTTAGCGTTTCTGCTATATCTTTACCAAACATCGATGTATCGGAGTTTTATTTGTGAGATATGATCAATATATCATTGTAGATTGTTCACTGTCGTCTATCTGTGATGTAGCTGATTTTAAGAACATACAATACCTTAATATTTGGGAAAGAAAATTGAAAATGCAATCAATACAATTCATCTGATGAGCTTATGATAAAATGTCACATTAAGATATTTAATTATGCAATTTGTGGCAAGATCTCTCCCCGTTTTTCGATTTCTAGGAACAAAGAAAGCCACTAAGTCTTCCCGAACTTGCTATGCGTAAATACTAATGGCATGTTTGTTATTACCAGGTGGACGAGAACGTATAGAGAGGTACACAAACAAAAGCCTCACACAAACCTGTTTCCACTAAAATATCAAGCTGGAAACAGGTAGATTCTGAAAATTGACACACTGTTGGTATAGAAACCGTTCTCATATCGCTTTTAACATTCCGAAAATGCGCGACCATTTGTTTCGACATAAGGAATCCGACTAATTTATAAAAGCTGATCTGGAGCTCTCATAAATAAAATAATATTGATTTTGGGCCAACATCACAGGATGTTGCGCCAGCTGGTTGCATATTATCGTACGTTGGTTATCTCAAATTCCTACAGCACTGCAGCATTGACGGGAACATATTTCTGCTCAATCCATTCATATCTTTTGTAAACGCAGTTCTTAATTACAAGGCGATGGCGCGCTTAATTATAAAGATATGTGAAACCGCTTAGGGCTTTTTTCTAATAATTTGGTTATAGCTGACTGAAAAATGTAGATTTTGGGAAACAAATAAAAACACTTCGTGTAGTTATTTTACTTTTACTCTTTTATTCTTTGAAATCTCCTGTGATTCGTGTTTGGAACGAAATGACAAATTTTCACGAGTGGCTGCAAGCCGCGAGTGAAAATTCGATATTTCTTTCCAGACACGAATGAGATGCTTCAGATATACAAACAAAAAACCGTAGGTATTCTTTTTATTATATGCACCTTATTAAAGCTCAAAGTTCCTAAGCTATCGCGTCATTTTTCCTTTTAATAGTACAGCAATTTGAAGAATACTTCATACTAATCATAAGTGCACAATTACCTAGATAAAGCTCCAAGACTCGTGCACAGAAATGAAACACGGAATCGAAACTGACAGGTCTCCAGCCTTCCTAGAGTTGGAAATTTCAAACCTGACACCCCCACTTAGGTTGGAAAATTTCAAACTGATGACAATTCTAATGACAAAGTTGACCAAATGTATGACAATATTGTTTTCTTAAATTAATTAGCAGTGTTTGACTGGCCACGGGGAGGGACCAGTCACAAGCTTTCCAAGTTTTGGAAATTTCCAACATGTCACCCCCCCCCCCCCCCTAATGTTGGAAAATTTCCAACTGATGACCATTTCAGTCCAAAATTGTGACAACAAATAGGAAAATATGCAAATATTGGTCCAATAACAATTATTTTCCCCAATAGATTGTTTGAAAATCAAACTACAAAAATATTTTCAACATTATGTTGGCGCGAAATTTCCAAGTAATGTTTTGGCAGGTATGAAATTTCCAACTGTTGAACATTTTGACCCCCCCCCCCCCAAACCCCTCTGTCGCCACGTCTCTGCCTCTGTGAAATGACGGATTAAATAATAAGAAATACCTCGTGTTTCGAATAAGCTTATGGGTTATAACCGATAAGTTTGCAGACAATTTACTATAACGAGCGGCTATGGAATTTGCCTTCAAATTGATGGCCTCTCGTGTTGGCTGTTGTTTTTCCAATTTATTTGGCTGCTGGAGCCATGCACTACGTATACTTAGTTGAACATCACCATAAGTAGCTGTGACTTTCCAGTGATTCCAGCCGAGTTGTTTCTTCGTTCCATCGACGTCACTCTTCCAAGTGTATAACCACCCATGGGCCTTGTACCTTGCTGCGATGTTCTGTACTTGTTCCAAGTCGTTTATCCTTTGTTTTTGTTTTGTTTTGATTTACTTTGTTTTGTTTTTGGTTTTTGGTTTTTGGTTTTTGGTTTTTGGTTTTGGTTTTTGTTTTGATTGATCTAAACTATAGTTTCTGCAAAATGTCTACTAGATACCATGTGAACTGCTGACCGTCAGTGAAACCAAGTCTGAAGCTGCCGTTTTACAATCTAAACCTTCCATTGTCGTTCTGACTGAGTGTGTTATTTATGCAGTATATAATCGTATTAAAGAATTAAGTACAATAGGTTTCATAAAGCTGATCTGGAGCTCTGATAAATAAAATAATATTGATTATGATCCAACATCACAGGCTGTTGCGTCAGCTGGTTGCATACTATCGTACGTTAGTTATCTCAATTTCCTTCAGCATAACACATTTCTTCTGAAACCATTCATATCTGCGGTAAACGCAGTTCTTAATACAAGGCGATGGCGCGCTTAATTCTAAAGGTATGTGAAACCGCTTTAGGCTTTATTTTCTAATAATTTGGTTATAGCCGACTGAAAAATGTAGAATTTGGGGAAAAAAAACAAATAAAAATACTTCATGTAGTTGTTGTACTTTTTTTTTTTTTCAAATTTCATGTGATGAGTGTCTGGAAAGAAATATCGAATGTTCACGAGCAGCATTTTTCCTTTTAAAGGTACTCAATCCGATCAGACGTTCCTAGATTACTATTTCTTTGGCTTCGGGGGGCAAAAAATATTTGATTCCAGTCGAGGAACCCACCCTTCAAAGATCAGAGTGATCACATATCGATTTTTGAAATTTGTTAATTTTTTAGATCTGGTCCACTTCCACGTGCTCAAATGGACAAATTACGGACAAATTGCGGGTGTAAGATGGATAACTTTAAAATCAAATGGTTATTACTAACAATAATAACCACTTGATTTTAGAGTTATCCATCAGATTGAGTACCTTTAATGGTAAAGCAATTTGAAGAATCTTACATTTTAGAGTTATCCATCGGATTGAGTACCTTTAATGGTAAAGCAATTTGAAGAATCATTCCTACTAAAATAATAAGTGCACAATTGCCTGGATAAATTACCTCTTTTTTCTATTAACTTGGTTATAGCGGACCCAACCGACTCAAAAAATTTGATTTGGGGGGGATACAGACACTTGTACTGCTAGGAACAGGCGTGTAATAACAGGAATTACAGCGACCAAATAAGATGTGGTTTTATGCCGAAACAACGACGAATACCCGTTTGAAAACAAATATTGCTACTCCTTTCGGAGAAATTATGAAGTAGCTAGGCACAGAAAGCCTCTTGTTTTTTAGATACTCTGCATGGCCGAGCCTTCAAATAAAACTTGTTCCAATGGATTGAGGTGTCATTCCCACGTAACGCTAGGTGGGCGATATTTTTTCTTCTGAATTGTTGCATAGCAAAAAAAAACGCTCTTTTTGGTGTAAATGTCACAAAATTGCAATTTCCACTCTTATCGTTGGTTCTGACACAAAATCTATCAGACATGAATTTACTTGTGTTTCATTTGAGAGTTATTTGGCAGCACATAACGAATAAGACAATAAAAACTCATTACATATTATATTAAGCATCTTCGACATTTTCGAGTGAAAATCGAAAAATTGACGAAAAGATCGATTTGTTTCAATTTCTTACGAAAACTCAAATAACGCTTCATCCAGAAATACATAAACATCCACTGTGAGACAATGATCGAAACTTGTCATGGTTATTCCTGTGTTCGACAAAGATTTAAAAACCGCAACAAAAGCCTTAGCCACGACAGTCACTGTTAGTGAAATCCGCCGAATTTCAGTATTTGCTCCATTATCGTCGCTTGTAAAGCAAAATCTCGGCAAAAAGAATTTAACTGGGTTTTTTTCGACTAAAAGCCGGGCGAAAAATAGATTATTAAATTTCATAAGTAAACTCAAATAACGTTTTGTCCGGAAATGCGTGGACATCTGCTCCAAAAGTCAATCATCATCAGTTCGATAAAAAATGTACTGCGATAATCACTTGAATCGACTCTCAGTAAATGTTTGTTTAACCCTACCCCAAATTTCCCCAATTGTCTCGGGTGCACTGTCAGTGTTAGCACCATTATCGTCACTTCTATATAAGCGAGATCGATGCAAGGTTAATTTAATTAACGAATGACGTGATTAAATTAGGATGCTCTAGACATATCACACATAATTTGTCTATAAAAGACGTCGAAAACAAATACGAAATAACGATTACAGAAATTGAGAAACATTCCAAATCACGATCGTTAATGACTTTCGGCGGAGGATTATTTAACCCTACCCCCACCCATCCATTATAACGGCGACCATGCAAATGTGATCATATAACACTTTTCGCAACCTCTTCGTCAACTTTACATGAAAGTCTGATCTAAATTTGTGTAAGAGAGCTGCATATTAGAGGTCTACCAAGACATCAACCGTGCATGGGACATTGGTTACGTAAAAACTTACGTTATACGCGGGGTTTGGTGGAATTTGACAAAATGTTGAGATACATGTAATACCTTTTATTACACGCCTGTTCCTGGCAGTACAAGTGTTTGTACACCCCCCCCCCAATCTAGATTTTTGAGTCGGTTTAGTCCGCTATAACCATTGATATATATATATATAAATATATATATATATATATATATATATATATATATATATATATATATATATATATATATATATGGATGTCAGCTTGAAACTCGGTCATATATAGGCAATTTGACACTATATGATTTCGTTAATTCGATAAATGGACAGTTACTATCTTAATGCCACTAGTTTCTTCAGATACGGATAACAATGGCCGTAATGAGATATAATAATATATAATAGTACGATCGAATAAGCTACAACAGTCATACCATGCAATATTTCTTGCAACTCAGAAGCTGGTCGTTTTATCGGAACAGTGCTGTTTATTTTGGCGGCCATTTTGGTCTCCATCATCGGTTTTACCGTGACATAGCCAGTTGCCTTATACATACTTATTAAGATACAGACTCCTTCTAATAAAATACCGTATGATGTAAAGCACTCACGGTGTTCTAGTCTATACTATATATTTTGAGACTTCGTATATGTGTGTGTGTGTGTACTTCATAGAATCCAAAACGCGTGTACAGATTGAGATCAAATTTCGTATGTAAGTGTAAAATCACACCGACACCGCCGTATTCGTGTTTTCGAGAAGCTCTGAGCACCCTTTATCCACTCCCAAATCACCGCAAAGGCACGGTGGGGGTTAAGGCAATAACGCTCTTTATCTATACCTTATACGGAGGTTTTAACAATTAACGCTCTTTATTGCAATGGACGTGGCTAAACGATACCCCATGCGTCCGATGTGGATTCCAATGGACGTGGCTAAACGACTGACCCCATGCGTCCGAAATACGGATGCGGACGAAATGCAACTAAAAAGGCAGAATTGATCTAAGAGCTCGAAATATTATGCAGAGGGATTTCACGACGGGATTAATTGACTGTCCGCTCTGAAGTTTAGGACGGGGAGGACGGGTACCATGAATTAACTCATTGAAAAACAAAGAATGCGTTATCTCGCAAACGGGTGGAGCTATCGACTTGAAATTTGCTATGTGAATGTATCTTGCCCGGATACAAATTTTATCGGGTGGCCGAGTCCGTGCCACGCCAGCTTCGCGCATGCGCAGACGAGATCTCGGAAACCGGTGGAGCTATCGACTTGAAATTTGGTATGTGAATGTATCTTGCCCCGGGTACGAATTTTATCGGGTCGCCGAGCCCGTGCGACACAAGCTTCGCGCATGCGCAGACCAGATCTCGGAAACGGGTGGAGCTATCGACTTGAAATTTGGTTAAATTAAAAAAATGTCATGTTTCTGAAACAAAGCCATGAGACGAATGCCGCCAGTGGCGGGCTAACCTGCTAGTCTACTATATATTTTGAGAACTCCGTATATATATATACTAGAAGGTGACCCGACTTCGTCCGGGCTTTGACCTTGAATTGTCCATTTGAAGGTAAAGTGGGGTCACGATTTGACCAGTCCAAAACACTGCCCGGACAAACGTACCCGACAAACGTGCCCGTCGAAATCCATCCGGTTTTACCCGATTTGACCTTGAATTGATCATTTTGAAGGCCAAGGTCGGGTTGGGGTCACGATTTGACCCGCCCAAAACACCCAGTGGACAAAAGTAACTCTATGTATAAAATTTCGTCGAAATCCCATCAAAATTTGCGATTTGACCTTGAATTGACCGGATTTCAAGGTCAAGGTCACATCGCACGGGCAAGTGAATATGCTTATGAGACTCCCCATACGAAAGTATCCCCACATACCAAGTTTCATCGAAATCCCGTGATATTCGGGCGTTTGACCTTGAAATGACCCGATTTCAAGGTCAATGTCACGTCGCACGGGCAAATTAATAGGTTTATGCCACTCCCCGGCCGAAGGTACCTCCACATACCAAGTTTCATCGAAATCCCGTGATATTCGGTCGTTTGACCTTGAAATGACCCGATTTCAAGGTCAAGGTCACGTCGCACGGGCAAATTAATAGGCCTGTGCCACTTCCCGACCGAAAATACCCCCACATACGAAGTTTCATCGAAATCGGGTAGGCCGTTTTCGAGTTCATCGCGAACACACAGACACACACACCCTCACACACATACACACACAGACAGATCTTCCAAAATATATAATAGACTAGCAGGTTAGCCCGCCACTGGCGGCATTCGTCTCATGGCTTTGTTTCAGAAACATGACATTTTTTTAATTTAACCAAATTTCAAGTCGATAGCTCCACCCGTTTCCGAGATCTGGTCTGCGCATGCGCGAAGCTTGTGTCGCACGGGCTCGGCGACCCGATAAAATTCGTACCCGGGGCAAGATACATTCACATACCAAATGTCAAGTCGATAGCTCCACCGGTTTCCGAGATCTCGTCTGCGCATGCGCGAAGCTGGCGTGGCACGGACTCGGCCACCCGATAAAATTTGTATCCGGGCAAGATACATTCACATAGCAAATTTCACGTCGATAGCTCCACCCGTTTGCGAGATAACGCATTCTTTGTTTTTCAATGAGTTAATTCATGGTACCCGTCCTCCCCGTCCTAAACTTCAGAGCGGACAGTCAATTAATCCCGTCGTGAAATCCCTCTGCATAATATTTCGAGCTCTTAGATCAATTCTGCCTTTTTAGTTGCATTTCGTCCGCATCCGTATTTCGGACGCATGGGGTCAGTCGTTTAGCCACGTCCATTGGAATCCGCATCGGACGCATGGGGTATCGTTTAGCCACGTCCATTGCAATAAAGAGCGTTGATTGTTAAAACCTCCGTATAAGGTATAGATAAAGAGCGTTATTGCCTTAACCCCCGCCGTGCCTTTGCGGTGATTTGGGAGTGGATAAAGGGTGCTCAGAGCTTCTCGAAAACACGAATACGGCGGTGTCGGTGTGATTTTACACTTACATACGAAATTTGATCTCAATCTGTACACGCGTTTTGGATTCTATGAAGTACACACACACACATATACGAAGTCTCAAAATATATAGTATAGACTAGAAGGTGACCCGACTTCGTCCGGGCTTTGACCTTGAATTGTCCATTTTGAAGGTCAAGGTCAAGTGGGGTCCAAAACACTACCCGGACAAAAGTACCCGACAAACGGACCCGTCGAAATCCATCCGGTTTTACCGATTTGACCTTGAATTGATCATTCTGAAGGTCAAGGTCAGGTCGGGGTCACGATTTGAACCGTCCAAAACACCCAGTGGACAAAAGTAACCCTATGTATAAAATTTCGTCGAAATCCCATCAATTGGCGATTTGACCTTGAATTGACCTGATTTCAAGGTCAAGGTCACGTCGCACGGGCAAATGAATATGATTATGAGACTCCCCATACGAAGGTACCCCCACATACCAAGTTTCAGCGAAATCCCGTGATATTCGGGCGTTTGACCTTGAAATGACCCGATTTCAAGGTCAATGTCACATTGCACGGACAAATTAATAGGCCCATGCCACCCCCCGCCGCCCCCCCCCCCCCCCCCCCCGGCCGAAAATACCCCCACATACCAAGTTTCATCGAAATCCCGTGATATTCGGGCGTTTGACCTTGGAATGACCCGATTTTAAGGTCAAGGTCACGTTGCACGGACAAATTAATAGGCCCATGCCACCCCCGGCCGAAAATACCCCCACATACCAAGTTTCATCGAAATCGGGTCGGCCGTTTTCGAGTTCATCGCGAACACACACACACACACAGACACACAGACAGACAGATTTTTCAAAATATATAATTGATATAATATATGTGTGTATAGGCTTTATAGACTCGAAAACGGCTCCACCGATTGAGCTCAAACTTCTTATCTAAGGATAAAAATCCACGGAGTGTCGTCGCATTGCTTTTGAGAAGCTCCGAGCACTCATTCTCCATTCCTACTGCCGCCGTCCTTGGAATTTTGGGGTTAATCGCGTGGTAGTTAAAGAGCGTTCGTATCCGCAGTGTCGATGATAAAGAGCGTGTTGTGTGATTCTTATGTCTGTGTCTGTATCCAGACATGAGCGCGTTGTGTGATTCTTATGTCTGTGTTCGTACTTAGGGGTTCCTAGGAACGGGCGAGATTTTCATCGGGTCAATTTTTCCGCCCGAGTTGACCTTCACATTGATATATATATATGTGTGTGTGTGTGTGTCCTTTATAGACTCGAAAACGGCTCTACCGATTGAGTCCAAACTTGCTACCTATGGGTACTTTTGTCCGGGAAGTATCATGGACCAGTCAAATTGGGACCTCGACCTGGCCTTGACCTTCAACATGATCAATTCGAGGTCAAATCCGGTAAAAATGGCGGATTTCGACGAAATTTAATACCTAGGTGTACTTTTGTCCGGGAAATGTATATTGGACGGGTCAAATCGTGACCACGACCTGACTTGACCTTCAACATGGTCAATTCAAGGTCAAATCTGGTAAAACTGGCGAATTTCAACGAAATTTGTTGCAAATACAGCACACGTGTCTCGGAAGCTGTTGCAATTGCTTTTTCGAACAAAGCCATGGGACGAATGCCGCCAGTGGCGGGCTAATCTGCTAGTCCGATATATTTTGGTATCATACATGTACATACAAGTCTGATAAAATGAAATCGTTCACAGTGAAATAATCTTCCATTACGTTCCATGTTGAGCATCAGTTATTAAAATAAAGGATCGTTGTTTGTTAAATAATGTACGATCCATTATCCTACACGTATTAACCGGATGCGTCAAACAAAGGCGGACACGCTGTCGTTGCAGGAGAGAACACAGTTGGGGATTGACTATTTCGAGTAACAGGAACGGAACGAGGAACAGAAACCACTTCCGAGTAACAAAATGACTATTTCGAGTAACAGGAACGAGGAACAGATATATAAGCTCACATTTCTCGCGTTTTACGCTATGAAACCATCCATATAATACATCATTCGAAAGAATAGCCTCTCCACTTCATGAATATTGCAACACCAGTTATACGCTTAGTTCTCAAAATTAGTGTTTAAATGTTGCAATATACATCGTGACAAACGGCTATTTCTGTCTCCGTTGATGTTATTCGTGTTGCTTTTATATCAGCTTGTGTTTAAAGATGATGCATAATCCGATTAAGCGCTCCTAAATTTCTATTTATTTGGTTTCCGGGGGGGGGTAAACATATTTGATCCGAGTCGAGGAAGCCACCTATCAAAGCTCAGTTATTAGATATCGATTTTGATAAATCTAGTATTTTTCACCATCGAGACTTCTCAGTGGCCCGGTAAAAAGTCGACGAGCCAAATTACGGATGAAGATGGCTGACTAAAATCAAGAGGCTTTGATCAGGGTTGCCAATAGGTGCTGGTACCGGTACCGGAACCGGCGGTAATCAGGAATTAAATCGGTACCGATTCTGATGTCGAGTAAAATCTCTGTAGTTCCACTAGTAACGATGCTACCGGAATTTTCCTGTAAATATCATGCAATTATCTCTCAAGAATAAATCATACAGGTATTTGAAGGCAAATTCCAATAGCACTGTTATATGTGGAATTAGATAAATGTTACTTCCCATGTCTTTCGCTTTGGTAAAGATGCATGTTATGTGCACGGTTCCGTTCATATTCTGGCACCATGTGGTTTTCTATGAAGAAATGCCCGCAAAAATTTACCGTGCAAACTTGCCAGCGTATGAACGTAGCATTGCTGTCTGAATAGGGTTGTACAGTGTAGACACACAATAAACATACTGGTGTGACAAACATTAATCAGTCGGGCATTGTGAAACACGTGGTTTATGTTAGTTGCTGAAAATAAATTTTGGATATTGGCTTCATGTGGTATGGTAAGTAGCATTTTGTGTGAGTTAATAATGTTCTTATATGTATTTGGGTCCATTGGGTGTGATGAGATTGAGAATTGTACCAAACTTTGTGGATAATGCCATGAATCTCTACGCTGCATGCATGGCCACATCGTATCCAGAGTAGAGATCGGTTCAGGACTAGATCTACAGTCAGAGATGGATATTATGAATAACTGAGTTCTACATTCCCTAGTAGTAATTTAATGTGATAACACATAGCAGCTGATAACACATTATGTGATTTCGAATGAGATGAGATAATACCATAGAATTATATGCATGTAATACGCACAATGGGAATGATAGTATGCATCTTAGTCTTATTTCTAGACTAAAGTGATGTATGTTGTCCTTGGATAACTTCAGACTTGATTTAAGTCTACGCTTACACAATGATCCAACACAACGTATGTCAACCATACAGATACAAGAATTTTGGTGAGATGGGTAGTGTTTATTTTTTGTGTATATTTAAATCCAATATGTAAACTCTGCAAGGTGCCCCGAATATCCAATCGATCTCAAAATTGCTAACACATAGGCTCCCATGTTGGTTAATGTTTTGTATGAAATGGTAATACTCCAGGATTTATCAGAGTATAATGTAAGTGCATGGGTACACCATGCCTTTACTAGGAATTTGCAATATTTCTGTCCTATTTACATGGCTATTTTTCAGAGTAAATAATTGTTTACCTGAATTTACCATATGTTGGCGAACCAGATCCCTGGCATACCATGATTGTTACATTGTTTTTACCAAAGTGTGCAACAAGGGCATGAGCGATAACTCTATTTCACAATACCATATTACGCAGTTGATGCGTTTTCTGTCCCTTTGGTGAAAAGAAAATCATATCTTTTGGAAAACAATTGTATCCGGTGTCAAACTCAAACCTTAACAGAATGGAGCAAGTATATACTCAAATCTCAAATGTTAAGGCTTCTAAAAGCGTACCCTGGTACTATCGTGGTAAATTACTCGAATATCGAGGTTAAGTAACCTCGTAGAATTACTCCAGTAGAACCAGAACATTCATACTTACACCCGGTAAAATACCTCGATGAAATACATGGGTGGGTCCATTTCGCTAGAATAAATCCACGGGTGGATC